>CM051272.1:21950264-22135264 GCA_027921565.1 Artemia sinica
TGAAATGTTGGCTTTATTCATAGCCTTTTTAAGAATTAAATAAAAAAAAACAAGTTTTTTAAACTGAAAGTAAGGAGCGACATTAAAACTTAAAACGAACAGAAATTATTCCGTATATGAAAGGGGCTTTCCCCTCCTCAACGCCTTGCTCTTTACGCTAAAGTTTTTTATTGTTTTAAAAAAAAAAAGTTGTGAGACAGAGTCAAACTTTAGCGTAAAGAGCGAGGCGTTGAGGAGGGGACAGCCCCTTTCATATACGGAATAATTTCTGTTCGTTTTAAGTTTTAATGTCGCTCCTTACTTTCAGTTTAAAAAACTTGTTTTTTTTGTTTAATTTCTGATCGTTTTTTAGTTAATGCAGCTTTCATTTTGGTTCACCGTCATTGAATAAGTAAACAAAATTTTGTTCCAGTTCTTTAAAAATGACCCCTTAATCACAAAGGCCGTTAATTAGAATAAATAGCTCTTATGAAAGTACTAAAAAATCTTTGGCTTAAAGAGCGAGGCATTGACTAGAAGGTGAACCCAATCATATAGCTAATATTTTTTTGTTCGTTTTAAGTTTTGATGTTGCTCCTTACTTTCAGTTGAAAAACATGTTTTTTTCATATTTAATTTCTGATTTTTTTTTTTAAATAATGATGGGAAATCCGGCGCCCCATTCATAGCAATGTCCCTTCCCCCATGAAAACCTCCTTCATGAAAAGATCCTCCCATATAACCCCCGACCCACCCCACCCCCCACTACCAGAAAAAATTCCCCCTGAAAACGTCTGTATACTTCCCAATAACCAATACTATATGTTAACATTGGGTAAAGTTCATAACTTTAAGCCCTCCCCCTGGGGGCTTCGAGGGATTAAGTCATCCTAAAAGACATAGTTATAATATTTTCGACCATTCTGAACAAAATAGCTATCTCAAAATTTTGATCGGGTGACTTTGGAAAAAAAATGAGCGTGGGAGGGGGCCTAGTTGCCCTCCATTATTTTTGGTCACTTAAAAAGGGCACTAGAACTTTTAATTTCCGTTCCAATGAGCCCTTCCACGATATTCTAGGACCACTGGGTCGATACGATCACCCCTGGGAAAAAAAAAATAAACACGCATCCGTGATCTTTCTTCTGGCAAAAAATGCAAAATTCCACATTTTTGTAGATAGGAGCTTGAAACCTCTACAGTAGGGTTCTCCGATACGCTGAATATGATGGTGTGATTTTCATTAAGGTTCTATAACTTTTAGGGGGTCTTTCCCCCTTTTTTTGAAAATCAGCCAAATTTTCTCAGGCGCGTAACTTTTGATAGGTAAGATTAAACTTGATGAAACTTGTATATTTGAAATCAGAATTAAAATTTGATTCTTTTGATGCATCTATTGGTGTCAAAATTTCGTTTTTTAGAGTTTCGGTTACCATTGAGCCGGGTCGCTCCTTACTTACAGTTCGTTACCACGAACTGTTTGATTGAACCTTAAACTTGTTTAAGCATTAAAGCAAGTAAAGCACTGATTACCATTTTCTATAAAAGTTGTCTACTTGACTTTATATCTGAGACAGGATAGTCCAAAGCTTGATTAGCCATGTCTACCCCCTAAGTTCACCAACTGAGCATTTCTAAAGTGTCACCTAGAACAAGGCACTTCCGGAGTATTTTATTGACGGGGTCAGGGGTTAAATTTGAAAAAGGATAAAAAGTGTATATTATATCAAACTACTAGAAATAGGTAAATACAAATATATATTTATGAAGGAGGAGCCTTTCTTCTAGGTTCGTGCCCTTTTTTTGTGTTTGTAAAATGTTAGACCTTTCAAAATTTGCCGTTAAAAATAAATGACTTTTCCAATCAATATAGATTATAGCGGTGTAGAGAAAGTAGGCCTAGGGGTCTTCCGTTCATCCTTTAGCATTTTGGTGGCGATCCTTTTTTGCTTTATACTCTGTGAGTGTTGGTAGCTTATAAAAATGCCGTCTTTTTGTGTCATTCATAAATAAAATAAGGAATAGATTTTATCACAAAAGAGAAATTTTTGTCAGTCTTATCTCAACTTATGGAAAATTATGAGGCGATTCTACAAGATTATGAAAGTTTATTAGCTTTTTTCGGTTATGCAAACAGTGAGCCTAATTGCGTTAGGAAATGAAAAGAAAAGTCAAGCCTACTGTTTCCATCATGATAAGAATAAGAACTGAACATTTCTATCGCTTGATCTAGCTAGATAGTGAGTAATTTTGATTGCTCTAAAGCTGCTTTATATCCCAATTGTATACTCTCACGCAGGGCAAAATTTATTTGGGTCACCCAGGACCTTGCCAATGGTTTGGGTCTTAGAGTTCTAACATATCCAGTTTTTTTAAAGAATTTTGGCTGAAAAACTGCAATTTCTAGATACTAGGTTGTCTAAGATCAAGGTAAACATGTTCATGATATGACCATGTATTGATGAAAACATTTCTTGTTCACAATCTGCGATATGATAGTCAGCAGTAAAATTTATGAAGAACTTTGAATTTTGGAGGGAAAGGGGGGCTGGATGAGAGCATATATTCGAAAAAAATTTAGGTTAAGTATATGAAACTCTAAGGAATTATATAAAAATTGCAAGAATCTCGAGACACATGGATACGCAAGCATTCTAAGGAAGGAAGCAAGGGGCTTTGTGCCCACATGTACACCCAAAAGTTTATGGTTCGTATTGTATGTTTTTCTTAGTCTCTTACATTTTCCATATAGATTAAATATTTTCGATACCTTTATCAAAGTAGTTCCTCCTCCCCCCCAAAAGCAAAATCGGGAATAATTACTGGTTATAGGGGAGGGGGGAGCAAGGTCAAAGAGCACATAAATAGGCCAGTATTCAAAGACCTACATACTTGCGCGTATATTTTCAAATGCAGATACTTTTTCGTGGGGGGAGGGGGATGCAACATTGAAAAAAAAAAACGGAAAAATATACGAATTATTAAAAAGTATACAAAAAAAAGCCCACTGGAAAAAAATCATCCGAATTTCTCTTTCTGGGGGAACATGAGCTAAAGCCCTCCCCATTTTTGGTCCTGTGTTCGTATATTTTTAATACGAGATAGCGCGTTAGGCAATGATTTGCTTTCTTCAAGGAGCAGTACACAATAAATGTTATTATGAAAATGAGAAAGGGCTAAAAAATATTAAAAGTACTAAAAAAAACAACTAAACCAAAAAGTTATAATTGAGAAGCAAATTTCTTGAATGGAGTTGCAAAATATTAATTTACCCAATAATTCATTCCCATCAAAGATCCACTTATGCATTCAATAATCAAAATGCAGCCTTTAGCATATTAAGAACATCCCCGCTCCCACAATTCTTAGCCTTTTCCCTGCTTGATTGCATGTAGTAAAATATAGCAGGGAGAAGAAAACTGTAAGGGGAGGATGTAAGGACATATTAGCCCTCTAGATGTTTTAAAACTCCCTAGATTTAATAAAAAGCTTGTTGTGGTAGTTCTATTAAAAAGTACCTTTTTTGGCGTTCCGGTTGAAAGAATCGATAAAACAAAGCTGCCCACCCCCTATACGTGAAAAATAAACTTTATCCCCCTCCCATCGATATTTTTGTGAATTGGTGCCTCTGGATTGCAGATATAATTTCAGTTATGCGTTCACTATGGAAAAATAATATTGTAGATGTTTTACTTAGCAACTAAACAACTGAAGAGTGCGTATTTTCATCCAAAATAAGGCCGTATCCTGAAGGTTAAGGGGTTTGAGCTACCCGAACTTTTTACAGATTGTAAAAGCGTAGCAAAAATGCACAAAAGCCAATCTTTGATACGTTTTTCAAAATATTTTTTGTCTCCCCCCTTCGCCCGAACAAAAATACTGGATGTGGCCTTGATGCAAGACTTCAGATTTTTGATGGAGGGGTGTCAATTCACATTGGGGATGGATCTACACCTAAACTATTATAGTCCATGTCCTAAGGTAAAACCTTGACCAAATTACCACAACAAAACCTTTGATTTGATTTTGAAGATATAGGTTAAAAAAAGGTACGATGTTTAAATTATAGTTACAACTTTTATTCTAGACTAGGCTTTACCAAAAAAAATTAGAATTGTACAATTTATTTATGATTTATGATTCACTTGTCTTTTCAGGTATAAGGTTTACAATGCTCAAAATGTAGGATAAGATGAGTATCAAAGCAGTATTTTTACTATTATTAGTCGTGGTAAGTTTTTTTTTAACTCTACTTATTAGTCTCAGCTCCAAAACGAAAGGGCATACATGATGTTTTCGTAATTTTGTGTGAGAGAGAAATAAGAGTTTCAAGCTTTTTGCAGGGACCATTTTTGGGGGGCAGGGGGGTTCAAATTAAAGAAAATTAAAACCATACTGCTTCGCTGAAAAAACTGACTTATCCTAAAATTCTTCTTGAATTATAGTTAGAGACAGAGGGATAGAGATAAATCATTAAAAAAAAACCCACAAATTTCGCCTGCCAAGAAAAGCGCTAAATCTTGAAAATTCAAAGTGGGGCTATTCCTAGACAATAAATCATACAAAATTTTAAAACACTTGAAAAAAGCTGGTCAGTCATAATTTCAGTACATGAAATATGGAAAACCTAGAGCGCGCTACTAATCCAATTAATTCCCAAGCCAAAACAAATGTCTTGTTTCGTTGACCTAAAACTAGGAAGACTATCAGCATCCTTCACATAATTAGCAGAGTATTCCACTCATGAGGGTCATAATGGCAAATTATAAAAGATGTCCGTGCAGTGCTTATAACCTTATGAGTCATTACCAGGGTGAAGAAGGTACTCCAAACGTATTACGGTCATTTTAAAAACGTAACCCCTCAGTATCGCTATCTTGGACAAGTGCACTTGCCCACTGTCAATGCAGATGCACTAGTATGGCGTGCATTTGAACCTGTACCAAAAGTCCCATATTCGAACCAGAAAAATCACGAAATGGGACCTGATTGAATGAAAGTGATCGCATGACACCACTATAAACTAATCAGAGGCATTTTCCAATGACGTAAATCTAATGAAATGGAAAGTGGCATTTTATCTCTAGTGAAAGCGTCACTGACAGTCAATCAAAAGCTCTCTTCCTGAGCAAAATCAGAATTCTGCGATACTCTTGTTAGATTTTTGAGACGAATTGTCTCAAATTTGGTACACATGGTTCGAATTTGAGACAGATGGCCAAAATTGAATTATGAAGGGGCGACGCAAATGAGACTGACAGATGGCATTTGCTGCGCTTATTTTATCTATATTTCTTGTGTTATGGTCACAATCGTCTCTGCTGTTGGTACGTCATCAGAATGATCCAATTCAGGAAATAGTTTCACAGCTTTGTTCAGAAATTTTGTAGTCTTTAAAACTTTTTATAAAATCACTTGTCCGTATTGAGCATCCGTAGATAATAAATGAAGAAAAAAAATGATTTAAAAAAATTCTTACGAACTGTATTTTCTTTACAGTTCGTAATAGCTCTGCATAAGTTTTTATTGCAAATCAGTAATTATTCAAATATCAATTTTCGTCGATTGTAAACCCTATGTAGTTTGTTGTTCCTACTATTTTTTTGTTCCAAATATCCTCGAACTGTGACTTAATAGTTTCATTCACTGTAAATCCTCACTGTTTTGTAGGAAGCCTACAAAATAACTTGAGAGAGTCTATGAAATAATTATGGTTAATAGCTTTTTGCAGCGAAAATTAGACTTACTGAAATAATGTTTCTCATGTCGAGACAAACCCTCCCTACCTGCTGTATCGTAAGTACAACTTTGAATTGGACAAACACACATTTAGAGTCTTTGGCTGCGTCAACCATCCCCCTCCTAAAACTAACTGATAAAATTGTAGGTGACTGACTTTTTGCTATGTTGGATATTACTTGAGTTAGGCAAATTACACTTACAGGAATTGATCAAAAGCCAAAATTATTTCTTGGAAAGTTCTTTGGAGTATCTACCTCTCATCCACCCTTCCTCGAAAGGGCACGTACCTCTTTTTGACCTTAAACAAGAATTGTGTTATAAAAGTAAAACTTTTAGAAGTAGATGAACAGCATAAAATAAATCCCAAGAAAAGTGGTTTGACCTCAGACCTTTGCTAAATACTGATTTATAAAGGTTCATAAAATTTGTAAAAATGTGTTTTAAATTTTGCAAAACCTTATTAAGGCTTGGAAACCTCTAGGGCCAAGCGAAATAAACTCAAACCAATTTTTTATTTCAAAATTGAGGTACGTCTTCTAAACAATATTCTACGCTTTAGAAACTAACAGGGTGTAAGGGTATGAGGTGGGAAAGACCAGCCTCAAGCTACCTGGGGCCAAACGGCTACGCAAACTGTTGTTTCCGGTCCGGTACTAATTTATCCTCTGGATCTATTCCTAAAAGTTATATTTGCCTTTCTTTATCAGTTTCAAAGATAACAAAAAAAACATCCATATAGATTGACCATAGTTAAGTAAATTAGATTTTGCCGACAATCCACCTGCTGCGTGCGTATGCAACCCAGTGTGTTTCTCTCAGCCTTGAAATTATCCTGTAGCTGTCCTTTTTGGCTTAAATGTCCTAATTAAATTCCTAACCAAAACTATCTTTTTCAGCAAATTAACTGTCATGAGTAGTCAAGTGTCACATGTAGATTTGATTGTTAATTTGATTTATTAACTTTTGGAGCATAGCCCGTTAACGTGTTGGAAGTTTTATGCCCACTCCCTTAGTCAAGATAGAAAATACCTATATCTTTTGATTAACTTTTATTTATGAAAATTAATCAAAATATTCTAAATTCATCTATATTTCAGAAACATCTCATGTATTAGCTATTACTACTACTACAGGCCAACACAGCCACGCAAGAGTAGAAAAGGGGGTGCCAGTCGTGACAGTACACCATATATGGGCATAGAGTCCCTAGGGAGAACACCTGTGCTGTCAATCCGACGGGGGCACCATATATGGGCATGGAATCCCCAGGGAGAACACGTTTCAGAGAAATTGATTGCGTAACCTAGCCTAACCTCATGAGCTCGTGACGGGGCACCATATATGGGCATAGCCTCCCTAGGGGAAATGGATTTCTGAGAAATTGATTGCATAATCGATTGGGAAAATGGATTTCCGAGAACTTGATTGCGTAATCTATTGGGAATTTTATTGATCCGATAACGGGAAACAAATCACGTGTCTCCTTCTAAGCCAATCAGAATGGTTTTTGTCACTGAGAATGAAAAAACAGGATTTTTCTCACTTTGATGTATTTTCAAGGAAAATTGTCTCCGGGCGAAGTTTATTAATGTCTTTGATGTATTTTCAAGGAGAATTGTCTCCGGGCGAAGTTTATTAATGTCTTTGGTGTTCGTCCAGGAAAATTGTTTCCGGGCGAAGTTTATTAATGTCTTTGATGCTCGTCCAGGAGAATTGTTTCCGGGTGAAGTTTATTATTGTCTGACGGACGATGTCAAGGTTGATTGATTTGTCACGAAAGGGGAATTAATTTGTTGTTTCTAAGGGGAATTATTGATTCAAGAAAGGGGAATTAATTTGTTGTTTCTAAGGGGAATTATTGATTCAAGAAAGGGGAATTAATTTGTTGTTTCTAAGGGGAATTATTGATTCACGAAAGGGGAATTAATTTGATGTTTCTAAGGGGAATTATTGATTCAAGAAAGGGGAATTAATTTGTTGTTTCTAAGGGGAATTATTGATTCACGAAAGGGAATTATAAATGACATCTTTTGTTCCCTAGGAATTATACGGGACTCTAAAGAGATACTCTATTTTTAAATACGGCTTCATTGATCTTTAAGTCGGAGAGATAAATTGATATTCTAAAGAAACCTTCATAGTGTAGCTAGGAACATTTATGAGATGAAGAGATTAACGCGGGAAAGGGTTCCTTAGGAATTTCAAATGTGACAGCGCAGTGATGCCAAAACAAAAGGAACACGTAGAAATTACGTTTAGGGATTATTTGGGCGAAATAGTTTTGAGACATTTTAGGGAATTATTTAAGCGAAACAGTTAGTGACATTTTAGAAGATGATTTTAGAATATGATTTGGCGTGAAACTCTGTGGTCGTTATAATACACAAGTTCTATTTGAACAGTGTTGTGAGGTCCTCTACCACAGCCCCAAAGGGTTCCGATCCCCCTACCCCAACCCCGAAGGAAGCCCCCCGGCCCCCAAAGGTCCTCCGAGCCCCCAAAGAGCCCCCTCCCCATTTTTTAAATACTTTTTTGTGCACTTGAGACACAGAAGGGCCCCCACATTTCAAAAGGCTTTATTATATCTTTTCAGAACAAGTTCCTTTCTTAATGTCATTCCTAAACCCATTTTACAAGTTGAAGTACCCATCCTTTTCACCCACAACTTTACTTTACAGCTTTTTGAATGCCCCAACACCAAGCAGTACATTTCCAAAGGCATTTCAGAACAATTTACGACTTTTTTGCACACCCAAACATCAAGCAATACTTTCCAAAAGGCTTTATTATATCTTTTCAGAACAAGTTTTTTTCTTAATGTCCTTCCTAAACCAATTTTACAAGTTGAAGTAGTTATCTTTTTCACCATAACTTTACTTTGCGACTTTTTTGCACACCCCAAGATCAAGCAATACTTTTCAAAAGGCTTTATTATATCTTTTCAGAACAAGTTCTTTTCTTAATATCCTTCTTAAACCAATTTTACAAATTCTAAATTTTTCCTTAGTAGATAGAAAAAGCTATATCATAGTTGTGAATATTTTCTCGAAAGATAAGCAGTTCTATTTCAATTTTAAATTTTCTCAGTGAAGTGAAGAAAAGTTCAAGTTCTCTTCTGAATTTTACCAAAGAACACACTTCAATTCTAATTTCTCCAGAGAAAATAAAAATCTTCCACTTCAGTTTTAAGTTCCCCAAAGACATAAATAAATTTAAAGTTCGATTCTAAATTTTTCCGTAGTAGATAGAAAAAGCTATATCATAGTTGTGAATATTTTCTCGAAAGATAAGCAGTTCTATTTCAATTTTAAATTTTCCCAATGAAGTGAAGAAAAGTTCAAGTTCTCTTCTGAATTTTCTCAATGAAAAAGAAATTAGTTATTAATCAATTCTAAACTAAAACTAAACTCTAATTTAAAACTAAACTAACTAAAACTAAACTAAAAATAAAAGGTAATAAATAAACTTAAAATAAACTAAAAATCTAAACTAAACTAAACTTCTAAATTAAAACTCTAATTAAAACTCTTAAATAAAACTCTAGCTAAATTAAAACTCTAAACTAAACGAAACTAAAACTAAGCTAAACTTCTAAATTAAAACTCTTAAATAAAAATCTAGCTAAATCAAAACTCTAAACTAAAACTAAACTAAAAAACTAAACTACTAAACTAACTAAAATCTAAACTACTAAACTAACTAAAAATTCTAAGCTAAAACTAAACACTAATCTAAAATTAAACTAAATTAAACTGAAAATCTAACTAAAACTCTAAAATAAAACTAAACGTTAAACTAAAAATAAACTTAACTACTAAACTAAAACTGGACTCTAGCTAAAAACGCTAAACTAAAACTGAACTAAAACTGAACAAAATATAAACTATAACACTAAACTAAAACTAAACTAAAACTAAACTAAAAATCTAAACTAAACTAAAACTAAACTAAGCTACTAAATTAAAACTCTAACTAAACTCTAAAATCTAAACTACTAAACTAAACACTAAACTAAACTATAATATAATCTAAACTACTAAACTAACTAAAAATCTAAACTACTAAATTAACTAAAACTAAATTCTAAACTCTAAACTACTAAACTAACTAAAAATCTAAACTATTACTCTAACTAAAACTCATAACTACTAAACTAACTAAAACTAAACACTAATCTAAAACTAAACTAAAATTAAACTAAAACTGAACTATGCTACTAAATTAAAACTCTAACTAAAACTCTTAAGTAAAACTCTAGCTAAACTAAAACTCTAATCTAAAACTAAACTAACTAAAACTAAACTAAAAATAAAGATAATAAATAAACTTAAAATAAACTAAAGATCTAAACTAAAACGAAACTAAAAATCTAAACTGAATTAAACTAAAAATAAAAGTAAGCTATAAAACTAAACTTAAACTAAACTAAAAATCTAAATTTAACTATAACTAAAACTAAACTAAAAATCTAAACAAAATTAAACTAAAAATAAAAGTAAACTATAACATTAAACTAAAAATAAACTAAAAATCTAAACTAAACTAAACTAAAACTAAACTAAACTGCTAAATTAAAACTCTAACTTAAACTCTTAAGTAAAACTCTAGCTAAACTAAAACTCTAATCTAAAACTAAACTAACTAAAACTAAACTAACTAAAACTAAACTAAAAATAAAGGTAATAAATAAACCTAAAATAAACTAAAAATCTAAACTAAATAACTAATAAAATAATAAACTAAAAATCTAAACTAAACTAAAACTAAACTTCTAAATTAAAACTCTAATTAAAACTCTTAAATAAAACTCTAGCTAAATTAAAACTCTAAACTAAAACTAAACTAAAAAACTAAACTACTAAACTAACTAAAATCTAAACTACTAAACTAACTAAAAATTCTAAACTAAAACTAAACTAAAAAACTAAACTACTAAACAAACTAAAATCTAAACTACTAAACTAACTAAAAATTCTAAACTAAAACTAAACACTAATATAAAACTAAACTAAATTAAACTGAAAATCTAACTAAAACTCTAAAATAAAACTAAACGTTAAACTAAAACTAAACTTAACTACTAAACTAAAACTAAACTCTAGCTAAAGACGCTAAACTAAAACTGAACTAAAACTAAACAAAATATAAACTATAACACTAAACTAAAACAAAAACTAAACTAAAAATCTAAACTAAACTAAACTAAACTACTAAATTAAAACTCTAACTAAACTCTAAACTCTAAACTACTAAACTAAACACTAAACTATAATATAATCTAAACTACTAAACTAACTAAAAATTAAACTACTAAATTAACTAAAACTAAATTCTAAACTCTAAACCACTAAACTAACTAAAAATCTAAACTATAACTCTAACTAAAACTCTTAACTACTAAACTAACTAAAACTCTAAACTAAAACTAAACACAAATCTAAAACTAAACTAAAATTAAACTAAAATTGAACTAAGCTACTAAATTAAAACTCTAACTAAAACTCTTAAGTAAAACTCTAGCTAAACTAAAACTCTAATCTAAAACTAAACTAACTAAAACTAAACTAAAAATAAAGGTAATAAATAAACTTAAAATAAACTAAAAATCTAAACTAAAACTAAACTAATAATCTAAACTGAATTAAACTAAAAATAAAAGTAAACTATAAAACTAAACTTAAACTAAACTAAAAATCTAAACTTAACTATAACTAAAACTAAACTAAAAATCTAAACTAAACTAAACTAAACTGCTAAATTAAAACTCTAACTAAAACTCTTAAGTAAAACTCTAGCTAAACTAAAACTCTAATCTAAAACTAAACTAACTAAAACTAAACTAAAAATAAAGGTAATAAATAAACTTAAAATAAACTAAAAATCTAAACTAATTTTTTTAAAAAAATTTAAGAAAATTAAGAACTGAAGTGGAACTTTTTTTCATTGGAAAAAAATTAGAATTGATCTGTAACTTTATTTCTCTCTTTGAGAAAATTCAGAAGCTCAGAATTAAAGCGGACCCTTTTCCTACTCATGGAGAATATTCACTATCAAAGTATAACTTCTTTCCATCTTCTACGAAAAATTTAGAAAAGAATTTTATATTTTTTTAATGTCTTTGAGACAATTCAGAACTGAAGTGGAACTGCTTTATTTTTCACTGGAAAAAATTAGAATTGATCAGTAACTTTTTTTTGAGAAAATTCAGAAGAGAACTAAAAATTGTAAGTAACAAACTCTTTCTTGAATTCACATCTTGAACACACAATACAGAAATTTCATTCAAGAAATTATGAAAAATTGTAAGTAAATAACAAACTCTTTAGAGGAATATATGACCTAGGGTTCTCGAACATGCAGAACCTGAAAGTGTGTTCTCCGACATGCTGAATCTGAAAGTAAAATTTTTCATGGAGATCATTTGACCTCAACTCCGGACCGGCCCGGCCTTCAGCCCTGGGGGTGGGGGAGTCCCTGTCGGCCTTTTGCCCGGGGGATCCATAAAGTTATAGCCGGGGGATCCCGGCTGCGGGCTGGTCTTCGGTCCCGAAGGGGGGGGGAGCGGCCGTGGTCCGGCCTTCGTCCCAGGGGGGTGGGGGGTGGTCCTGGCCTTTGGACCCGGCGGAGGGTGGTGGTTTCCGGTCCTGGGGGATTCTCATCTTTTAAATGTTGTAAATAGTGTTTTTTCTGAGTCTACAAATGTGTTCAACTGTGCTACTGCTGTTATCGCTATTGCTGTATGCATTATTTAAAATACATGTTGTCGCCAATAAATGAAAAATATTAAATTGTTCTTGTTGTTCTGTTTTGTTGTTGTTGTTGTTGTACAAAAAGTGTTGTTAAGAAAAGAAAAAATATGTTTTTGCTGTTCTTGTTGCTATTGAATAACGTACAAAGCAGATGCTGCTACTCTAAGGAAAATTATTATTATTATTTATTCAATAGACAAGTATGCTTTACAGTTAGTTGTAGTCCAACTGCTGTCAACAGCAGTATGTATCAATTTAAAACACCATTCAGATCGTTTCTCTGTGGTCCGCCAATGTCTGGGAAAACGACACTTTTAGCTAAAATAATTAAAAATTGTAATAAAATGATTTTGGAAAAACCAAAGAAAATTTACTATTGCTATAGTCTTTGACAAGAGTCCTATGACCAAATAAAAGCTATTGACACTGCTACATCCATGCCAATACAATTCATGTGAGAACTTGACGTTTTCAATAGTATTGAGCCAAACTCATGGCTGATTATTGATGATTTAGCTGAATCCATTGAACAGTTCTCGCAGGAAATGCTACAACTGTTTAGTGTTCGCTCTCATTATGAACACATTTTCATTACCCTAGCTATACACAATCTGTTTCATCAGAGCAAGTGTATGAGGACCCTTGCTTTGAACTGCACCGTCTCCATTATCTACCGAGTTGTTCGTGATTCAAGTTCTCTAATAACTCTCAATAAGCAAATATATTTAGGTGCCCCCAAATTTCTACTTTCAGCGTACAGTCAGGCGACAAATAAGCCCTACGGGTGCATTTTGCTGGATCTTAATCAGAATACACCCGAGGATTTACGTGTAGTCACAGACATTTTGGACAAAGAAATTACTGTATATCTTCCGGTGAACAGTAGAAAGGGCTATTAGTAGCCATCATGACACTGAAGAAACTACACGAAAATAGACACTTATTTTCCGTTCTAAGCACTTCAAAACCCCCCTCAGGAAGGCCATACTCAATCATGGTGTTGACAAAGAATTTATTAATCTAATATCTGAACTTTGTTTAAATTTTACTGAGGGCAATGTACACTGGCCAGAAAGTGTTAGACAACAGAAAAAGCAACATCGTTCCACTGTACGTGCTTTGGCTTGCAAAAACAAAGGAAAATATTTTAAAAGAAAACAACTCCTTCAAGCGGGCGGTAGCTTTTTTACACTTTTACTACCAATAATCGCAGGACTTGTAAACAGTTTTCTCTAGATAGCTAAACCCTACAAATTGACTCCAATAGAACTTGTCCTTTCACCAATTGAACACTTTGAGGACAATCTAAGCCAATGGATTATTGATGTAAACATTGCCAATGATAAAAAGCTAGCTTTACTTCAAGATGCACTTCGTCGCGTGGACAAACATAGACCGCATCTTGAGAGAGCCACCGCCGTCAATGTCACTAATCCCCAGCCCCCCCCCCCCTCCCAAAAAAGGAAACATCTCAAAATTCTGCAACAACAACAGAACAATCAAAGGAGAAGGAATTGAATTATTCAACAGTGAAATCAATTGGAACCCTACTGCCACACACCTATCGGGAACAGAGTAAAAGAGTATTAACATATCTTATGTTGGAAAGGGTGGTGATGATCATCATCAATTTCAAGTAGATAGCACTGGGAAACGAATTATAATTCAGGGAAAAAGTTATAACCTACTCGATTTAATTTGTGATATGGTTACAAATCGTAAAGGACTTTTATCATTTGACAATAATGTATACAACTTTCTAAATACATCAAACTTCCCTAAAAGTCTTATTTACAATAAGCAAATTCTAAAGAAATTAAGGGAATATAGTAGAGGTGTCTGCTCTCTAACAATACCAACAACATTTAAAAAAGAAGAAGAAGAAGAAGATCTTAAATCATTCTTAGAAAATACTAGTACTCCCAGCAGCAGCATTGATTTGATAACGCCGACGACAATGGCTAAATAAAAGCGAAGACGTATTGATATCAACTCACCGTCACAATCATCAACCTCCAGTGTACAAAAGGGTAGTGGGCATTACACAACGTGTTTGCGTTCTAAATGGATGAAGTTTTAAAACATGTCTTTGAAAATATTGGTGAAGTGGGAAGTCTAAGTTCCCCCACAACACTTTCTAAAGTTGCCTCTGACGTCGGTGGAAACAGCAGCACTTTATAAAATGCAAAAGAGTTTCTAGCAAATGAACCGAGTTACACTCTACATCGGAATCACAGGCTTCGTGGCAAACAATATCGACAAACTAAAGCCTTTTCCCGCTGCATATAATGCAAACAGATCTTTTAACTCTAGATGAGATTCAAAGACGGTACAATACACCCTACAAACATATTCTAGTGGCAATCAGTGTCTTTAGTCATTATGCATATGCCATTCCATTGCGGCAAAGAGAGGTGTTGAAGTTGCTCAGGCCTTAGAAAGTATTCTTGAAGAAGATAACTATAGAAATATTCAAAGTGATCAAGGTAGCAAATTTGTTAATCCACATGTGCAAAAGGTTCTATTGAAATATAATACAAAGCTCTATCATAGTCACAGTCCGATAAAGGCTGCATTGGCTGAAATATTGATAAGAACGATTCGTCTATTAATTTCGAGATGTTTTACACTGAAAAATACTACTGCTTTTATTCATAATTTAGATAAAATCATGCAAATATATAACCAACGACCTCATCGATCTCTGTCCAGTGTTAGCCCTCAGGAAGTTCATTGCAGTGAAAATACATTTGACGGTTACATTTGACGGTATACCTTTAGCGGTAGATATGCCATTGTTCGGTCTATGAAAAGAAATTCAGTTTCGATCTAACAATTCTCTTCGTGGGGCTTCTTCTTCTGTTAATTGTACGTGTTGTTCTTTCCTTCTTCCTCTTCTTCTATTTAACAGCAGGACAGGGCTGAAAGTCTTTCTTTTCTTTGACAGGGCTGAAGTCTTTCATTTCTTACCTGAGTAGAGACTGATGAGTGATGCACTGTTTCACAACCTTTTTAAACCTTTTTTATTTTGTTGAGATTTCAATTGCTCGCCAAGGGTTCACGCACTGGACCTAAGATTGCCCGAAGCATTTTTTTTAAATCCTTGCCAGAGCTCCAATTGTGTAGTGTAGAGGATGCAAAATCTGTCGCAGCCGGTACAATATATTTTTTAGCCAGAGGTAGTGCAGACCGAAACAGGTTAGAAAACGAACTGCCAAGACCATAGCCAGACATTGATGAACGTCCTTTGTAATAGTCCATTCCATTGCCCAGTTGTCTTGGGCCAAGAGTATTAACATAGAAGTCAATATCATGACAAATGAATACCACTTTTCTATTAGACATCTTGTTTTTGAACACCGACAACAGTGGGTCAAAAATGGCATGTAATCACAGCCAAACCTTTTGGACATGGCTAGAGGATCACCTAATTCAGTTCTTAGTGTTAACTGACAGAGTTCCAAATAGGAAGTGTTTACGGGGATATGCTGAAGATGCTTTATATTGTAATGATGAATATGATATTGATTGGTTTTTCGTTCAAGAACTCGTAGGAGGGGAACATTGCTATTGCCAACTCTGGATGTTTCAACAAATGAAGCATAAAGAAATATACAAGTGTCCGTGGAGAAGGCAGGCGGGTAGACAGCAAAAATACCATTTGTGTTTCCGGCACTTTTATTATTGACTATATTAAGTTTAAAGCCAAGGACATGTTTTGGATTATCATTGAGAATAACCTTTTCACTGGCAATGGGTGAACTAATGTAGATCTTGCCCTCTTCCTTTGAATAGTTGAGATGAAAGACTCCTTCTTTACGAGCGAAAACTCTTTTATTGATAGAACGACATAAATCATTCCTACAAGTGAGTTCTTCGTATGGTAATTCAACAAGGATAATCCGTCCAATTGATATTTTGAATTTTATATTGTTCGCCAACGGCTGGCGGCCAATCATAGGGTGTAATTTTTATATCATATTTGCGGTCTTTTCTCAGGATATCATAGGTATTTTTGAGAATACAGTCGACAAGAGCCACTTCATACGCGCCGTCGAATTTGATAGTGGGAGAGAGTTTCTTCCAAAAATCACTTGTTTTATTAAAATCATTGTAGAGAGGGTCGGAGACGTTGGACATGAATGTCACATAGAAATCATTGGGCATTGTTAATGTCTTCAACTGCAACCCAAGCATCAAAATTGGAGTTGTATCCTAGCCAACGAGCAAGCCACTGTCACTTGCCCCTGCGAGTACGGCTCTTTAATATCTTTTCAATTTGATAAATTTCACTACTGTTTCTAACTTTTTGTAGTTCATATATATAAAAACCACCGAAGATCTCATCATCTTTGGTGTCTCGCAGACGATATGTCGTCAGTTCGGTGTTTAGGATTTTTGACACTGTAAAAACTTCTGTGGTCCATAAATAATTCCCTTTTTCAAAAATATTGCAAGTTCTATTAATTCAAACAGCATCGCCAACATTGAATTTTTTCTTCACAATTTTTTTTCACTGGAATATTGTTTAAAAAAAGTGTCAAATGTATTTTCACTGCAATGAACTTCCTGAGGGCTAACACTGGACAGAGATCGATGAGTTCATTGGCTATATATTTGCATGATTTTATCTAAATTATGAATAAAAGCAGTAGTATTTTTCAGTGTAAAACATCTCGAAATTAATAGACGAATCGTTCTTATCAATATTTCAGCCAATGCAGCCTTTATCGGACTGTGACTATGATAGAGCTTTGTATTATATTTCAATAGAACCTTTTGCACATGTGGATTAACAAATTCGCTACCTTGATCACTTTGAATATTTCTATAGTTATCTTCTTCAAGAATACTTTCTAAGGCCTGAGCAACTTCAACACCTCTCTTTGACCGCAATGGAATGGCATATGCATAATGACTAAAGACACTGATTGCCACTAGAATATATTTGTAGGGTGTATTGTACCGTCTTTGAATCTCATCTAGAGTTAAAAGATCTGTTTGCATTATATGCAGCGGGAAAAAGGCTTTAGTTTGTCGATATTGTTTGCCACGAAGCCTGTGATTCCGATGTAGAGTGTAACTCCGTTCATTTGCTAGATACTCTTTTGCATTTTATAAAGTGCTGCTGTTTCCACCGACGTCAGAGGCAACTTTAGAAAGTGTTGTGGGGGAACTTAGACTTCCCACTTCACCAATATTTTCAAAGACATGTTTTAAAACTTCATCCATCTAGAACGCAAACACGTTGTGTAATGCCCACTACCCTTTTGTACACTGGAGGTTGATGATTGTGACGGTGAGTTGATATCAATACGTCTTCGCTTTTATTTAGCCATTGTCGTCGGCGTTATCAAATCAATGCTGCTGCTGGGAGTACTAGTATTTTCTAAGAATGATTTAAGATCTTCTTCTTCTTCTTCTTTTTTAAATGTTGTTGGTATTGTTAGAGAGCAGACATCTGTACTATATTCCCTTAATTTCTTTAGAATTTGCTTATTGTAAATAAGACTTTTAGGGAAGTTTGATGTATTTAGAAAGTTGTATACATTATTGTCAAATGATAAAAGTCCTTTACGATTTGTAACCATATCACAAATTAAATCGAGTAGGTTATAACTTTTTCCCTGAATTATAATTCGTTTCCCAGTGCTATCTACTTGAAATTGATGATGATCATCACCACCCTTTCCAACATAAGATATGTTAATACTCTTTTACTCTGTTCCCGATAGGTGTGTGGCAGTAGGGTTCCAATTGATGTCACTGTTGAATGATTCAATTCCTTCTCCTTTGATTGTTCTGTTGTTGCTGCAGAATTTTGAGATGTTTCCTTTTTGGGAGGGGGGAGGGCTGGGGATTAGTGACATTGACGGCGGTGGCTCTCTCACGATGCGGTCTATGTTTGTCCACGTGACGAAGTGCATCTTGAAGTAAAACTAGCTTTTTATCATTGGCAATGTTTACATCAATAATCGATTGGCTTAGATTGTCCTCAAAGTGTTCAATTGGTGAAAGGACAAGTTCTATTGGAGTCAATTTGTAGGGTTTAGCTATCTAGAGAAAACTGTTTACAAGTCCTGCGATTATTGGTAGTAAAAGTGTAAAAAAGCTACCGCCCGCTTGAAGGAGTTGTTTTCTTTTAAAATATTTTCCTTTGTTTTTGCAAGCCAAAGCACGTACAGTGGAACGATGTTGCTTTTTCTGTTGTCTAACACTTTCTGGCCAGTGTACATTAGCCTCAGTAAAATTTAAACAAAGTTCAGATATTAGATTAATAAATTCTTTGTCAACACAATGATTGAGTATGGCCTTCCTGAGGGGGGTTTTGAAGTGCTTAGAACGGAAAATAAGTGTCTATTTTTGTGTAGTTTCTTCAGTGTCATGATGGCTACTAATAGCCCTTTCTACTGTTCACCGGAAGATATACAGTAATTTCTTTGTCCAAAATATCTGTGACTACACGTAAATCCTCGGGTGTATTCTGATTAAGATCCAGCAAAATGTACCTGTAGGGCTTATTTGTCGCCTGACTGTACGCTGAAAGTAGAAATTTGGGGGCACCTAAATATATTTGCTTATTGAGAGTTATTAGAGAACTTGAATCACGAACAACTCGGTAGATAATGGAGACGGTGCAGTTCAAAGCAAGGGTCCTCATACACTTGCTCTGATGAAACAGATTGTGTATAGCTAGGGTAATGAAATGTGTTCATAATGAGAGCGAACACTAAACAGTTGTAGCATTTCCTGCGAGAACTGTTCAATGGATTCAGCTAAATCATCAATAATCAGCCATGAGTTTGGCTCAATACTATTGAAAACGTCAAGTTCTCACATGAATTGTATTGGCATGGATGTAGCAGTGTCAATAGCTTTTATTTGGTCATAGGACTCTTGTCAAAGACTATAGCAATAGTAAATTTTCTTTGGTTTTTCCAAAATCATTTTATTACAATTTTTAATTATTTTAGCTAAAAGTGTCGTTTTCCCAGACATTGGCGGACCACAGAGAAACGATCTGAATGGTGTTTTAAATTGATACATACTGCTGCTGACAGCAGTTGGACTACAACTAACTGTAAACCATACTTGTCTATTGAATAAATAATAATAATTTTCCTTAGAGTAGCAGCATCTGCTTTGTACGTTATTCAATAGCAACAAGAACAGCAAAAACATATTTTTTCTTTTCTTAACAACACTTTTTGTACAACAACAACAACAACAAAACAGAACAACAAGAACAATTTAATATTTTCATTTATTGGCGACAACATGTATTTTAAATAATGCATACAGCAATAGCGATAACAGCAGTAGCACAGTTGAACACATTTGTAGACTCAGAAAAAACACTATTTACAACATTTAAAAGATGAGAATCCCCCAGGACTGGAAACCCCACCCTCCGCCGGGGACGAAGGCCGGACCACGGCCGCTCCCCCCCCCCTCCGGGACCGAAGACCAGCCCGCAGCCGGGATCCCCCGGCTATAACTTTATGGATCCCCCGGGCCAAGGCCGACCGGGACTCCCCCACCCCCAGGGCTGAAGGCCGGGCCGGTCCGGAGTTGAGGTCAAATGATCTCCATGAAAAATTTACTTTCAGATTCAGCATGTCGGAGAACACACTTTCAGGTTCTGCATGTTCGAGAACCCTAGGTCATATATTCCTCTAAAGAGTTTGTTATTTACTTACAATTTTTCATAATTTCTTGAATGAAATTTCTGTATTGTGTGTTCAAGATGTGAATTCAAGAAAGAGTTTGTTACTTACAATTTTTAGTTCTCTTCTGAATTTTCTCAAAAAAAGTTACTGATCAATTCTAATTTTTTCCAGTGAAAAATAAAGCAGTTCCACTTCAGTTCTGAATTGTCTCAAAGACATTAAAAAAATATAAAATTCTTTTCTAAATTTTTCGTAGAAGATGGAAAGAAGTTATGCTTTGATAGTGAATATTCTCCATGAGTAGGAAAAGGGTCCGCTTTAATTCTGAGCTTCTGAATTTTCTCAAAGAGAGAAATAAAGTTACAGATCAATTCTAATTTTTTTCCAATGAAAAAAAAGTTCCACTTCAGTTCTTAATTTTCTCAAAGATATAAAAAAAACAATTTCAAGTTCTGTTGTAAATTTTTCCGTAGAAGATTGAAAAAGTTATACTTCGATTCTGAATATTCTCCATGAATAGAAAAAGGCTCTGATTTAATTCTGAATTTCCTCAAAGAAGTGAGGAAAGTTCAAGTTCTCTTCTGTATTTTCTCAATGATGTGAATAAACGTTAAATATCAATTCTAATTTTTTCCAAAGAAAAATAAAAAAGTTCCAGTTCAGTTCTGAATTTTCTCAAAGACGAGAAAAAATTTAGAACCTGTTCTAAATTTTTCGTAGTAGGTTGAAATAAGTTATGCTTCGATTCTGAATATTCTCCATGAATAGAAAAAGGCTTCGATTTAATTCTGAGTTTTCTCAAAGAATTGAAAAAAGTTTAAGTTCTCTTCTGAATTTTTTTGAAAGAAAAGAAAAAAGTTAAAATTAAATTCTAATTTTTCCAAAGAAAATAAAAAAGGTTCCACTTCAGTTCGTAATTTTATCAAAGACAAGTGAGTTGTTAGAAGTAGTAGTTATATTTTCATGTTTATTACAATCCATTTGTACTATACCTTAAACATTTTCAGATATTTTCTTAACAAAACGTGTCTGTATTGACCTCAGGTGTCTTTATGTCACAGTTAGTTGTTAGTACTAGTTCTATTTCATTTTTTTGCAATCCATTTGTACTATACCTTAAACATTTTCAGATATTTTCTTGATAAAACGTAGTTGTATTGGCCTCAAGTGTTCTTATGTTGCAGCGAGTTGATAGTAGTAGTAGAAGTAGTATTTCATGTTTTTGTATGCCATTCATACTATAAATTTTCTAATATTTTCTTGATAAAACGTACCTTTGTTGACCTCAGATGGTTTAGTAGCGCAGTAAGTTTTGAGTACTAGTAGTATTATCATGTTTTTGCAAGCCTTTCTTACTATACCTTCAACATTTTCAGATATTTTCGTGATAAAACGTATCTGTATTGACTTCAGGTGGCTTTATGTCACAGTGAGTTGTTAGTAGTAGTTCTATTTTCATATTTTTTACAATCAATTTGTACTATACCTTAAACATTTTCAGATATTTTCTTGATAAAACGTAGCTGTATTGGTCTCAGGTGTCTTTATGTTGCAGCGAGTTGCTAGTAGTAGTAGAAGTAGTATTTCATGTTTTTGCATATCATCCATACTATAATCTATAAATTTCCTAATATTTTCTTGATAGAGCGTACTTTTGTTGACCTCAGATGGTTTAGTAGCGCAGTAAGTTGTTAGTACTAGTAGTATTATCATGTTTTTGCAAGCCTTTCTTACTATACCTTCAACAATTTCAGATATTTGCATGATAAAACGTACCCATCCGGTTTTTAGGGGATCTGACATACCCCCAGGAATTCCCCCTCTGCGGAAAACCCTCCCCAGATTATTTACCGCCATGTAAAACATAGAAAACTCCCCCATACGCAAAATTGAGCAGCCACAGAGAGAATTCAAAATAGGTACTTCAAAATGTCGATCAGATGCCCTAAGGGTGACTAAAGGACCAGCCATCAAAAACTGATTTAGGACAGGGGTTGAATGGTCTCCAATCGCTTTTCGACCAACAAAAAAAAGGACTAGCACTCTCAATTTTCGATCGAATGAGCATCCTCCGGAGTTTCTGTGACCACGAAAGGGAGGTCAGGAATAAGGAAGGTTGAGATTATTAAAGATGTAATATGTTATTGGTGTGGAAACACCAAGTTCCTGTTGTTATCCAGAAATTGGAGGACAAAAACATCCGATTATAGATGCAGGAACTGCAGAAGAGACACTTTAATTTCTGGTGAACATCATGTTAATTTAGATATTAGTGTGTAGAATAAATGAAATTCAAGCAAAAGTTCTTGCATTTGAACCTTTGAGTAGTGAGAATAATAAAAAGTCATAGAATTTTATTTGAAATCACAGAAAAACAAAACTAAAAAAGGCTTTTTTGGAAGAACATTCACCGATGAAATTGAAAATTTACCATAACGATACTACTGGATAGTTCCTTGCATAATTTGGCAGTGCATATCGTCTTACATCTCTCCCTTTAAATAGACGAAATGTTTATCTTTTTGTTGTGCTTTTATAAGCAGTCTTATACGATTTCTTGTAGCAGTAGAATCTCTAATAATATGCAATGGTTTATTTTCCTTGTGTATTTTTTATGCTCTCTTAAGCGTTGAACATTCTCACTGTTACAGTTCATTTTATTCAAACTGTTATGATGTGAAGAGGGTTCATTAATGCTCGAGTGATTAAAACACACTTTGTTTAAATCAAATGTATTAAATATATCGTCTGGTTCAATCTGGAATGTTATAATATCATCATATGTATATGGTGTTGGGGTGGATTTCGTTGGAATAGCTTATTGTATCACCGGTTTTAGGGGGGTTCCCTCAACAAGATCACACAATACCTTTGCTTCTTCTCCACTCACTGTAAATGTGCCCCAAACACTATCATTATCGTTATCATTAAAATCCTATAATGAAACGAACGTAATCGGAAGAAACAATGGTTTTACTTGAAACAAAAACAGTGGTGTATAAAAAAAATTAAAAGAAAAGGCAAATTAGGGATCTAATTCATAACACTGTGCTTGGTGATCATAGTTCTTCACGAAACTATCCGATTTTTACACACTAATGGTGCATTCTATGAGTTGCGCTTCTTCATCATCAGTTAATGGAAAAGCACTCCAAACATTGTGTTCTGGTTGGGGTATTTTTATTTCCACTATTCGAATTTTCTTTGGTTGCTTGAATGATGTTGAAGGCTTTTCCTTAAATATGAATTAAATTTAAGTAAAATGATGTTGAATTGTTGAATGTAAAATGAATTGAACATAATCGGAATAAACATTTATACGGCTCCAATTCTATTCATGTTTGATTTAAAGTTCCAGCTCTTTAAATAAAAAATATGTGAGAAAAATCAATAAGTTTAGTCAATGAAAAAGAGGTATCAAAGTTGAAATTGGATTAAAAGTAAAGGAGTCAATTATCCATTGTTGACACATTGACGGTTATGAGAGGTAACATGGCCTTTCAATTACGGCTACTAATGTATTTGCAAAGCGATATTTTTTCCCAGTGTCCATTAAATTCATGCATCATATGTTTTCTTTTAATGAACTTTTAAGACTAGGAACTGTAAACTAATCACACTACACACACTTGTTTACGGTTAAGGATGCACCCATCAGGCCATGACAGTTCTGAGATAGAGACGGACTGTTTAATTATCATCTCAAAATTTAAATTAGCATAAAAGGCATATTGGGTAATCCGGAAGGAGATGAAGCACCGTTGAGAACAATAATTAACATTTGTTTTCAAGTTCTTCAAGTCTATTAGCGATAAAATAGATGTGCGTATATTTAAAGGTTTCAAAGAATAAGAATCATTGAATATAAGTACTCCAAAAGTACCTTTTCTGCATCAGAACGGAAACAGTTTTCTAAGAAACTTAATTACCTGGACCACCCAAAAATGATGAAAATATTTGTAAGTATCAAACAAAATTGAACTACTGACTTTTTAACGTCCTTTTAAACTACGTTTATTTTTTCCCAGTGTCGATTAAATTCACGCATCATATGTTTTTTTAATAAATTTTTAAAACTAGTCGCACTACAAGCACTTGTTTACAGTTAAGGATGCATACATTAGGCCAAGTCAGTTATGAGATAAAGACGAACTGTTTGATTATCGTTTCTCATCTTATTATTAAAATAATACATTCTCTGATTTAAACGGTCATAGTACTTGATCTCAAACAGGGTATTAGAATATGGAAATGTGTAAGAACCAAGCAACATGTATTTCCTTTTTTGGAGAAAAAACCATTAGTGAAAATATCAATAAAATTTAAAACTCACTTTATTTTTTCCTTGCAATGCCATCATATTCATTGTCAATTTGCTTTCTTTTTGACTATAGGCCCGTGTATTCTCGCCTTGTATATAGGCCGTCGCAGGTCCAATGTATTCAATTAATGTAGGACGTGAGTGGTTCTCATCCTCAATTTGAGCCCTTTTGATGGCGAGAGGGACATATTCTTCAAAATTATCCTTAAAAAGAAATTAAATTATAGTTTCTTTCATGTAGAGAAAAAATCATAAAAAGTGTAGTGAAAAACCAAACTCATCCATCTATCATACACCCCCCTTTTTGGGGGGGATGGTGTACCTAGGTTTGGTTATGTATTAACTATATGCTATGCTTTGCCCCCTAATGTGCAAATATATAGCCCAAACTTGTTTCTAAACTATTAAATTTTCATCCTATTTTGTTTCATTGACATTAACCAAACTTGACTTCTTTCATGTGTTATATAATGCATAAGTACCATGTTTTCTGAGACAAAAAAGCCATAATATAGCATAAAATCCTGTAGATATTATAGAAATTATGTTTCTAAAAAAAACAGGGCCAATGAAAAAAAACAGAGAAGACTAAAACCCGGAATTAAGGGGTACACATTTTCAAATTTAGATAGCTAGGTAGGCTACAGACCCATAAAATAACTTTCAAAAATGTTAAAAGCTCTAGAACCAAGGGGTATTTAGATGTAACCCTCAGCATATAGGCCTAAAATTTATACCAAACGACTTTTTCAAAAGCTAGCCTCGTAGAAAATAAATTAATGTGTCCAGAGAAAAAATGCTAGCTGGGTAACATTTAATATTTACTTTACGCAACCCCACCCCCCTAATGTGCAAATATATACCCTGAATTGGTATATATATATTTAGGGATGGGGGCTAAAATTCATTTCCGACAAAAAAAATGATTATTATATTCGGAAAGAGCACAAAACAGGCATCGAGTGGTATATCCACTTCATTCGTAAGTCAATCATATGATTTGGTAAAAATTTACCCTGCAAGTATCTCAATTAATTATTTATAAACAAAACTTACGTTATAAATTTGCGCTGCAATAACATCTAAATCATCCATTCTATTTGATTTTTTTTCCACAATGTCTTCAAACGAAGTGTCACCTTAGCCTCGAAGCGCGATCAATATAAACAAAGTCCCATGGACAAATTATGTCATAACAGAAATTACGTAAATTCAATGCTGAAATTCCAGGGAGTCTGCTCTGATGTCACTTAGCCCAGTATTTCTAGCTCCCTGATTGGTCTAGAAAGAGGGTGTGGTCTTGTATAGTTTGTATTGTAGCCCTCTGATTGGCTGTAATCTTGTATAGTTCGGAATTAGTATGGCCTTCCTACTCATCTGATGAAAAATTTGAGATAGATATTTTATTACAAATAGTTCAGATGTCGGATAAGAAGAACTCCGATGTCAATACAAACCCCCAGGGCCCGGGGGAAGGCGTTCTAAGTTATGCCCTAAAGGCATGTATGGTTCTAATCAAAGCGATGCTCGTATAAACTTCATAGAGTTCTCATTTGATTGGAAATTGAAAGTTCTAGTTCACTTTTTAACAGTCAAGAGATCTAAGGGCAACTAGCCCCCCCCCCCGCCCAGTTTCCCAAACCCATCAGCTACAAATTTTAGTTAGCCAGTTTTTTTGAAAATTGTTTAAAAATTAGATAACAAAAACTCCGGTGTCAACTAAACCCCCAGGGTCCGGGGGGAAGGTGTTGTAAGTGTTGTCCTGGGGACGTATATGGTTCTTATGAAATGGATGCTCGTATAAAGTTTAGAGAGGGCTCATTTGATCGGAATTTGAAAGTTCTAGTTCACTTTTTAAGAGTCAAAAGATATCCGAGGGCAACTAGCCCCTCCCCCCACACATGCTTTTTTTTACCAAACCCATCCGATACAAATTTTGAGATAGCCATTTTTATAAAATAGTTCAAAGGTCAGATAACAAAAACTCCGGTGTCGACACAACTCCCAAGGGCCCGGGGGGCAGGCATTGTAAGCTATGTCCTGGGGCCGTATATGGTTCTTATGAAAGGGACGCTCGTATAAACTTCAGAGAGGGCTCATCTGAATGGAAATTAAAAGTTCTAGTTTAGTTTCTCAGAGTAAAAAAGATCGGAGGGCAACTAGCCCCTCCCGTCCTCCATTCCATTGGGTATATAAAATTGTTCAAACATCAGATATTAAAACTCCTGGGTCGCCAAAGCCCCCCAGGGCCCAGGGACTGGCATTGTAAATTATACTCTGGGGTTATTTATGGTTCTTATAGAATAGAAGAGTTGCTCGTATGAACTTCAGAGAGGGCTCATTTGATTGAAAATAGAAAGTTTTAGCTCACTATTAAAGAGCCAAAAGAGACTAAAGGGCAATAAGCCCCCCCCACGCCCTTTTTTCCCCCAACCCATACGGTAAAAATTTTCAGATAGCCATTTTGTTAAAAATAGTTCAAACATCAGACAATAAAAACTCCGAGGTCGACACAAACACATTTATTCACCTTGATATCGTTACTTTGATAGCAGTTTTGATACTTTGATGAACATGTGATTTTAAAAAAAAGTTTGATATTGAAATAAGGAATTTTTATAAACTTAAAACTTTTTGCAATCAAAAACGAACAAAACTAATTAAAAAAAAACTTCCGAAAAAAAGTTTTCAAAGAAAAGTAAAGGCCGTTGAAAGCTTAAGCTCGGCAGATACAAATACGTGTTAAAATTCAAACTCAAAACGACCAGAAATTACTATTAAAGAATAAATGAAACCCAAAACGAACAGAAATTATATAAACTATCATATTAAATAACATACAACAAGTAATAATATAAATCAATAAATAGATCTTAAAGCGAGTAATGCTTAGAATGAATATGAAAATCAAGCTTAAAACGAAAAAATTTTTTTTTTTATTGAAGTATAAATGAAACTTAAAATGAACAGAAATTAAATAAACAATCAATGCAAACAAGCATACAATTGGTATTAATGTAAATGAATAAATAAATCTTAAAACGAGTGAAACTTAAATTGAATATGCAAATCAAGCTTGAAACAAACAAAAATCACTACAAACAAGAGTTTGGGTATCGCCTCCTTCTCTCACTGTAAAAGTCTAAAACCTACTGCGTCATTGGCGCTTTACTGAAAACTATATGCGCCTTGAACAGTCTTGGAAAGTATAAACAACATCAAATTGAGTATTTGATGTATAATGATATTAATTGTTGAAAGATCCATTAGTTAAAGAATCTATTTCACTGTAATGTTATTTTTATTTTCAATGCTGCAAGAACTGGAAAAGAAAACATTTGTAATATAATTCGTTTTCAGTTAAGTGTCAATGACGCAGTAGGCTTTTGGTTTTTATTTACCAGTTAAGGAAGGGGGCAGTATCCAAACTCTTGTTTGTAGTGAAACTACATTCGCCTTGAACAACTTTAGAAAGAACTAATAAATTAAACTGAATATTTGATGTATAATGATATTAAATGCTGAAAGCTCATCAATTCAAAATTTTACTATAATTTTAATGTTTATTTTTAATATTTAGTACCAAAGAAAATATTTATAATAAAATTGGTTTTCAGTAAAGCGCCAATGATGCAGTGGGTTTTAGACTTTTACAGTGAGAGAAGGAGGCGATACCCAAACTCTTGTTTGTAGTGATTTTTGTTCGTTTCAAGCTTGATTTGCATATTAAATTTAAGTTTCACTCGTTTTAAGATTTATTTATTCATTTACATTAATATCTATTGTATGTTTGTTTGCATTGATTGTTTATTTAATTTCTGTTCCTTTTAAGTTTCATTTATACTTCAATAGCAAAATATTTTTTTTCGTTTTAAGCTTGATTTTCATATTCAATCTAAGCATTACTCGCTTTAAGATCTATTTATTCATTTATATTACTACTTGTTGTATGTTTTTTCTATGAGTTAGGCTTAGGTTTAAAATGGCCTTTACTTTTCTTTGAAAAACGTATTTTTCGGAAAGTTTTTTTTAATTAATTCAGAAGAAACACTGTCGGTGTATGTTTATTTGTTTTGCTTTTTCCCATGGGGGATTGTATCAAACCGAACAACCAAGACAATTGGGACTGAGCTCATTCAAACGTAAATTTAAAGCTGTTTTTTAAGTGACCAAACAGGTTGGGCCAGGGGAAAGTCTAGTTTTATGCCATTTTAGGGCACCAAACTACGACTTTACTCAAAGAGGACGAATTTGCGATCAATTTAAATTATGAGAAGCTAATTGATTTAAAAGTATCAATAACTATATTTTAGGCTTCCCCGTTGCAAAAAAGTAATGCCACACGGGGGCAGTACTGGATTCAACCAACTGGTTTTGCTTTATTTGTAATGAAATTAGGCAACGTTTTATGATCTGTAATTGCGTATAAGATATAATGAGGGGAGGGGGAGTAAATCATTGTTTAGGTGAAGATAGGGTAAATTCCTATAAAAGTACGTTTTAATGGACAAACTACTTACTCTTCACGAGGTTTCAGATAAATGTTGAAATTTGTAAGGGGGAATAGGAATTAAATAAATTGTTTCTCTATACAGCTAAAATATTACATTGCTATATCTACCAGCACAGAGGTGGAAAAGGCAAGGCAGGCCATCATCAGCCCCGCCAAGAAATTTCTCTGGGCAAATGCTGCTAGGAACTTGGTTTTCTACAATTTTAAATGGTGATATTTTTCTTTTTCTATTTATATGAAGTACTTCAATGTATTTACACAAATGCATGTAATGTATTTATCGATGATAAAATTCTATTGTAGAGGTTGTAATGGTTTCAGTTATGTAGAAAATCAAAAGTCTCACAGAATTGCCATCATTACGAACAATAATACACCTTTTCATCCAACCGAAATCCTTTAGTAGTAATATTAACAAGGACTGTTTACCAAAATTACCATTCATCGCCAATTTTATAAGTATATTCAAATTTTATCCAAAATCAAAATTGCAAATTCAAACGTAGGACGGTATTAATCAACGTACAAAATTGATTTTTATATTTTAAAATCAACTAACCAAGGAAATAAGGGACCGGCACCTCAAATTATATCTTGGTTTGGTCTGGGTAGGATTTGCAAACAATCAGAAATTGAATAAAAAAAGCTTTTCAACAGAAAGCAAGGAACAGATTTGAAACCTATTTGAACAGATTATTCTTTATATGAAGAATGCTGTGTCCTCCTTAACTCCTCACTCTTTACTGTGAAGTTTGGCTTTTTTCCAAATTTTTAAAGAAAATTTGCAATTGGAGAAAAAACATTGTTCAAGGCACTAAAAAACTTTTGTTTGATGAGCAAGGTGTTGAGAAGGGGGCACTCCCCCTTATATACAGAGTAATTTCAATTTGTTTTAAGTTTTAGACTTGCTCCTTACTTTAGTTGAAAAACATTTTTTATTTGTTTAGTTAAATTTCATGAAACTGTAAAGAATTATGAATACAATACTTTTGGTAACGCAGAAAAAATGATTAATATTTCAATGATCTCTCTTTGGATTTTTATAGGTTATCAAACAGTTTGCTGTAACGAACTGTTAGTGAGGAGAAATTATTAGGTATATAAAGGGGGTTGCCCCATCCTCAACACATCGCTCTTTACGCTAAAGTTCAAATTATGTCCCAATTCTTTGAAAGCGACTCCTGAAACCCAAGGGTCGTTTAATTAGAACAATACGTAACTTTTTTAAAGTGCCGAGAAATTGTAGCGTGAAGATCAATGTGTTAAGAAGGGGGCAACCCCGCTCATATACGTAATAATTTCTGCTCGTTTTAAATTTTAATGCTGCTCCTTACTTTCAGGTGAAAAATCTTTTTTTTATTTAATGAAGCTTAGAGAGAAACATTTTTCTAAAGGCAATGGAAAAAGTATGTCAATTAAAGTAAAAGTATATAAAAATAAAAACAGTAAGTAATTACAAAAAATACATAAAACAATACCATACTTACAAAAACTAAGGTATAAACTGCCAGCCTTCAGTTCTGTTGAACAATGCCGAAGCGTTGGACGGATATTTTTTAACAATTATTTGAAAAAAACTACGTTTTCTAAAGAGTTAAAGAGGCTGAGTTACAAGGTCGAACCTTAAAACGTACAGGGATTAGGAGGCACAGTTGGGGGGCTACCGCCCCCCAAACCCTCCGCTTTCGCAGCCTTTAAATATAAAAAAAATTTCTTTAAACTGAAAGTAAGGAGCGACATTAAAACTTAAAACGAACAGAAATTATTCCGTATATGAAAGAGGCTGTGCCCTCCTCAACGCCTCGCTCTTTACGCTAAAGTTTGACTTTCTCACAACTCTTTTTTTAAACAATAAAAACTTTAGCGTAAAGATCGAGGCGTTGAGGAGGGCACAGCCTCTTTCATATACGGAATAATTTCTGTTCGTTTTAAGTTTTAATGTCGCTCCTTACTTTCAGTTTAAAGAAATTTTTTTTATATTTAAAGGCTGCGAAAGCGGGGGGTTTGGGGGGCGGTAGCCCCCCAACTGTGCCTCCTAATCCCTGTACGTTTTAAGGTTCGACCTTGTAACTCAGCCTCTTTAACTCTTTAGAAAACGTAGTTTTTTTCAAATAATTTCTGCACGTTTTTGTACAGTTTATTACTTATTATTGCTTGACTAACTGTTAGCTGATCGTGTCAGGAGTTAAAGTTGGGGGGCTGCCGCCCCCCAAACCCCCCGCTCTTGAACATTCTTGTGTTAAGGCTTTTAATTCCTGAATACTCAAATCACGTCGTACAGGGTGCCTCCTAATCCCTGTACGTTTTAAGGTTCGAACTTGTGACTCAGCCTCTTTAACAGTCCCCCAACTGTGCCTCCTAATCCCTGTACGTTTTAAGGGTCGACCTTGTAACTCAGCTTCTTTAACTCTTTAGAAAACGTAATTTTTTTTAAATAATTTAAAAAAAAAACTGAGTTTCTTTTCAAAATCTAAATTCAGTATATAAAAATTTGCTCTGATGGTGAATCGAACCCGAGTTTTCCGCCTGAGAGTCTGAAGTATCAACCGCTGGACTATACAGATACAATGGTAATTGTTTTTTAGTATATGGAAGCTATTTTCGACGCAAGCAAATTCCCAAAAACTTGATATTTGGTTTTTGGAAAACAGGGAAGGAGTGATCGGATTGAGCTGAAATTTCGAGGATAAGCTCCCGGGCCCCAGGAAAGCTTATCCTCTAAATTTCAGCCCCATCAGACAACGTTAACGGGGGGTTGTGGTGGGAAAAATTAACATGGGCTAATATAGGAAAACGAGGTTTTTCGTAAATGTAAATTCAGGGGATAATTTTTTCGGTCTGAAAATATCAAAAGGCCCTAACAGGTCGAATTCTGCTTCGAATGAGTCCTCATTCAACCGGATCCGTTGCCAACTGTGGCCTGTAGGCGTGGCTAAGAAAAAAAAAGAGATGATGAATTTTAAGTGGCTATATTTGGTTTTTTGAAAACAGGGAAGGAGTGATCGGATTGAGCTGAAATTTCGAGGATAAGCTCCCGGGCCCTAGGAAAGCTTAACCTCTAAATTTCAGCCCAATCGGACAACGTTAAAGGGGGGCTGTGGTGGGAGGGTCCAAACTTCCGGCCCAGTTTACCCCATGAAGATAAAGTCGGAGGAGGATGAAATTTTGCAAGTTTCTTAGTTTGAGCTTGGGCTACAAAATGCGATTACCGCCGTCTCTCTGCGACCTCTAGGACCTGAAATCGCTTAACATTGTGGTGGGTCGCCTCTTTATAGAGGCACAAGTGTGCCTCCTTGATATCGACAGGTTTGAACTTGGTTATCAAACACCAAAATGTTTAATGCCTTTAGACCACTCAGTGTTTATAATAAGTAACGCATTATCAAACTAGTTTGTTTAAAGTAAAACATTAAAACTGAGTATAAAAAAAAATCAAATAAAAATTTGTTATTCAGTATATTTTATTTAATTGTGAATACCAAAAACCAATATATTTGACACCTTTATAATTCATAACTGTAAAAAAAAATTTTTTTTTTTTCAAATTCACAACTAGATAAAAACAATCACTCCTGAAAAAAAAATGATAATAAAACACAAAAAACTCATCCGTTCAGGAGGGATATACAGAAATTCCAGCGTATCGTTCAGGGGAAACATTTCTGATGATGGTGGCTTCATGCATCAGCTCATGGGTACTCTTGAAATGCAAGCAGTTAAAGGCATATTTTTACTGAAATGGCCCCTTATTAAGTTGTTTTCTATAATTATACAAACCTTCTTGTGTACTAATAACTGCACTAATTATTAATAAACAGATACATATTTAGGATCAAACAGTTCGGGGTAACGAACCATAAGTAAGGAGCAAACCGTAATAGTAATCGAAACTCTAAAAAAACGGAATTTTGATACCAATGGATACATCAAAAGAATCAAATTTTTATGTTAATTTCAAATGTATAAGTTTCATTAAGTTTATTAACCACGCCTTTTTTCCCCAGAGGCATCCAACAAAAAGTTTGGTAGCCATTTGATTCAGCATAGTTGAAATTCCCAATAACTAAGCTTTTGTGGACGAAAAAGCCCCCCATAGCCCCTCAGAAAATGGCTATAAATTGTACAATTTGCCTGTTGTTTACAGATAGTAGACTGCTTGTTATTGGGAAATGCACGGATTTTTTTTCTCTTTTTTTGGGGGGGGGGATTTTCTGCAAGAGTATTTTTGACGTGGAAAATTTTCCGTGGGGAGGGAATTTTCCAGGGGAAATTTTTTACACGGGGAGAGGAAAAGGAACTTATTGGTATGATTTGAAAAAATGAACAGAAATTAAATTAAAAAAAAAACAAGTTTGTTTAATTGAAAGTAAAAAGCAACAATTAAAACCTAAAACCAACAAAAATTATTCCATGTATAAGGGGGGCTACCCCTTACTCAACCCTCGCTCTTTACGCAATGGTTTGACGTTTTGTCACAATTCTTTAAGGACTGCTCGAACACAAAGGCTGTTGAATTTGAATGAGAAGTATTTTATTTATATGCGGAATAATTTCGATTCATTATAAATTTTAATGTTTGATCCATACCTTCAGTTGAAAAAAAAAACTTTCTTTTTTTTATTTAATGTGCATCTTTTATTTAATTTTTATTCAGTTTGAATATCATGAATGAATAACTTTTTTTAGTCTTGGCTGAACCTCTTTGAGATGAGGATGCAGAGACTCTTTTAAAATTTATTTTATGATTTTAGTTTGAAATTTTTTTATCTAGTAAGTTAGTTTTAATTTTATTTTCTTATATTATGTTTCGCTGATAATGACTGTTGCTCACACCGTCGAAATATTCGCTTAAGTTGGATTCACTGTGTTATCTAGTGTCTTCACAAAATTCCTCGTTGTCTTCTTTTATTTCGTTTGGTGGAAAAGCGCTGTGGCCTTCGTCTTTGTTTACGAACTAAAATAAATATTCCCATAAAGGTAACAGATAATGCTTTAGTCCTATAAATGAATCCTAAATGGAACAAAAATTAAAATGAATAATCAAGTCAATCTTAAACTGGACAGAAACTACAGCAGACAGGAGTAGGGCGACGCATCCTAAACCTTCTTATGGAAATAGCGTGTTTAGCACTGTGCTGAAAATAAAATATGTTTTGAAATTTTTTTCTTCAATAAGTATAGCAATGAAAACTCAAAAATGTCTGAGACTTTCAGGAATTAATATCGTTATATAGTTGAATATCTAAATATTTTTAATAGTTCTTTTCTGTCTTGATTATTACCGTGTTTTTTTATCATTGTTTATAAAATTAAAAAAAATTCTTAGAATACTTATTGTTTTCAATAAAACGCAAATGACACTAAAGCCCTTTAGAGGGTTTATGAGGGAAGGGAAGTAGAATCATTCTTATTTGTATACTTTATTAGCCTTGTAGTTTTTTACTTTTTCTTTTATGTTGTCAATGTTATGACAAATAAAATATGCACGGCTCAAAATACAAGTTGTTTTCGAGAAAGTGTAAATGGCATCATGGCCTGTTGAGGATCTAGGGGGCAGCAGCCCTACTTCTTTTTAGGGTAATTTCTGTTTCATTTTAAGTTTGAATTAATTCAGTTACATTTATTTAATTACTGAGTCGTTTATTTTTAAATACTTTAAGCTTGAAACAAACAGAAATTACTCTTCATTTATGCTTGTTCTTGCTGAAAGGTCGCTCTCCTCAACACCAGGTGGTGCGTACCAGGCGTGGTGGAACAGTGCCAAACGTTTTGGGGGAATTGGTCAAGCGTTTTGGGACTGTGCCAAGCGTGATGGAACTGTAGGGGACGCGTGGTCTTCTGAAATGTACTCCACGTGGCGCTCCCTTAGTTTTAGTATTCTCTTTTCCATCTATACTAGTATAACTTATCTTTATATTCGATGTGATGATTTATAGATTTCATATATTTATTGATCGTAATTTAGGTTTACTTTAGGTTTAAGTTATTATAGGACCTTAGGTTCTAATATGGATCTCTTCTTTTATTTGAAAACCTTTAGTTTTCGAAATTTCTTTTATAATTAATTCGCAAATAGAATAGTATCGACAGAATATTATAGAAAAATTAATTGACAGCAATTGAGAAACTGATTTTTCTACTTATTAGCTGGGGCGTAGCTCCAGTATTTTCATTGGAGGGGGGGAGGGTTCTACATTAGAAGAGTCAAGGGGCTTGGGATATATAATAATTTTTTCTCTACATTATTGGGGGGCAACTGCCCCCCTTCCCAAACGATGCCGCTACTTGTTAGCATTCTTACGCTGCAGTTGAATACATTACGACCTCCCTTTCATATGCCTTATTAAATATATTGATTTTTACTTTTGATTTAACATCTCCTATTCATCCATTGACTTTTTAGCTTTGGGGAGTGAATCCTCATGCAGATGAAGGTGTTCTAACTTTTATGGTGATTGCTTTACTACTCTCTTAGGTGCTATATTGGTCGAAACCCTTAGATTCCTTTCCACGCCTACTTAATAATTGGTTTCCTTTAGATAGTACCTCCTTGATTAAGCTGTTATAAATGTAAATTATGTGTTAATTTCAGCAGCCTACTTGTCTTCTCAATAAATATTATTGTCGTTTCATCTTTTGGTGTTAAGAGTAGTACTGGTTTTACGGTATGGACAAAGAAAAATTAAAATTAAGTCATGTGTTTTTTTTTGCTTCGTTTAATTTAAAAGAAAGAATGATATTTCAATTCAATTTATTGAAATAAAAAATGAAACATAACACCAATAATAATAAGGATCCTGGAAGCGAACTTGTTGAGGACCATAACAACAAAACATTGAAAATGAACAATTACTTTTTATTTACTTTTTAAATTTTCCTAATAATCACCCTTCTTACTTAAAACCAAGACATTGGTTTATTCATTAAATAGAAGCAATAGTTTTGATCTCGCAATTTGAGCAAAATCTGGTCAGAGGCAACGCTATAGCATTGCCTATAGTAAAGGCCATACCGCTCCAATGTTTTATTATTATTTATTTATTTATTTATGTATTTATTTTTTTTCCCAGAGGCACTTCATGTGGAAGGGGTCGTCGTATAAACTTCAAAGGGGGCTCATTCGATTGGAAATCGAGAGTTCTAGTGCCATTTTAAGGGTCAAAGTGATTGGAATGCAACTAACACCCTTTCCATGCCCACCATTTCCCCAAACACATCCAATCAAAATTTTGAGATAGTCATTTTGTTCTACGTAACTGATTTCCAGATAGAAATTATGTTTTTGAGGAGGACACTCTCTTAGCCCTTAGGGCAAGGGTTGTAAGTTATGCCCTGAGGGCATATAAGCTCTTTATAGAAAGTTTTGTCGTAGAAACTTCAAAAAGGCTCATTCGATTGAAAACTCAAAGGGCTAGTGCCCTTTTTAATAGTCGAAAGTGACTGGAGGGCAACTAACCCCCTCTCATGCCCACCTTTTCCCCAAACACATCCAATTAAAATTTTGAGATAGCCTTTTTGTTCAACGTAGTTGAAAGTTCTGGAAATTAGGTCTTTGAGGATGATAACCCTCCCCCCCCCACAGCTCTCAGGGCAAGGGTTCTGGGGGCATCTAAAGTTTTTTATAGAAAGCGTTGTCGTAGAAACTTCAAAAAAGGCTCATTCGATTGCAAATTTAAATGGATCTTATTAATAGTCAAAAGAGAAACTAAATAAACGATCATAGCAAAAAATATACAACAAGTAATAATATAAATGAATAACTAGATCTTAAAGTGAGTAATGCTTAAATTGAATATGAAAAACAAGCTTAAAACGAAAAAAAAATATTTTGCTATTGAAGTGTAAATGAAACTTAAAACGAACAGAAATTAAATAAACAATCAATGCAAACAAACATACAATAGATATTAATGTAAATAAATAAATGAATCTTAAAACGAGTGAAACTTAAATAGAATATGTAAATCAAGCTTGACACGAACAAAAATCACTGCATACAAGAGTTTGGGTATCGCTTCCTTCTCTCACTATAAAAGTCTAAAACCTACTGCGTAATTAATCACAAAAATTAATTTCTTTGGTGAATATGCTTGTAAACTGGTTCCGTCCTCCCAAGTCTCAAATGTATGGCGATTTTCCCCTGATATCTCCCGTAAGATCATTAGTTCATAGCTTTTGTTTTCAGTGACCATCCGATTTTTCCTTAATTGCTTTCTTTTTATTGTTTTCTTGAGGTTTGATTTTTGTCTGTTTAAGATTTATCTTAGCCTATCAATGTTTTTTTTAAACCTATTAATTTTTTACCCACTAACTTTTTGTTATTTAAAGTTTTCTTGTGCACTTATTCGTTCTGATAATATTTCGTTTTTCCCTTACATCCCTTTTCCTTTTCATTTATCTATTTCCTTTTCATCCAGAACGAAAATAAATTTCTATGACTGTTCTTAGTTTATATCATGTAAGTTCAACTTATAAAATAAATAAAACAAGAAGTACATCATTATAAATGCTAAAAAATGGTGAAAATGTGTAAAAAATTGAATTATTAAATGCATATCTTTACCTAGTTTCAGGATTGTACCCATAGTTACTGGACTGAATGGACAGAATGGTCTTCTTGTAGCAGGTCTTGTGAGAACGGTCTTCAATTCAGAACAAGACGATGTATTGAAGGAAGTTGTGGTTCCAACATTACTAAAGAAATTCGTGTTTGCAACAATCAAAAAGTAACTATTTTACTTTGATTTTCTAGTTCATCCATCATAGCTTAGATCATAGCTCTGTCGTGTAAGTGTCTTTTACTGTTTCAAACATATACCTTGTTTTACAAATTACAAATCCTAAAATAAACGATTGTGAAGAAAGAAGTTGAAGAAGAAAGGAGCTCTTTCTATCTTAGGCCTTCTAGAAGAAACCGAATCAATATATATGCTAATGAAATTTCTGACTAGAATAATTTTAACAGTCATATTTTTATTATAAATAATTTCTAAGACCACACTGGCTAATCATGATACAACGAAACAATAATAAAAAAAGAGAAAAACGAGGATTATACAAGCCAGTGAAACATATGAACTAAAATGCAAATATTTCGGTCAAGACCTCCGCTTGACCGTCCTCAGTGCAGGATAATAACATCAAAATTACTAATAAAACTCCATGGATACTATAAAGAAAAAAAAAATTTCAAACCTTGAAACGAAGCGTAACTAAAATTCGAAGACCCTCTCCATGTAACGGTGAAAGGGTAACTGAATGAAAAACCACAGTACTGAATGGGAATTCAATTTTTTAATTTATACAGAGCATTTTTAAAAGCTAAACGCTTTCCAGGTAAAACATTATCAGAGATTAGGTTAGGTTGCAAAATGTGATTTTTTTTAATATCTAAGTAAAAACGATCAGAATTAATTAGTTCATTATAAATGGGGCTTAAATAGGTTTCTCCCGTGTCTCTATTGAGAGCAACCTTTCGGTGAATGTACTTTTTTATCTCAACTGCCTCCCTGAAAACTTGGATGAGACCTTTAACAGGGGCAATAATGGAGGTGTTATCGAATAAAACGAAATGGTGCGGGTTGTCATACACATGCTGAGCCAAGACGGAATCAAAAGTCTCAGGCCTTTGGCATAGCTCCATAGCTTTGTCGATTGAGGACCTGTGTTCCAACAATCTCTCCCCCAATTGCTGATGGGTTCTTCCAACATAGAAACAGCCGCAAGAACATGGAACCCTATAAACACCACTGCCCAAAATAGGGCTCGTTTTATCTTTACCACTGTTAAAATAGTTCTGGATTTTATTAGAATTTTTGAAGGTAACATTTAAGTTATGTTTTTTAAGTATTCTTCGCAATTTGTCACCTAATTTGCGAAAATAGGGCAAAACAGTAAAAACTTTCTTATCACCCACTAAAGGGATGATATCCGTTGGAGGTTGTGGAGATGATAAATCTTTTTCTGCCTTTTTTTGTCTTTTTTCTATGATGGATTCCAGTAACTTGATGGGATATCCATTGCAAAACAAAATGTCCTTCAGATAATTTAATTCTGGGATTATATGAGCCTTTGAACAAATTCTTATGATGCGATCAACTAAAGATATAACTACTCCTCTTTTTACACAAGGAGGGTGGTTGGAAGAGAAATGCAAATACCTATCATTATGTGTAGGTTTTCTATAAATTGAATATTCAAGGCTGAGAGCTTTGTTGAAGATTAAGACGTCTAAAAAAGGCAGTTTATGATTATCTTCTAGTTCCAAGGTGAACTGAAGGTTGGAATCGAAACTATTAAGATGAAGTAAAAAAGCGTTAAGTTCTATCTCCCCGTGATTCCAGACAGAGATCACATCATCGACAAACCGGCCCCAGAAGCGGTGTTTCAGAGGAAAAGTATTCAAAGCGGAGGTTTCAATAAATTCCATGTAAAAAGTGGCCAAAAAAGGTGAAAGGCTTGTACCCATAGGGAGCCCATTTGTTTGGGTGAAAAATTGATTGTTGTACCGAAAATATAAGGAATATCTATTGCAAAGGCGAACAAGTTGCATAATAGTTTCAATATCTAATGTTTTGTAATCCATCCGGTCAATATTATCTTCTAGCTTCTTTTGAAGAGCAAATTCACATTTTTTTTTTTTTATATCACATGATGTATACATCGAAATGGCATCAAAACTGGCCAAAATTGTGTCTTTTTTTATATCAAGGTTTTTTAATTTTTCCACAAGGTGTACTGAATTTTTAATGTAAGAAGCTTGCGTCGACATAAGAGGACGAAAAATTGTGGCTAACCATTTTCCCAGTCTGGAAGCTGGCGAACTATAAGAGGCCACAATTGGGCGCAGAGGAACTCCATCTTTGTGAATTTTTGGGAGACCATAGAATTTAGGAGCGGAGCACCCTTTAGGGTAAAACATTTTGTACATTTGTGGAGTAATGAGTCTTTCTTTTTGTAAAATTCCCAACTCTTTTCGTACTTCACGGGTGAATTTGTCGGTGGGATCTGACTCTATACGTTTATAAGTGTGAGTGTCGGACAAAATATCCGTAACTTTTTTATTGTATGAAATTTTATCAAGGATAACAATTTTATTCCCTTTGTCAGCCCTGGTGATAATGATGTCTGGGTCTCTTTTTAAATTTACCAGAATTTGTGTTTCCCGAGTTTCTGAATTTGAGGAATAAGGAGTGAAGTTAAGAAGATTCTTAACAACCTCCCCTCGAAGTAAATCGGGATTTTCCACAATACCTCTTGAGCCAAATATACCCGCCTCCACACTGGATACTATCTCTGAGAAATTTACTCGTGGATGAGGCAAGCAAAATTTTGGTCCCTTAGACAAGATATGGATTTCTTCCGGTGTAAGAACTTTCGAAGATAGGTTCTCAATGGCCGGGCCAGGACAGAATCTAGGGAGGAAACGTCTGGAATTTTGAAATTTTTCGTATTGTAATTTTAAAAACTTTTCTGATAAACGAGCTCTAGCCATAAAAAATTCGTGACGGAAAGAATTCTGAGCAATTTTAGAAATCTGTTGAAAATCTGGTGACGAGAGATTACACTGTAAAAAATGTCGAACTCTAGAAATCATGTTACTAAGGAAAAAACGTCGGTTTTTATGGTCTTTTAAAATGTGGTTCAATGATTGAAAACCAACCCTATCACTAAATTTTAGTTCCGATTGCGTGCCTAGATTTAATCTAAACCGAAGAGACTTTGGAAGAATTCTATGAAACCTACAATTCTGTAAAAATTCTTGCTGGCTAATTAAGTTAGCGTGTTTTTTGGAAAAATCAAAATAATTAAGAACAGACTTGGTCGTGCGCTCCCCGTAAGCTTGTCGTAAATAATTTCTAAGACCACACTGGCTAATCATGATACAACGAAACAATAATAAAAAAAGAGAAAAACGAGGATTAGACAAGCCAGTGAAACATATGAACTAAAATGCAAATATTTCGGTCAAGACCTCCGCTTGACCGTCCTCAGTGCAGGATAATAACATCAAAATTACTAATAAAACTCCATGGATACTATAAAGAAAAAAAAAATTTCAAACCTTGAAACGAAGCGTAACTAAAATTCGAAGACCCTCTCCATGTAACGGTGAAAGGGTAACTGAATGAAAAACTACAGTACTGAATGGGAATTCAATTTTTTAATTTATACAGAGCATTTTTAAAAGCTAAACGCTTTCCAGGTAAAACATTATCAGAGATTAGGTTAGGTTGCAAAATGTGATTTTTTTTAATATTTAAGTAAAAACGATCAGAATTAATTAGTTCATTATAAATGGGGCTTAAACAGGTTTCTCCCGTGTCTCTATTGAGAGCAACCTTTCGGTGAATGTACTTTTTTATCTCAACTGCCTCCCTGAAAACTTGGATGAGACCTTTAACAGGGGCAATAATGGAGGTGTTATCGAATAAAACGAAATGGTGCGGGTTGTACCAACAATCTCTCCCCCAATTGCTTATGGGTTCTTCCAACATAGAAACAGCCGCAAGAACATGGAACCCTATAAACACCACTGCCCAAAATAGGGCTCGTTTTATCTTTACCACTGTTAAAATAGTTCTGGATTTTATTAGAATTTTTGAAGGTAACATTTAAGTTATGTTTTTTAAGTATTCTTTGCAATTTGTCACCTAATTTGCGAAAATAGGGCAAAACAGTAAAAACTTTCTTATCACCCACTAAAGGGATGATATCCGTTGGAGGTTGTGGAGATGATAAATCTTTTTCTGCCTTTTTTTGTCTTTTTTCTATGATGGATTCCAGTAACTTGATGGGATATCCATTGCAAAACAAAATGTCCTTCAGATAATTTAATTCTGGGATTATATGAGCCTTTGAACAAATTCTTATGATGCGATCAACTAAAGATATAACTACTCCTCTTTTTACACAAGGAGGGTGGTTGGAAGAGAAATGCAAATACCTATCATTATGTGTAGGTTTTCTATAAATTGAATATTCAAGGCTGAGAGCTTTGTTGAAGATTAAGACGTCTAAAAAAGGCAGTTTATGATTATCTTCTAGTTCCAAGGTGAACTGAAGGTTGGAATCGAAACTATTAAGATGAAGTAAAAAAGCGTTAAGTTCTATCTCTCCGTGATTCCAGATAACAATCTCTCCCCCAATTGCTGATGGGTTCTTCCAACATAGAAACAGCCGCAAGAACATGGAACCCTATAAACACCACTGCCCAAAATAGGGCTCGTTTTATCTTTACCACTGTTAAAATAGTTCTGGATTTTATTAGAATTTTTGAAGGTAACATTTAAGTTATGTTTTTTAAGTATTCTTTGCAATTTGTCACCTAATTTGCGAAAATAGGGCAAAACAGTAAAAACTTTCTTATCACCCACTAAAGGGATGATATCCGTTGGAGGTTGTGGAGATGATAAATCTTTTTCTGCCTTTTTTTTGTCTTTTTTCTATGATGGATTCCAGTAACTTGATGGGATATCCATTGCAAAACAAAATGTCCTTCAGATAATTTAATTCTGGGATTATATGAGCCTTTGAACAAATTCTTATGATGCGATCAACTAAAGATATAACTACTCCTCTTTTTACACAAGGAGGGTGGTTGGAAGAGAAATGCAAATACCTATCATTATGTGTAGGTTTTCTATAAATTGAATATTCAAGGCTGAGAGCTTTGTTGAAGATTAAGACGTCTAAAAAAGGCAGTTTATGATTATCTTCTAGTTCCAAGGTGAACTGAAGGTTGGAATCGAAACTATTAAGATGAAGTAAAAAAGCGTTAAGTTCTATCTCTCCGTGATTCCATTTCGTTTTATTCGATAACACCTCCATTATTGCCCCTGTCAAAGGTCTCATCCAAGTTTTCAGGGAGGCAGTTGAGATAAATAAGTACATTCACCGAAAGGTTGCTCTCAATAGAGACACGGGAGAAACCTATTTAAGCCCCATTTATAATGAACTAATTAATTCTGATCGTTTTTACTTAAATATTAAAAAAAATCACATTTTGCAACCTAACCTAATCTCTGATGATGTTTTACCTGGAAAACGTTTAGCTTTTAAAAATGCTCTGTATAAATTAAAAAATTGAATTCCCATTCAGTACTGTAGTTTTTCATTCAGTTACCCTTTCACCGTTACATGGAGAGGGTCTTCGAATTTTAGTTACGCTTCGTTTCAAGGTTTGAAATTTTTTTTGTCTTTATAGTATCCATGGAGTTTTATTAGTAATTTTGATGTTATTATTCTGCACTGAGGACGGTCAAGCGGAGGTCTTGACCGAAATATTTGCATTTTAGTTCATATGTTTCACTGGCTTGTATAATCCTCGTTTTTCTCTTTTTTTATTATTGTTTCGTTGTATCATGATTAGCCAGTGTGGTCTTAGAAATTATTTACGACAAGCTTACGGGGAGCGCACGACCAAGTCTGTTCTTAATTATTTTGATTTTTCCAAAAAAACACGCTAACTTAATTAGCCAGCAAGAATTTTTACAGAATTGTAGGTTTCATAGAATTCTTCCAAAGTCTCTTCGGTTTAGATTAAATCTAGGCACGCAATCGGAACTGAAATTTAGTGATAGGGTTGGTTTTCAATCATTGAACCACATTTTAAAAGACCATAAAAACCGACGTTTTTTCCTTAGTAACATGATTTCTAGAGTTCGACATTTTTTACAGTGTAATCTCTCGTCACCAGATTTTCAACAGATTTCTAAAATTGCTCAGAATTCTTTCCGTCACGACTTTTTTATGGCTAGAGCTCGTTTATCAGAAAAGTTTTTAAAATTACAATACGAAAAATTTCAAAATTCCAGACGTTTCCTCCCTAGATTCTGTCCTGGCCCGGCCATTGAGAACCTATCTTCGAAAGTTCTTACACCGGAAGAAATCCATATCTTGTCTAAGGGACCAAAATTTTGCTTGCCTCATCCACGAGTAAATTTCTCAGAGATAGTATCCAGTGTGGAGGCGGGTATATTTGGCTCAAGAGGTATTGTGGAAAATCCCGATTTACTTCGAGGGGAGGTTGTTAAGAATCTTCTTAACTTCACTCCTTATTCCTCAAATTCAGAAACTCGGGAAACACAAATTCTGGTAAATTTAAAAAGAGACCCAGACATCATTATCACCAGGGCTGACAAAGGGAATAAAATTGTTATCCTTGATAAAATTTCATACAATAAAAAAGTTACGGATATTTTGTCCGACACTCACACTTATAAACGTATAGAGTCAGATCCCACCGACAAATTCACCCGTGAAGTACGAAAAGAGTTGGGAATTTTACAAAAAGAAAGACTCATTACTCCACAAATGTACAAAATGTTTTACCCTAAATGGTGCTCCGCTCCTAAATTCTATGGTCTCCCAAAAATTCACAAAGATGGAGTTCCTCTGCGCCCAATTGTGGCCTCTTATAGTTCGCCAGCTTCCAGACTGGGAAAATGGTTAGCCACAATTTTTCGTCCTCTTATGTCGACGCAAGCTTCTTACATTAAAAATTCAGTACACCTTGTGGAAAAATTAAAAAACCTTGATATAAAAAAAGACACAATTTTGGCCAGTTTTGATGCCATTTCGATGTATACATCATGTGATATAAAAAAATGTGAATTTGCTCTTCAAAAGAAGCTAGAAGATAATATTGACCGGATGGATTACAAAACATTAGATATTGAAACTATTATGCAACTTGTTCGCCTTTGCAATAGATATTCCTTATATTTTCGGTACAACAATCAATTTTTCACCCAAACAAATGGGCTCCCTATGGGTACAAGCCTTTCACCTTTTTTGGCCACTTTTTACATGGAATTTATTGAAACCTCCGCTTTGAATACTTTTCCTCTGAAACACCGCTTCTGGGGCCGGTTTGTCGATGATGTGATCTCTGTCTGGAATCACGGAGAGATAGAACTTAACGCTTTTTTACTTCATCTTAATAGTTTCGATTCCAACCTTCAGTTCACCTTGGAACTAGAAGATAATCATAAACTGCCTTTTTTAGACGTCTTAATCTTCAACAAAGCTCTCAGCCTTGAATATTCAATTTATAGAAAACCTACACATAATGATAGGTATTTGCATTTCTCTTCCAACCACCCTCCTTGTGTAAAAAGAGGAGTAGTTATATCTTTAGTTGATCGCATCATAAGAATTTGTTCAAAGGCTCATATAATCCCAGAATTAAATTATCTGAAGGACATTTTGTTTTGCAATGGATATCCCATCAAGTTACTGCAATCCATCATAGAAAAAAGACAAAAAAAGGCAGAAAAAGATTTATCATCTCCACAACCTCCAACGGATATCATCCCTTTAGTGGGTGATAAGAAAGTTTTTACTGTTTTGCCCTATTTTCGCAAATTAGGTGACAAATTGCAAAGAATACTTAAAAAACATAACTTAAATGTTACCTTCAAAAATTCTAATAAAATCCAGAACTATTTTAACAGTGGTAAAGATAAAACGAGCCCTATTTTGGGCAGTGGTGTTTATAGGGTTCCATGTTCTTGCGGCTGTTTCTATGTTGGAAGAACCCATCAGCAATTGGGGGAGAGATTGTTGGAACACAGGTCCTCAATCGACAAAGCTATGGAGCTATGCCAAAGGCCTGAGACTTTTGATTCCGCCTTGGCTCAGCATGTGTATGACAACCCGCACCATTTCGTTTTATTCGATAACACCTCCATTATTGCCCCTGTTAAAGGTCTCATCCAAGTTTTCAGGGAGGCAGTTGAGATAAAAAAGTACATTCACCGAAAGGTTGCTCTCAATAGAGACACGGGAGAAACCTATTTAAGCCCCATTTATAATGAACTAATTAATTCTGATCGTTTTTACTTAAATATTAAAAAAAATCACATTTTGCAACCTAACCTAATCTCTGATAATGTTTTACCTGGAAAGCGTTTAGCTTTTAAAAATGCTCTGTATAAATTAAAAAATTGAATTCCCATTCAGTACTGTAGTTTTTCATTCAGTTACCCTTTCACCGTTACATGGAGAGGGTCTTCGAATTTTAGTTACGCTTCGTTTCAAGGTTTGAAATTTTTTTTCTTTATAGTATCCATGGAGTTTTATTAGTAATTTTGATGTTATTATCCTGCACTGAGGACGGTCAAGCGGAGGTCTTGACCGAAATATTTGCATTTTAGTTCATATGTTTCACTGGCTTGTATAATCCTCGTTTTTCTCTTTTTTTATTATTGTTTCGTTGTATATTTTTATTAATAATCATCTATGTGTTTATTAATCTAAATAAGCCTTCTCAGTTTTACAATCGAGTCCAAATTCATTTTGATAGCCTTTGAATGAATTTTGACAGATTTCATTGGACGGAAATAGTTTTACACCTCCTCAGAAACTGGTTACGCTGCTAGACATTAAGAACAAATAGATACTATTTTTCTTAAATCCCAAAGAATAAAAGATACACGACTGATTTGAGGTATAGACCAACCAAGAAGAAAGTGTGAAATTTCTGAATGTAGTCATAGCTACACCTTTATTTACTTTGTAAAGAAAGTCCCTTGATTTTCGTACAGACTTGCGATAACTAATGTAAATCTTAACTGACGCCGCGGTGCTCTCTTTAATAAACTTCTCTTCTTGTCGAGCTATTTGCTATAGATAGCATTAACCAATAACAGCAAATTCAAAAGAAGAGAAATAGTGTTTATTGAGTGTATTCACAGAATATTTTCCTCAAACCCGGAATGGCCTCAACACAAATGCTAAAATAAACAAGATCTGTAGAGTTATAGATAGTTTTCCATATAGTATATTAGACTCTGTTCGTCATTTGAAATATCTATTTTTTCGTGTGTGTTTGAAGAAAAAAATATTAAGTCTTGTACCTTGAACTGGAGGCAGCGAAATATATCAGACAGTTCGTGGTAACGAACTGTAAGTAAGGAGCGACCCGGTTCAATAGTGACCGAAACTCTAAAAAACGGAATGTTGATACCAATAGATACAATACACCAAAAGAATTGGATTTTATGTTAGTTTCAAATATATAAGGTTTATCAAGTTTGTTCTTATACAAAAGTTACGAGCCTGAGACAATTTTTCTCATTTTCAAAATGAGGGGAAAACACCCTTTAAAAGTTACAAAATCTTAATGAAAACCACAACATCAGATTCAGCGTATCAGAGAATCCTAATGTAGAAGTTTCAAGCTCCTATCTGCAAAAATGTGGAATTTTGTATTTTTTGCCAGAAGAAAGATCACGGATGCGTGTTTATTTGTTTGTTGTTTTTTTTCTATTCCCCAGGGGTGATCGTATTGACTCAGGGGTCCTTGAATACCGCGGTAGGGTTCATTCGAACGGAAATTAGAAGTTCTAGTGGAATTTCTAATTGACAAATAAAATGGAGGACAACTAGGCCCCCTCCCACGCTCATTTTTTCCCCAAAGTTATCCGATCTAAATTTTGAGATAGCCATTTTGTTCAGCATGGTCAAAAATATAATAGCTATATCTTTGAGGATGACTTAATCCCCCACAGTCCCCTGGGGAAGCGCTGCAAGTTATGAACTTTGCCCAATGTTTACATATAGTATTGGTTATTGGGAAGTATACAGACGTTTTCAGGGGGGATATTTTCTGGTAGGGGGGTGGGGTGGGTCGGGGGTCACGTCAGAGGATCTTCCCATGGAGGAAGTTTTCATGGGGAAGGGACATTGCTATCGACATTGCGCCAGATTTCCCATCATTATTTAAAAAAAAACATCAGAAATAAAATTTAAAAAAAACAAGTTTTTCAACCGAAAGTAAGAAGCAACATCAAAGCATAAAACTAATAGAAATTATTATGTATATGGTTGGGTTCGTCCCCTAGTCAATACCTCGCTCTTTACGCTAAAGTATTTTTAGTACTTTCATAAGAGCTATTTATTCTAATTAACGGCCTTTGTGATTAAGGGGTCATTTTTAAAGAATTGGAACAAAATTTGAACTTTAGCGCAAAGAGCAAGGTATTTACTAGGGGGCGAACCCCATAATATACGTATTAAAAATCTATGAATATAGAAGTTCGTTACTTAAGTTAATTCGTAAGTTACGTATATTTATTACAAATAAAAACGTTCGTAAATAAAATTAAGCAACTTTCGAGAAAGCCATTTAACCAAAAAAAGTAAAATTAATATGCAAATTTCGTTTTAATTATTTATGTGCGGTGAGCCAAAATCAAAACCTGCATTAATTCAAAAATGTTAAAAAATTAAATAAAAAAAAGATAGGTTTAACTGAAAGTAAGGAGCGACATTATAACTTAAAACGATCAGAAATTATTCCGTAATTGAAAGAGGCTGTCCCCTCCTCAACGCTTTGCTCTTTACGCTAAAGATTGACTCTTTCTCACAACTCTATTTTTTAAAAGAATAAGAAACTTTAGCGTAAAGAGCGAGGTGTTGAGGAGGGGACAGCCCCTTTCATATACGGAATAATTTCTGTTCGTTTTAAGTTTTAATGTTGTTCCTTACTTTCAGTTAAAAAAACTTGTTTTTTTAGTTAATTTTTACAAGACTTAGACGCGTGTTCGCGTTGGGGCATTGGATGTCCTATAAGACAACAAATCAATGAGGCTGTATTACCAAGCATGTGTTCTTGGAAGTAATATAAAATGGTACTTGTCTCTTATATAAAACACACTCGAGAAGTGAAGTTTGGTGAATGCTAATGAAATAAAACAAAATATGATGAAAATACAATGCTTTAGTAAAAAAAAATTATGAAAACTAACACCAAGAATTATGGAAGGGAGCACCCAGAGCGCGTAACCTAAAATAACCTAACCTAACCAAAATACCAACTAAATATTTAATTAAAAAATAGCTATAATATGGTTCCCCAACGAGCCGAAGATTATTGTCTGGTATAGACATCGTGAAAAACTGAATATTCGCCAAACAAGTTCTCGAGTGTGTTTTGTATTTTAGATAAGTACCAAAAAATATACATATTTTGGGTTTTGTATACGGTTTAGGGGAATTGGAGATTCCTAACCTGGTTTTTAGATATTATTATTATTATTTGCGCATGTGACCAGTCGTGTGCGTAAAAATTTATTCCTGGAAAAGAATCATATTTTGAATTCAAGTTTTGGGATCCAAGCCCGTTTGTACTAGTATATGACCATTATTGATTTATTTTGCTTTCTTTTTTACTCTCTGAGTGCTAAACAGAATTACTGCCTCTTTCCATTCTCAGACATTCTAGCCGTCATTTGCGACGTTGCGTAAAAGAATTTGCTGCTTAGTCTAGGTAAATCATATTTGCCAAAGGTGATAAAATCACAGAGTCGTGCTATATTGTTAAATCTAGGATCTGACTCTTAAGTTGCATTAAAAATGATTTGTCATGAATTTGATTTTAAAAACTAGAAAGGTTTGACGTTAAAACTAAATGTTTCCGGTGTTCTGAAGAAAAATGGAAAAAATGGAAAAAATGTGCCGCGTGGTGCCGTGGTTGTTAAATTGCCGAGAAGAAGGTATCGTTAAAAATGTTTCCAGAATGAATTTTTACTAAAATTGGTTTGAGAGTAGAAGTTTTGTTGCCTATTTATCCCAATATACAAAGCTTTATTTTCATTCTTGCTGAACACGAGCAGATATTAACATAAGTTGGGCTCAAAACCCCTATGCCTTCCCAGGCCAAAACAAAATTTGCACTTTACTGAAAAAATACAAATGTTTTTACTTTTATAACTTTAATAAATCAAATAATATTAACATTTTGATTACTAAATATCAGTATATGTATATTAAACTGACAATGCACATTCATTTGTATTTTTTCAGTAAAGTGCAAATTTTGTTCTGGCCTGGGAAGGCATAGGGGTTTTGCGCCCAATTTATGTTAATTTCTGCTCGGTTTGAGTTTGACTCGGTTATTTATTGTAATTTTGTGTTCGTTTTGGATTTCATTTATTTATCGATGCTGATTTGTGGTAGTTTCACGCTTGGTAGATTATTTGATCTTAATTTTGCTCTTTTTTTTTGTTTAATGGAGTTCTTTACTTTCCTTTGAAAAACTTTTTTTCTAGAAAAAGTTTTTTAAATTAATTTCTGTCCGTTTTATACTGACATAGACTTTTCAGGGAAAAAAAACATTTAGTTTTTAAACATAATGGGCAAATGGGAGGATGGGAGTGCAAGGGGGATTAGTTGCCCTCCAATCACTTTCGACTATTAAAAAGGGCATCAGCCCTTTCTATTTTCAATCGAATGAGCCCTTTTCGAAGTTCCCACGAACACTCCTTCGATACGAAGTGCCCTGGCCTAAACAACAACAACAACAAAAAATAATACATTATACCCACTTCGAACTTTACTATAAAAATGTCAAGCCTTCCAATCACTTTCGACTATTAAAAAGGGCACTAGGCCTTTCGATATCCAATCGAATGAGCACTTTTGGAAACGACAACGCTTTCTATAAACACCTTATATGCCCCCAGGGCATAAATTGAAATCCTTACCCTAAAGTCATTCTCAAAGACGTAATTTCTAGAACTTTCTACTACGTTGAACAAAATGACTATCTGAAAATTTTGATTGGATGTGTTTGGAGGAATGGTGGGCGTGAGAGGGAGGTTAGTTACGCTCCAATCACTTTCGACTATTACAAAGGGCACTAGCCCTCTCAAGTTCGAATTGAATGAGCCCCTTTTGAAGTTTTACGACAACTCTATCTATAAAATCTTATATGCCCCCAGGGCATAAACTAAAACCTTTGCCCTTGGGGCTCTCGGGGGTTTGTTATCCTTAAATACATAATTTCCAGAACTTTCAACTATGTTGAACAAAATGGCTGTCTCTAAACTTTGATTGAATGTTTTTTGGGAAATGGGTGGGCGTAACAGGGGGGGTTAATTACTCTCCACTCACTTTCGACTATTAAAAAGGGCAATTTCAATTTCCAATCAAATGAGCCCTTTTTGAAATTTCTATAACTACTTTCGATATAAACTTTAATGCCCCCAGGGCATAACTTACAACCCTTACACTGAGGGCTCTGAGGGGGTTATAACCCAAAAAGCCCTAATTTCCAGAAATTTCAACTCCGTTGAACAACATGGATATCTCAAAATTTTGATTGGATGTGTTTGGGAAAATGGTGGGCGTGAGAAGGGCGTTATTCGCTATCCAATCACTTTGTACTATTAAAAAGGCACTAGACCTTTCAATCTCCAATTGAATGAGCCCTTTTTAAGTTTCTACGGCAACGCTTTCAATAAAAAAATTTATATGGCCCCAGGGCATAACTTATGACCCTTGCCCTGAGGGCTGTGGGGGGGGGAGAGGGGTTGTCACCCTTAAAGACCTAATTTCCAAAACTTTCAACTACGTTGAATAAAATGGTTATCTAAAAATTTTGATTGGATGTGTTTGGCGAAAAGGTGGGCGTGAGAGGGGGGGGGGGGGGTAGTTACCATCAAATCACTTTCGACTATTAAAAAGGGTATTAGCCCTTTGAATTTCAAATCGAATGAGCCCTATTTCAAGTTTCTACGACAAAGATTTCAATAAAAACCTTATATGCCCCCAGGGCATAACTTATAATCCTTGCACTTAGGGTTGTGGGGGAGTGTCTGGGGAAAAGGTGGGAGTGAGTGGGGGTTAGTTGCCCTCAAATCACTTTCGACTATTAAAAAGGGTACTAGCCCTTTGAATTTCAAATCGAATGAGCCCTTTTTCAAGTTTCTATGACAAAGGTCTCTGTGTGTGTTTCGTCTCTGTGTGTGTGTCGTCTTTGTGTGTTTGTCGTCTCAGTGTGTTTGTCGTCTCAGTGTGGGTGTCGTCTCTGTGTGTGTGTCGTCTGAGTGTGTGTGTCGTATCTGTGTGTTTGTCGTCTGTGTGTGTGTGTCGTCTCTGTGTGTTTGTCATCTCTGTGTGTGTGTCGTCTCTCTGTGTGTCGTCTCTGTGTGTGTGTCGTCTCTGGTTTATGTTAGGTTAGTTTAGGTTAGGGGGGTTAGTTGCCCTCAAATCACTTTCGACTATTAAAAAGGGTACTAGCCCTTTGAATTTCAAATCAAATGAGCCCTTTTTCAAGTTTCTACGACAAAGATTTCAATAAAAACCTTATATGCCCCCAGGGCATAACTTATAATACTTGCCCCGAGGGTTGTGGGGGAGTGTCCTCCTCAAAAATATGTTTTCTATTTGGAAATCAACTACGCTGAAGAAAATGGCTATCTCAAAATTTTTATTGGATGTGTTTGGGGGAAGGATGGTTGTGGTGGGGGGGGAGCTAGTTGCCCAACAATCACTTTCAACTATTAAAAATAGAACTAGCTCTTTAAATTTCCAATCGAATGAACTTTTTTTGAAGTTTCTACGACAACGCCTTCTATAAAAACCTGATATACCCCCAGGGCATAACTTAAAACCTTGCCCTGAGGGCTGTGGGGGAGTGTCCTCCTCAAAGACATATTTTCTATCTGGAAATCAACTACGCTGAACAAAATGGCTATCTCAAAATTTTGATTAGATGTGTTTGGGGGAATGATGGGCGTGGGGAGGGGGCTAGTTGCCCTCCAATCACTTTCGACTATTAAAATGGGTACTAGCCCTTTGAATTTCCAATCGAATGAGCCTATTTTGAAGTTTCTACGACAACGCCTTCTATAAAAACATTATATGCCCTAAGGGTGTAACTTAAAACCCTTGCTCCGAGGGTTGTGGGGGAGTGTTCTCCTCAAAAGATATTTTCTATCTTGAAATCAACTACGCTGAACAAAATGGCTAATTCAAAATTTTGATTGTATGTGTTTGGGGGAATGATGGGCGTGGGGTGGAGGGGGCTCCAATCACTTTCGACTATTAAAACAGGCGCTAGCCACTCCAATTTCCAATCGAATGAGCCCTTTTCGAAGTTTCTACGACAACTCCTTCGATACGAAGTGCCCGGGTATGGAGAAAAAAAACACGTTGTTCCCACATCGTTCTTTACTCTCAAAATTTTAATTTGATGTGTTTGGGAAAATGGTGGGCGTGAGGGGGGCGTTAGTCGCTATCCAATCACTTTCAACTATTAAAAAAGGCTACTAGCCCTTTCAATTTCCAATTGAATGAGCCCTTCTGTAGTTTCTACGACAACGCTTTCAATAAAAACTTTATATGCCCCCAGGGCATAACTCACAACTCTTGCTCTGAGGGCTTTGGGGGGAGGGATTGTAATCCTTAATGACTTAATTTCCAAAACTTTCAACTACGTTGAATAAAATGGCTATCTAAAAATTTTGTTTGGATGTGTTTGGCGAAAAGGTGGGCGTTAGAGGGGGGTTAGTCGCCCTCAAATCACTTTCGACTATTAAAAAGGGTACTAGTCCTTTGAATTTCAAAACGAATGAGCCCATTTTCAAGTTTCTACGACAAAGATTTCACTAAAAACCTTATATGCCCCCAGGGCATAACTTATAATCCTTGCCCTGAGTGGTGTGGGGGAGTGTCCTCCTCAAAAATATGTTTTCTATATGGAAATTAACTACCCTGAACAAAATGACTATCTGGCGGCGGGGGCTATCTATGGGCAAAATGACTATCTATGGGGCGGGGGGCTAGTTGCCCTCCAATCTCTTTCGACTATTAAAAAGGGCACTAGCCATTTGAATTTCCAGTCGAATGAGCTGTTATTGAAGTTTCTACGATAACGCCTTCTTTAAAAACCTTATATACCCCCAGGGGCATAACTTAAAACCCTTGCTCTGAGGGATGTGGGGGAGTGTCCTCCTCAAAAACGTATTTTCTATTTGGAAATAAACTACGCTGAACAAAATGGTTATCTCAAAATTTTGATTGGATGTGTTTGGGAGAATGAAGGGCGTGGGGGGGGGGGGGGCTAGTTGCCCTCCAATCACTTCCGACTATCAAAAAGAGTACTAGCCCTTTGAATTTCCAATCGAATGAACCTGTTTTGAAGTTTCTACGACAACGCCTTCTATAAAAACCTTATGTGCCCCCAGGGCATAACTTAAAACCCTTGCCCTGAGGGTTGTGGGGGAGTGTCCTCCTCAAAACATATTTTCAATTTGGAAATCAACTACGCTGAACAAAATGGCTATCTCAAAATTTTGATTGGATGTGTTTTGGGGAATGATGGGCGTGGGTACTAGCCCTTTTAAAAAGTGTACTAGCCCTTTGAATTTCCAATCGAATGAACCTGTTTTGAAGTTTCTACGACAACGCCTTCTATAAAAACCTTATGTGCCCCCAGGGCATTACTTAAAACCCTTGCCCTGAGGGTTGTGGGGGAGTGTCCTCCTCAAAAACATATTTTCCATCTGGAAATCAACTACGCTGAACAGAATGGCTATCATTGACTGGACCTGTTTGGGGGAATGATGGGCGTAGGGGGGGGGCTAGTTGCCCCCAATCACTTTTGACTATTAAAAAGGGCGCTAGCCACTCCAATTTCCAATCGAATGAGCCTTTTTCGAAGTTTCTACGACGACTCCTTCGATACGAAGTGCCCGGGTATGGAGAAAAAAAAACACATTGTGCCCACGTCGTTCTTTACTTAGGCAGCGCTAGCGCGCTGCCTATGATTAGCAAGCAAGAAGAAACCTTCACAAGAAATATAAGATTTTTTTTGGTGGGAGTTTTAATGGGTTTAGTTTCACCTTACTTTACAATTATAGGTTTAGTATATAATAGTGTAGCAACAAAATCAGACATTTTCGAATATGTTACCGGGAATGTATATGGTGGGAGGAACATGAAAGTTGAAAGACATCCATTTTTTCCTAGAATTGATTAACTTTGATCCCATTATATGTTTGAAGTTTTGGAATTCGTTGTTATTTTATGAATGCCTAATTGACTTTAAAGTTTATCAATCTTGAAGTACACTATATTTTTTTTTCTGCTATAACTTTTTCTGCTTTATCTGCTGTACACTATATTTTTTCTATATTTTATCTGCTGTACACTATATCTTACACTATATTTTATCTGCTGTACACTATATCTGCTGTACACTATACTTTTTCTGCTGTACACTATATTTTTTTCTGCTATATGTTCTATTTGAGGCTTGTAATTGTTGATGATTTTAAATTTATTTCATGGAATCAAAGTACTTTTTTATATTTTTATTCCCTGTCAATCTGCTACTGTTTTTATTAAGTCCTTACATTTAAAAATAATACTACTGGAGTACAATTTTAAAACTTATCTCGTTTGTGAACGATTTTTATTTTTTAATTTGTGTTAAAAAGTTATTAACATATTGTTCAATCTTCCTAAGTGTCTTTTGTTCTCAGGCTTTGTCATTTTGTTTATAAAACATTATAATATTTGGACAAAACTATTCTATAATGTGTTTATTTCAACAGATTTACAAGCTAGAGTTTTTTTTAGACATTCTATTAGAAATTGTGTACCTGTATCAAACAGTTCGTGATAACGAACTGTAAGTAAGTAGCGATTCAGCCCAATAGTAACCGAAACTCTAAAAAAAGGAATTTGGATAATCAGTATTATATAAAAGGAATTGGTTTTTCATGTTAATTCCAAATATATAAAATTCATCGAGTTTAATGTTACCCATCGAAAGGTAAGAGCCTGAGAAAATTTTTCCGATTTTCAAAAAAGGGGCGAAAGACCCGCAAAAAGTCAAGCCATCCTAATGAAAATTACATTATGAGATTCAGAATATCAAAGAACCCTACTTTAGAGGTTCAACCTACCAACTACAAAAATGTTGAATTTTGTATTTTTGCCAGAAGAAAGATCTCGGATCTGTGTTATTTGTTTGATGTTTTTTCCAAGAGAAAATTGTATCGAACCAACAGGATAAGATGGGGATAGGGCTTATCCAAACCGTAGTTAAAAGTTTTAGTGCCATTTTGGATTTGCCAAAAAGATAGGAGGGTAACTAGCCCCCCTCCCACGCCTATTTTCCCCTAAAGATATCTGATCAAAAGTTTTTAGTTTGCCATTTGGTTCAGCTCTATGTCTCTGGGAATGAAATGACCCCCAACTCTACAGCCCGTAGGGTAAGACCTATAAGCTATGCAGTTTTCTCATTGTTTACGTATTATTTTTATATTGTTGGGAAACATACGACTATTTTCCGGGAGGGAGAGATTTTCCATGGGGAGAATTTTTCACGGTAAAAAAAATTCAGGGGGAATATCCAGGGGAAAATCTACAAGGGGGGAATTTTTCGCAATTAATATACATAATTCTTTTGATTTGTCTTACTTTCTCATTCGCCAGTCAATTTTACATGAACAGAGACAGGGAGAACTGTCTGGGGGAAATTTTCAGCGGGAAGGGAATTACCTAAGGGGTTGTTTCAGTAGATGGGGGGATTTTCTGCAGGAGGATCTTTCTATAGGGGGGGGATGGGGGGGTAGAAATTCCCCATGAAAAATTTACCAAGAAAGGGGAAACCCAGTATGGTTTGAAAAACATTCAGAAATTAACTAAAACACAAGATTTTTTCAAATGAAAGTAAGGAGAATTTTGCAGGAGGAATTGTCGGGGGAAATTTTCGATGGGAAATTTTCGGCGAGCAAAAAATTTAATGGGGGGGGGGGGGTCCAGGCTGGAGGAATTTTCGAGTGGAAGAAATTCTTATGTGGGGGAAACTGTATAGGGAAATTATCCACAGAGAGTGGAAGGGCATTTCTTGGCATGATTTGAAAACGATTAGAAATTAAATAAAAAAAGTCCTTTGAACTGAGAGTAAGGAAGAACTTTAAAACTTAAAACCAACAGAAATTATTCCATAGGCCTACACGAGGAATACTACCCCCTCATCAGTATCTCGCTCGCTGCGCTGAAGTTTCTCGTGCTTTGAAAATCTTTTTATTTCAATTCAACGGCCCTTGGTTTTCAGCAGTTGTTCTTAAAGAACTTTAATGAAAAGTCAAACTAACATGATCGTTTTAAATTTTAATGTAGCACCTTTATTACAGTTGAAAAAGCTTGTTTTTTTAAATTTAAGATTATATTAGAAACACAACATAGTTTACCATAGTTTACAATAAAAGTTTACAAAATGCGATATAGCGATTGTATTTTTACTAAGTGATTTTTTTTCTTCTCGAATTTAATGGATGGTAGTGAGAGTAAGGTAATTGTGAAATTATTTTTTTTTTTGTTTACTTTTAACTTGCCAAACCAAGTTCAGTGAGGTCTAACCTTTCTTAGTTTCTCTTTCTTCTTCATCTTCCTTTTTTTATGGGTCGATAGAAATGTTTTTTTTTTTTGTTTTTTTTTTAAGGTGTTCAGCCTAAACAAACTCCCCTCTGGCGGTTGATGTATTTGTTTGTTTTACTTTATTATCATTATTATTACTAGAACACTGGAATGTACAATGCTTTTAGCTATTGTTTGCATTAAAATTTGTTAAATATAAAAATGAATAAGCCCGCTTCTCGTAACAAAAGTAATATCGCTGAATAATATTCATGGCTAATTTGATTAATTTTTGTTCATTCCTTATAGGATTAAATTAAAAAAAGTTTTTTTTTAACTCAAAGAAAGGAGCAACATTAAAAATTAAAACGAATAGAAATTATTACGTATATGAGGGGGCTCTCCCCCTTGTCAATACCTCGCTCTTTACACTTAAGTTCGAATTTTGTTCCAATTCTTTAAGAATGACCCCTGAATCAAAAAGGTCGTTTAATTAGAATAAATGGGCTCCTTTGAAAGTACTAAAAAAAACTTTAACATAAAGAGCGAGGTATTGACGAGGTGGAGAACCCCCTCATATACGTAATAACTTTTATTCGTTTTAAGTTTCAATGTTGCTCCTTACTTTCAGTTGAAAAAACGTGTTTTTTATTTAATTTCTGATCGTTTTTAAGTAATACTGGGAAATCCAGCCACCTCTTCATGGAAAATTCTCTTCCTTCATGAAAAATTCCTCCATAGAAAGATCCTCTCACGTAACCCCCTACCTCTAACCCTTCCCACTACCAAAAAAATACCCCCTGAAAACGTCCGTATACTTCCCAATAACCAGTACTATGTGTAAACAATGGGAAAATTTCATAACTTTCAGCCCTTCCCCCGGGGACTGTGGGGGAATAAGTCATCCTCAAAGACATAATTATTGGATTTTTTTACTATGCCTAACAAAATGGCTGTCTCAATATTTTGATCGGGGACTCTGGGAAAAAGAGCCTGGGAGAAGGCCTAGTTGCCCTCAAATTTTTTTGGTCACTTAAAAAGGGCATTTGAACTTTTAATTTCCGTTGGAAGGAGCCCTCACGCGATATTCTAGGACCACTGGGTCTATACGATCACCCCTGGAAAAAAAATAAAATAAATAAACACGCATCCGTGATCTTTCTTCTGACAAATAATACAAAATCCCACGTTTTTGCAGATATCAGCTTAAAATCTCTACAGTAGGGTTCTCTGATATGCTGAATCTAATGGCGTGGTTTTCATTAAGATTACATGACTTTTTGCGGGTGTTTCCTTCTTTTTTGAAAATAAAACAAATGTTCTCAGGCTCGTTACTTTTGATAGGTAGGACTAAACTTGATGAAACTTATATATTTGAAATCAGAAGCTGATCTTTTAATGTATCTATAGATGTTAAAATTACGTTTTTTTAGAGTTTCAGTTACTATTGAGTCGGGTCGCTCTTTACTTACAGTTCGTTACCACGAACTGTTTGAATAAGCTTTCTATTGGAATGCAACATTACCCGGTTAATATAGATTATTTGGTTTCACTTTAAACCAGCCCTGTTAACCTTAGACTGAGTCAACTTAACCCTTTCGCAATTCAATCCCCTTTAGCTTAACGCATATTAAACTTATCCGTTTTTACTTCAACTCCATTTAGTTTAACCCGATATATCCAGCTCAACCCCCATTTTAATTATTTTTCATTAAACCCAATCCTCATTTAACTCGATTTCATGCACTTCACCAAGATAATCAACCCGATACAGTTCATTCTCCAATTTATTTTAATTGTTGGTAAGGTAGGGGGAATTGTAGTTTTTCCTAAACAGTGTTCTTCGATATGGTGATTCCAAAAAGTGCAGTTTCATTTCGATTTGATATTATTTTTTTCGTTTTTAGGCTATTTTTCAAAATTCTCATAAATTTGTTTGCGAAAAATAGCTTTATCCTTAAGATTAATCGAAATAATAGTTACCATTCCTGAATTAGCTTCAAATGGCTATTCTTACTCACCTGGCAGTTTTTATTTTTAAACATGTTTTTGAATTTTCAGTTAGTATAGGATAGGGTTCATTATTAGTAGATAACCTCTAAATGTCAACAATGATTCCCCAAAAAATTATTATTATTATACTTCCTTATTTTTTTAGAAGGAGGAGGGGTTGTTTGATCTCCACCACAAATTGGAAACCAGAATGAATCGTAGGGCGACCATTTCTAATGAATTGTATATAAGTGCATGATTTATTACAGAAAATGATTGAAAGTAATTGAGCAATACAGCCTCTCTGTGCCCTATCGACCCTCCCGAAACTCCAAAAGCGTATTGGCATTAGTGGTGGCACTATTGGGGTCTTTTCCCTTCCCAAACCAGAAACACACGCGTAAATGTTTACCTTCCCCTAATACAATGGCTGCATGAAGAACTCTCCTTCTCGATAAAAGTTAACTGTACTAGGCTCTGGGTGCTTCCAGGAATTTTTCAGGAGGGGTAAGATTGCAATATGTTTCTGAACATGGGACAAACATTTTGATTGCTTTTTTAGACTAATATTTAAATTATGGAGGAATAAATCCCCAGATTACCTTCATCTTCCCCTGTGTTAAGCCCGACACATGTTAAAAAAGATTAGTGTTTATGTTCTGATTTATGAGGATTTACAGCAATATTTGCCTTTATAATTTTCGGAGGGAATGAAATCGAAATATTTGAAGAGCCCAAAATAAACCTTGCTCATGTATGAAATGGTAAATTCTTGGTTAAGTACTGCTGGGAATATTATGCAAATACCTAGTTTTATATTTAAGGGTCAGAAATGACCTTTTCCATAGTTAATTCCTCTCTCGCTTCCTAAACAAAAACTAAATTTACAGCCCTGGCTGAACAGTCACATAATTATAGTTGAAAGTCGGATTAATTAACTTCAACTAGCGTTAGACACATATTATTCAGCTCAAGTTTTTCATGTCACTGAATGACCGACAGTTTATGAAAAATAAAAACTATTCCTGTTAGAGGTATGCCAATTATGGACTTAAAATAATTAGTTGATTTCATTTCATTAGAGGTATGCCGAGAAAAAAAATTTACTGTCGTTACATGGTAATCAGTACGTTATTCTGCATACTCTTTTAAAGTTTGGAGCGGGATGATTCTTCCTAAGCTATCCCAGTGAGTACGTCCCCAACTATGAATATTTTCCAGGCCTGTAACTATGGCAAAACTCTTCGAGAAATCCAATGTGAGGCTTTTAATGGACAGATACAATATGGAAAGGAGAAAAAGTGGAAACCGTATTTTGACAGGGGCAATTTCTGTGCTCTGACTTGTAAATCGGAGGATAATTTAGTGGCCGTCCTAAGGGAAAAAGTAGAAGATGGAACTCCATGCCCTGAAGGATCTAATAATGTTTGCATCGAAGGAACATGCAAGGTAAATGACCTTCTGCCTTACTTTCATGTTGAAATTTGAATTTCCGCACTTAGTTTTACTTTTCCTTTTTTCATTTCCCTTTGTTCAAAGTTTGACTCGTACACATTAAAGTTGTTGCAAAATAGTATTTTTGACGTAAAAAAAAAAAAAAAAAATCACGTTTCATGTAGCAATGTGATATATTGCACCATATAACCAAGGCTTCTTTTATCTTAGTAATTGCTACGCATTAATTGCTTTAATTTAAAGATCACAAGCAGCACCTTCTTAGACTATTAATTAAAAAAAAGAAGTTTTCTGAGGGAAGTAAAGAGCGAAGTTGAAACTTAAAACGAACAAAAATTACTACTTCCCAGCCTATCTAACATATATCAATAAAACTAGTGGAAATATGTCAACTGGTGACATTTTTCCTATGTTTCTAGGATTACAGAAAACTAGCGCTTTACTGAAAACACAAAAGTCAAGTATAAAAAACAAGAATATGGATTTAGGAGTCAAAAGCAAATACGTAGCCTCTGAACAACAAACTAATCTATAATGCTTTTCATAGTCTTACAGGAGCTGTGATATCAGTAACTTTCAGTATACAATTAAAATTATCTTAAAAACTTTGGCATAAAAATAATATGTTTAAATTCATTAAACAGCACACAAAATAATGGATTGATTTATCAGGTAACATCTTTGTTTTCACCTAGTATTACTCGAAATGAAGAATATATCAACGGTAATATGACTCTGGAAATTCAGTTATTTTATAGGCAGGGCAATAGTGCTGCCCAAGTAAAGAACGATGTTGGCACAATATATTATTCATTTTTTGGTTTTTTGTTTCTTGGTCTTAGACCAGGGCACTTCGTATCGAAGGAATTTTCATAAAAACTTTGAAAAGGGCTTATTCGATTGGAAATTGGAGTGGCTTGTGCCGTTTTTAATAGTCGAAAGTGATTGGAGGGCAACTAACACACCTTCCGCGCCCACTATTTCCCCAAACACATCCAATCAAAATTTTGATATAACCAATTTGTTCAGCGTAGTTGATTTCCCGATAGAAATTACGTTTTTGAGGAGGACACACCCTCACAGCCCTCAGGGCAAGGGTTGTAAGTTATCCCCTGGGGGGATATAAGGTTTTTTTTTATAGAAAGCGTTGTCGCAGAAACTTCAAAAAAGGCTCGTTCGATTGGAAATTCAAAGGGTTAGTGCCCTTTTTAATAGTCGAAAGTGATTGGAGGGCAACTAACCCCCTTCACACGCCCACCTTTTCCCCAAACACATCCGATCAAAATTTTGAGATAGCCATTTTGTTCAACATAGTTGAAAGTTCTGCTAATTAAGTCTTTGAGGATGACAGCCCCCCCCCACAGCCCTCAGGGCAACGGTTGTAAGTTATGCCCCGGGGGCATATACGATTTTTTTTTTATAGAAAGCGTCGTCGTAGGACCTTCAAAAAGGGATCATTTGATTGGAAATTGAAATGGCTAGTGCCCTTTTTATAGTCAAAAGTGATTGGAAGGCAACTAACACCCCTTCGACGCCTACCATTTATCCAAACACATCCAATCAAAATTTTGAGATAGCCATTTTGTTCAAAGTAGTTGAAAGGTCCGGAAATTATATCTAAGAGGATGAAGCTTCCCCCACAGCCCTCAGGGTAAGGGTTGTAAGTTATGCCCTGGGGCATATAAGGTTTTTATTGAAAGCTTTGTCATTGAAACTTGAAAAACGGCTCATTCGATTAGAAATTCAAAGGGCTAGTGCCCTTTTTAATAGTCAACAGCGATCTGACGACAACTTTTCCCCAAACACATCTAATCAAAAACTTTAGATAGCCATTTTGTTCAACGTAGTTAAAAGTTTTAGAAATTAGGCCTTTGAGGATAATAATCCCCTTAGAGCCCTCGGGGCAAGGGTTTTAAGTCATGCCCTGGGGGCATATAAGGTTTTTTATAGATAGTGATGTTGTAAAAACTTCAAAAAGGGCTCATTCGATTGGATTCGATGGGAGTATGGCTCAAAACCCCTATGCCTTCCCAAGGCCAGAACATAATTTGCACTTTACTGAAAAAAATACAAATGAATGTCCATTGTCAGTTTAATATACAAATACTGATATTTAGTAATCAAAATGTTAATATTATTTGATATATCAAAGTTATAAAAGTAAAATTATGTTCTGGCCTTGAGAAGGCATAGGGGTTTTGAGCCCTGATCATGTTAATTTCTGCTCGTTTTGAGTTTGACTCGATTATTTATTGTAATTTCTGTTCGTTTTGGGCACAGTTTATAGAATTAGTGTTCCCTCTATATATATATATATATATATATGAGTGGCATTTCAGTACAGAAATGCCACTCGTTTGGCACTTTCAAGAGGATTCTTAAGGACCATTTAGTTAAGAATCAAACTGAATAATTTTTTTTTTTTTTTTTTATTTTATTTTTTTTTTTTTTTTTTTTTTTTTTTTTTTTTGTGGAGTTGATGTCCCCTGAATGTTTAGTTTTGTTTTATGGTGGTCTTCTCTGCGCTATGACTCCCAGACCTCAGGTATGACTATCAATATTTATTGCTGAAACTTGTATAGTTCACTAAGGAGTAGCATTCATGAAGACGGGTTAAATTTTATTGCTTTCGCACCATTTTATTACAGTCCAATAATTATAAGCCTTATGACTGAATTAACCCATAAACCTCAATTTTGCTACCTAGCCTCAGAAATAAGCAGAGTTGATTGAATTGGAATTTATATAGTTTTAAATACAAGCTAAAAGGGCTGTACATGGATTAAGTTTTGATTTTTTAATATTTTGGATAAGAGTTATGAATAATATCGTAACAGCTATTATGATGTTGGTTTTACCTGACAATACACATAATTCTGTTTCGACGATAGGGATTCGCTTATAGTAATAATAATATAATTTTTTTTATTTTTTTTTTTTTTTTTTTTTATTTTTTTTTTTTTTTTTGTGAGTCTATTTAATATAATTAATAAAGTTAGTTTATTTATTCTAATTTTTTCTATAGTTTCCAGTTTATCTATATTTTCTTTTCTTCTCCTTCATATGTGAGTAAGTGATCATTTTAAATTTTCTTTTGTTTTTTATCTCTGAGTATGTAATTCATATGTCTTCCCTCTTTGTACAGGCCAATGAGCCTTTGAGGGATTAATAACATGTAATATTATATGTGTATTTAATGAAGAATAAAACTTATCTATCTATCTATATATATATATATATATATATATATATATATATATATATATATATATATATATATATATATATATATATATATATATATATATATATATATATATATATATATATTATATATATATATATATATATATATATATATATATATATAATATATATATATATATATATATATATATATATATATATATATATATATATATATATATATATATATATATATATATATATATATATATATATATATATATATATATGTATATAGCTCATTCAATGCTAACGAACCGGATCCAAGAAGGTCAAAGAGACTCGCTTTCGTTTTTGCTTTGGAAAGAATAAGATTATTAAAAAATATGCATTTTATTTTATTTTGTATTTAGATTATTGTTTTTAATTGCTTTAGTTGAGTATTACTGCTGATGACGGTCACTGCATATGTGACCAAAATATCTAGTATTTTTGTGAAATTTATCACTGTCTATTACAAGAATTTTATCCCTATTTGAGCTTTTATTTAGCAGTTTAGATTTATGCATCATATCATTTAATTGCTTGAGGCGTTATAGATAACAAATATATCTTATTCAGTTTCCAACCACAGATTACTCTTCAAAATTTCGTTTACAATTCAATGTGATTCTCGCTGTTGTTTGTTCCATGCCTGTTTCTTTAGGTGTTGCAATTTTCACTTGCACTAATTTTCTAATTACATTTATCTGTGGTTCATTTTCATCAATCAACCCCTTAAAAATTTTAAATGACCTTAAATTAGAATTAATGACGTTGTAAAATTAACTTTTTCTTAGCTATTGGATCTTTAACTTTTCCCTTGGCTTGTCTTTTGTCATTATGAAAAACATAACGCCGAACTTTTGTTTTTTTCAGAAGAGGCTGATGCAGTATCAGGTTCTTGGATAACGTCCTTATAAACTCTAATGTCGTTACTTATAGCTATTTCATCGCTTGGAGCTTTTATAAAATACTGAGCATCGACTTTTGCCCTGGCTTGTCTTTTGTCATTTTGAAATACTTATTGCCGAAGCTTAAATTTTTTAGCAAACGCACAGTAAGCATTGGTGACCTTATCCATTTCAAAATCCTAAACCCAATTATCATAACTATCATTTTCAATTTTGGCACGTTTTTACTCCGCTATCATTTATCTTCTAACGCCATTTTTCTTTCTTCTTCATTTTGGATTTTCATTACTTCAGACAAATTGCCAAAGCCCTATGTTTTAGCTGCCCAAATTGGTCTAATTTTACATGACGGTCCAGGTTGTATATTTTTTAGTTATTCAGGTGGTGGGGCAAACACTTGTGCATTTTCGTTCTTTGGGTCTTGTCTCATTTTATAGTCAAGGTTGTAGATTTTCACCCGTTGTGAATTCAATTTTTTCTGGCTGTTCCCTTGGTCTTATCACGTTTGATAGTTCAGGTGGTTCCAAAGAATCGTCCTTTCTTTCATCGCTATTATTTTCAATTTTGACACGTTTTGATTCTCGCTGTCGATTAGCTTCTAACCCCATTATTCTTCTTCTTCATTTTAGATGTTCATTACTTCAAACAATTTGCCAATTTAGCTTTCCTTTTTGGTCTAGTCTTATACGATGGCCCAGGTTGTAGATTTGTTAATTGTTCAGGTGGTGGGACAAAAACTTCTTTTTCTTCCAACAAATTATCATTAATAAGACTTATAAATTCTCGTTTTTTGTGTCTACCTCTAGATAAGTTTTTCATATATGTCTTTTCATACTGTTGTCTTTTCAAAGATATTTGATTATTGAAGCAAGTCCAATTTCCAGCTCCGATTATCTACTAAGCTTCAAACTTTTGGTTTTTTTAAGGTTTTTGCATTGTTGTAACCCCTTGTTAAAATATATAAAAATGTTCTTGTAATTACCAGTTCTTCGCTCTTTAAGAAATTTAATGTCTTTTCATACTGCAGTCTCTTAAAAGGCATTTGATTATGCAAGCAAGTCCAATTTCTAACAACGATTTCTACTAAGTTTCGAACTTTTGGTCTTCCTTTTATGGTTTTTGAATTATTGTAATCCCTTGTTAAAGTATATACAAATATTTTTGCAATTACCAGTTCTTTGTTCTTTATGCAATTTAATGTTTTGTCGTCCTGAGGTCCTTACAAAGATATTTTGTTATTGAATTAAGTCCGATTTCTAACAACGATTTCTACTAAGCTTCAAACTTTGGGTTGTCTTTTTTAAGGTTATTGAATTGTAGTAATCCCTTATTAAAATATATAAAAATCTTTTTACAATTACCATTTTTCGCTCTTTACGTAATTTAATGTCTTTTCATACTGCTGTCTTTACAAATATATTTGATTACGGAATCAAGTTCGATTTCTGACCACGATTTCTACTAAACTTCAAACTTTTGGCTTTAGTCCCTTTAGTCTTTTGGTTTTAGAAGGAATGAATTGTCACAACATCATTGCAATCCTGATGTATATGAAAATGACGTCACTCACATAAATATTTTTTTTCCAAAATTAAGGCTCTTAACGAATTTTCTCAAACTTCTGATCTATCTAGGTCGTTTTTTTTAGGTCAAAATATCACAGGATGCCAATTTTCCTGAAAAAATATGGAGCCGTTTTCGAGAAAAATTTCTTTCAACAATTTATCTATCCCAGGCTTATGATTTTCACCCATTTTGGATTTAATTTGTTTGGGTCGTTTCACATCATATGCAGAATATCGGGGTTTCAGCCACTTTTCTTTATATGCAAGCCAATATATTTCCCTTGTTCTTCAAGCCAAGGGACGGTAATTTTTCCTATAATTGGGTTTCGGACTAGGCGGTTCTAATAGTGTACTTCTTGTTTTGATCCGACTCTATTCTTAGGTTTTATGGGTTATTATATTTCTTTGTATTGAGATTGATCGCCTCTTACTAGGTTGCTAGCTACCGCTACAACCCGGATGATAACTCAAGTTTAGGCCTACGTAAAAAGAACAAATGCAAAATTAATGAGAAACATCTTCTTTCGAAAAATTTGTTAACTTTTTTAATTTATTTTTTCTCATATGGCAGATATAAAAACATAATACAAAAATCCAAAAGCCACCAGACGTTGAGTCGTTTGTTTTGTTAGATGAAATTTAAAAGGTGACGTTCGAAATCAAATTAGTATGACTGCTATTTTCCTCAACATCTTTTTACACCAACGTTTACCTTCAGCTTTACTGAAAACTTATTAGATTGCGATTATGTGCATTCCTGTCAGTAAATTAATAGTTAGACCTTAGTATTGACAGGGGAGTAGGTAGACACTCTTCATCTTTATAATAATCTTTGTTACTTTGGACCACAGTAGACAGAATATACCAGTAAGCTTATCGCAGATCATTTCTGGTCTTCGTGAACAAAAAGCTCCTCCCACTTATTTCTGCCTTAGCTTGTTTAGCCTGTTTCTGCATTAGCTTTATTTCCGTTTGTTTCAATGCACTTTGATGGAAACAGTCGGAACAGTCTAGCATGTCTAACATGTTTATATCTGCCAAAACGTTCTCCGGAGCACTCGCACCCCGGTCCGGGTTTTTATAATGGATGAGATAGAGAATGATCATACTGGATAATATATGAACTGTGCTTTGGACTCTCACATGGAAAAGTCTGTTTTTAAATTAAGTCTTTGAGAAGCCGCGGATGTTCCTTTTATTGAGAACGACGATTGCTGCGTGTAGATTAAAAATAAAATTCGTTTTACCTTCTTCAGTGCTGAATATCTCTTTGAGTGTTATACCTTTGTTAATAATGAGATGCTTCTTTCAAATAAATCACAAGAAAAAGAGAAATAACAAGCCAATTGCATAATTTGATTTCAAAGTAAAAATTGTTTCATTAAGACCACACATACGAAACGAAGCCATCATTTTTCCAATTATGGATTTTTCGAATCTGATAAGCAATCACACAGTATGTAAATCCTATTCAAAAGAAACCATTCGTATTAACCCACTCGTACCTGTTTCTGACTATATCCCAACTTAATCTAATTAAAGATAGGCCTAACTACATAAATACCAAAACCATTTAAATGACAGGTACAGAAACATTTGATGGCAAATTATCGAGCTCTGCACCCGCCAAGATCTTGTCGAGTACGATAAAATCTTTTCTTGAGTTTAGCTTGTTAATTGAATGTAGATTGCCCATAATCCTGAGCTATTATACCTCAAATGGCTGCAGGATTACAGGTTGATTACATAAAAACCTACCCTGTTTCAATAGTAAAAGATTTTGGCCAATAGTGATTTTGGTTTCAATAGTAAAAAAATAGTAAAAAATAGTAATAAAATAGTAAAAAAGTAATTTTTTAGCAACCTGTTTATGCAATACTACCCTCTTTTAATCGTAACCTGATACTAAATATTAAAATCATAAAGTTCGAATCAACGCATCAGAAGTTACCGGCCTGAGAAAGTCTGCTTAATTTTCATCAGGGGGAGGGGGCAGCATCTCCCAAAAAGGTGAGTAATTACGATGAAATTAGATTAAAAATTCAACATATCAGAGAGCCTGATTGCATTGGTCTTCAACTCACTACCTAAAAAAAACGTAATTTTGTGTTAATTGCGTAAAGGATGGTCGCTGATTTGTGTTTATTATTATTTTTTTTTTGTCTCAAGGTGTGATTGTATCAAAACAAGGGTACTGTAATATTGGGACATGACTCGACAACGATAGCTCTAGTGCCTTTTTTAAAAAGAAAAAGAAGTTATACCATGTAAAAGCAGCATTTGCTGTCATGTTGTGACGCAAAATAATAATCTCTGTTTAAAATGTAGCAAAATCCTAAACACTTATAATTCAGAAAAAGTCGATCGATTTAGAGTTATTGGTTAGTACAGACAATCAAACAGTTAGCGGCAACAAACTGTAAGTAAGGAGGGATCTGGCTCAATAGTAACCAAAACTCTAAAATAGGAAATTTTATATTAATCGATATATCAAAACAATAAGCTAATTATACTGATTCCAAATGTATAAGATTCATCAAGTTTAATGTTTCCATCAAACGTTACGAGCCTAAAAAAATTTGCCTGATTTTTGACATAGGGGTAAAAGTACCCTAAGATTCCAGGAATCTTAATGAAAATCACACCATCAGAGAAGCCAGCGTATCAGAGAAGCCTACTGTAGAAATCTCCAACTCCTATATTCAAAATGTGGAATTTTGCTATTTTTGCCAGAAGAAAGATCACGGATGTGTGTTTATTTATTTTTTTTCCAGGAGTGATCTTATTGACACAATGGTTCTAGAAAATTGGGAGAGGGTGTATTCAAACGAAAATTAAAAGTTGTAGTGCCCTTTTTAAGTAGCCAAAAAGATTGGAGGGCAACTTGCCCCCTCCCACGCCTCTTTCACCCCAAAACTATCTGATCAAAATTTTGACATATCCATTTTGTTCAGTATAGTTAAAAAATCAAATAACTATGTCTTTAGTGGTAAAATGACCCCCCACAGTCTGCGGGGAGAGGCCTATAAATTATGAAATTTGCCCATTGTTTACGTATAGTATTTGTTATTGGGAAGTATACAAACATTTTTCTGGTAGGAGGGATGTTTTGCTTGGGATTGATTTCCACAGGAAGAATCTTCCTCGGGGAGGGAAATTTCGGGGGGTGAATTTTCCAGGGAAAATTTTAGACCGGGGGGATATGAGAGAATTCCTATATGAAATTCTTTTTAATTTTCTTACATTCTCCTTGCCAACTCAATTTTGTATTGTGGAAATGTTCCAGGGGAATTATCCGGGGCTATTTTCCTCGTGTTTCAATTTCTGGGGAAAAGAAACAAAAACAAACAAAACTGTGGTAAGGAGAATTTCAGGCTGAATCGTCCGCAAGAAATTTTACGGGGAAGGATTTCAGCGAGGATGGATCTCTCTGGAGTGAAGTTGACGAGAGGAGGGGCACTTTACGTTGTATGAAATTCCCACATAGGAGTTTCCCACGAGTAGTGGGTTATATTTCATGGAGAGTGGGCCAGATTTACCAGCATTATTTGAAAAACGATCAGAAATTAAATAAAAAAGAGTTTTTTTTTTTTAACTGAAAGCAAGGAGCAGCATCAAAACTCAAAACGAAAAGAAATTATTCTATATATGAGTAGTATAGGAATAATTACTTCTATGAGAGCCCTCCACGGATTCCTATGACAACCCTCTGAAGTCACAACACCCCTGGATAGATTCCTATGAGAGCCCTCTGATGTCACAACATCCCTGGGAAGATTCTTATGAGAGCCCTGCTTCTTGCGGTCGGCTAACAAGATTCCCAGGTGTTTTTATATGATTAATCGGAGTATGGTCGGGATATTTAACAAGTAGTAATAATAGGGGCTACTAGCCCATCAGTTCTATTAAAGGAAACACAGCTAGCGATACACCCTCGTGCTTTAAATATGTTCATATGAAATTAAAATGGGATTTCTATGGGAGCCCTCTGAGGTCAAGATACACCCTCTTCCTTTAAATCGGTTCATAAGAAAATTAACATGGGATTTTAAATGGTCAGATAGGGAAATTAACACGGGATTTCTGCAACATGCTGTCTGACTTCACGATACCCCTTCACTGCTTTTTATAAGGACCCTATCCTTTTTCCATAGGATTCCTATGAAAGCCCTCTGACGTCACAACATCCCTGGCATGATTCTTACTGGAGGCCTGTTTCCAGCTGGCAAGATTCCCACCCCTGGCAGGCTTCCCACCGTGGCAAGATTCCGAGCGGCTGTCAAGCTTCCCGGGATTCCAGGTGTTAAGAGGCATATTGTTTCAGCAAAATTAATCGGAGTGTGGTCGGGATAATACACAAGTAGTAATAAATGATGTTACTATCACCTGGGCCATTTGGTCAAATGTAATATGGATGACACAATTTTGTGTAACCTTGCGACAGAACCCATTGGGAATCACCGATTGTAACTGACCACAGGACACATGTTGGTGCAGCGTAATGACGGCACTCATCTTACGCAATGACAGTACACACGTCACTGTCACATAATACGTTTTTGGCAGTTTATTTTTGTCCGAAACGTTCAACGCGTTTGTCTTTCTTTGAACTGAATTGCGGCACACACTTTATGTAACATCTGTGCATCTTACGCAATTACCACATCTTACCTAATAACTGCGCCCACATCACTGTCACATAATACTTTTTTGAGATTTTATTTTTTGCCGAAATGTACAACGGGTTTTTCTTCCTTATTATTTTTTTTTTTACTTTAGTTCTTTGTCCTCGATGGGGCTTGACAGGTCAATTCCCTTCCAATGGGACAGCGCCTTGAGCAACAGGATTAAGCAGCTATCCTCTGTATTTGGTATTGAGAACTATATTCTAAAATTAAACTAGTGCGTGACACCTGAGATTTCCCCATTTTTCGCAAAGGCTAGAATGTCATGTTTATAGCCAAAAATTGACACGCAGTCGGAAAACATCTATTTCCAGAGATCGAAAGAAGAGCAATAGAAAAGACTCGTATCTCTACAGAGATATCTCAAAATATACTATAAAAGACAGTGATGAAACCTCAATGAAAAATGTCTATAATGTAAGACGTGACACTGAATATTGTGATGAATTTGATCTAAGAGAAGAGAAAAAGTGCCCCTTCAAGAAGGAACATAAGGGATCATTCTATGAAATGCATTTTAAACATCGAAAATCGTTCTGGAAGAATTCTCGTATATCATTTTACGATAAATCCAATTATTGATATGCTTGATAAGTTTTGTACCATAATCTCACAATGAATTTGTTTTTAAATATTAATTTTGTCTTACTCGACAAGCGTAGGGTAAGGATACAAGTAGGGATTTCTCTACATGAATAGTTTGGGATCATATAAACCACCCTTGCGGTGTCCCCCCTGTCGTCCATAACTCGCCGTGAGAACCCAATCGGGCCGAAGGGGTCTCCAGCCTGTGGGTGGAGCGCTGCAGGGGAGTTCGGTCAGTGTCTAGTCTTTCTAGGGAGGGGATCCAGACTTTAACTAGGTGACAAAGAAGGTTGAAGATGGCCTTGCTCCGGGTATTTAGCAAGTAACAATAATTTGGAGTTAACAGGGAAAGTCATATAAGTGGAGCTTCTAGCCCCTCGCACCTGTGCAATGTGGTCCCTGTTTCTAGGCGTTATTGTGCAATTGTGTTTCAATATTTTTAAATGAGTAATCGGAATTTGGTTGGCACAATACACAATAATAGGGATTACTAGCCTATCTGTTCTAATATAGGGGACCAAATCTAGCGGCACACCATCGACTTTAAACGGTCAGATAGGAAAATAGCATAGGATTCCTGTGACACAGTCAGGAAATTAACATGGGATTTTAAACACACAGATAGAAAAATAACATGAGATTTTAAACACACAGATAGAAAAATTAACATAGGATTCCTGTGACACTCTTAGGTGTTCCAGTATTTCCCCTAGCAACAGACATTTTTTGTATTAATTTCTAACCATTTTCGGCATATTGTTTTCCTGGAAGACACCCAGGATTTCCTTGACCAGGTTTAATATGGATTACGCCATCGTATGTGACAAGCTAGACTCCCGGAGCCCATGGGAAATCCTCGATTGTTACCGAGCACGGCACACACATGGGCGCTGTGTAATAACGGTGCTCATCTTACGCAATGACAAATAACCAGAGAGGTTGGAAGATAAGTGGGTCATCTTGCGAGAAGAGTAGGTACCCAAACCGTTAAAAAGTATACTTATGGGCCAGAGCGGAATGACACTGCGACAATGTTTTCACACACATCTGAGGGCAATTTTGACTAAGGATATGCTAGTACTCGAAGATTTTTTAACAATTACTTACGATATTTTAGGAGTTGGACTCGGCATTTTGGAAGCGCCAGGAATTAGAGTTGAAAGTGGCTATAAATTATAAATCTAGTCAAAAGAACCTATAAAATAGGGCTAAGGAGTTGAAGTCTTACGGCTGCCCCCCCCCCCCTTAGTAATCATATCCAGAGGGCAGGGTTGATATTAGATGCACATTTTAGGCACTATTGAGGCATTTCCTAGAGCTATTAACGAAATACAGAGTGGGATTACTATACGTATGATTTAATTCCATATTTTATCGATTTTTTTCTTCATATTATATTCTCCAAGCTTCAAGTTAATGATGCATTTTAGAAACGAACGCGCCATCATACGGCATTGCCGTCTCTGAAACAGGAGGTTCAGCATGGCTACAGATTTTCGAATAGATTAATTATCTCAGAATTTTCACGCAATACCTTTTTGAACCTATTTTTTGCTTAAAATAAATATATATGTTAATGTTTATTTTATAGGACTACACTTATAGGACTACAACACTAACACTAACAAATTTCTTTTAGGAGTAACATTTTTTTTGTTTATGATAACGAGTTTTCTGTTAGAAATAACAAGTTTTTGTTGAAAAATTTGTTATTATTAAGAAACAAAAACTGTTACTTCCGAAAGAAATTTGATAATATTAAGTAAAAGTTTGCTAGTATTAAGGAAAAAGTTGTTACTTTAAGAGAAAATTTGTTAGTTTTAACAAAAGTTGCTACTTCTAACAGAAAACTCGTTATCACAAACAAACAAAAAATTACTTCTAAAAGAAATTTGTTATTTTGACAGAAAAATTGCTGTTATTAGAAAAAATTTGTTACTATTAAGAAAAAACCTGTTACTTCCAAGAGCGATTTGATAGTATTAAGTAAATGTTTGTTAGTATTAATGAAAAAGTTGTTACTTTGAAGAGAAAATTTGTTAGCGTTAAGACAAATTTGCTACTTCTAACAGAAAAACTTGCTATCATAGACCAAAAAATTGTTACTTCTAAGAGAAATATCTTATCTTTGACGATAAACTTGCGGTTAAAAAAATTGTTACTATTAAGGAAAACCTGTGACTTCCGAGGGGATTTTGATAATATTAAGTAAAAGTTTGCTAGTATTAAGGAAAAAGTTGTTACCTCGAACAGAAAATTTGTTAGTGTTAAGAAAAACTTTTAACAGAAATCTTGTTATCATAGACAAAAAATTGTTACTTCTAAGAGAAATATCCTATCTTTGACGGGAAACTTGTTGTTATTAGAAAAAATTGTTATTATTAAGAGAAACCTGTTATGTCCAAGAGAAATTTGATAGTATTAAGTCAAAGTTTTCTAATATTAAGGAAAAAGTTGTTACTTCGAAGAGAATACTTGTTAGTGTTAAGAAAGACTTAATATTTCTAGCAGAAAACAGCTCGTTTAAAGAATTTAAGTTTTAGTCTTCCTTTACCTCCACAAAACGCGATTATGCCTTATTGTCAAGAAATATGAAACCCAAGAAAGGCTGGTGTTCCAGAAAAAAAAAAATCATAATCCCTGATGTTCTTACAAAGCATTAGGAGACAAAGGCAACTCGTGTATAGAATATAAGGTTTAGTCTTCTTTTACCTCCGGTTATGCCTTATCGCCATGAAATATTAAAGCCAAGAAAGGCAGTGTGCTCCAAGATAAATCATAAGTTGCTTATCTATAAGACAGCGTCAACCCTAGAACTCCGGGCCAAAGCATGGAAATCAAGACGATACCATCGAAATCATGACTAAAATATAGAAACTATGATCAACTTCTAAAAAATCATTGTCGAAACATAGAAACTCTGACAAATTCATAAAAATCAAGAGCAAACTGAAGAAATCAAGGACAACCTTCGAAATCAAGACCGCCGTAGAAATCAAGATCAAAGTGTAGAATTCATGGTCAACCTCTAATAATCATTACCAAAACAAAGAAGCCCTGACAAAGTCATAAAAATCAAGAGCAAACTATAGAAATCAATAGCAAACTTTAAAAATTAAGGCCAATCTCTAAAAAATCCTAACTGATACATAGAAAGCCTTACGAATTCATAAAAACCATAGCCAATACATAGAAATCTGGAAGAGCTAATAGAAATAGTAAATGTTGTGTGGAAATCCTCAAAAATTTATAAAATAAAATCAAGATCATCTTAAAGAATCCAGACCAATCCGGAGACATCATGACAAAACCGTAGAAAATATTGCCTTGAGTTTCAGAGGCAGTAATACCCTACGCTTGCACATTCGTTTCTAAAGGTGCAGGTAGTCCTATGAAATGAGAGTTAAAATATACATTTATTTTTAGCCGAAAAGTCTGTCCCTCAGTAAAGCGATGCTTTCAGGCGATTTGTGGCACAAAACAAAAATTCTAGCAAAAAAAGCTCAAAAAGCTATTGCATGAAAATTAAGAGACAGTTAATCTAATCGAAAATCTATAGCCATATAGAACCTCCTGTTTCAGAGGTGGCAACGTCGTATGATGTGTGTTTGTTTCTAAAGGCGCATGTAGCTAATAAAAGCTTAAAAAGCTATTGCGTGGAAATTCTGCGATAGTTAATCTATTTGAAAATCTATATTTATTTGTGCCTTGAGTTTCAGAAAAGGCAATGTCGTATGAAGCGCCTTCATTTCTAAAGGTGCAGGTTGTCCTATAATATGAGCGTTAACGTATATATTTATTCTTAGCCAAATAAAAGTTCAAAAATCTATTGCGTGAATATTCTGAGATAGTTGGTCTATTCGAAAATCTGTAGCCATAATGAACCTCCTGTTTCAGAGACGGCAATGCCGTATGATGGCGCGTTAGTTTCTAAAATTTATCATTGACTTGGAGCTGGAAGAATATAAAATAAAAAAAAAATGATTATTATGGAATTAAATCATATGTATTGTAATCCCGCTCTGTATTTCGTTAATAGCTCTCAGAAATACCTCAATAGTGCCTACAATGTGCATCTTATATCAACTCTTCCCCCTGAAAATGATTGCTAAGGGGAGGGGGGCAGCCGTAGGACTCCAATTCCTGAATCCTGTTTTAAAGGCTCTTTTAACTAGATTTGTAATTTATAGCTGATTTCAACTCTAATTCCTGGCGCTTCCAATATGCCGAGTTCAACTCCTAAAATATGGTAAATAATTGTTTGAAAATCCTTGAGTGCTAGCATATTCTTAGTCAAAATTGCCCTCAGATGTGTGTGAAAGCAGTATCGCAGTGCAATTCCGTTCTTGCCCATAAGTATACTTTTTAACGGTTTGGGTATCTACTCTTCTCGCAAGATGACCCACTTATCTTCCAACCTCTCCCATTGGCCGTCATTGCGTAAGATGAGCGCCGTTATTACGCATCACCCATGTATGTGCCGTGCTCAGTTACAATCGGGGATAGTAGAAGGGGGGGTGTTACTCGTGACGGGGCACCATATATGGGCATAGAGTCATTAGGGAGAATTATTGCGTAATCGGTCAATGACCTCTTTCTCCAGGTGTGTTTTTGGCACGCCCTCAGCGAATGTCAATGTTGTTATTGTTTCCGAGGCAAAATGCCAAGGTCAATGTTGTTGTCGTTCGAAGCAAAGTTAATGACACTTCCTTCCTGTTCGAGGCAGATGTTATGATCCGGAAATAGTATTTGTTATTGTTATTCGAGCCAAATGTTATGAGGTTCCGAGAAACAGTTAATGACACTTCCTTCCTGTTCGAGGCGGATGTTATGATCCGAAAATAGTATTTGTTATTGTTATTCGAGCCAGATGTTATGAGGTTCCGAGAAACAGTTAATGACATTTCCTTCCTGTTCGAGGCGGATGTTATGATCCGGAAATAGTATTTGTTATTGTTTCCGAGCCAAATGTTACGAGTTCCCGGGAAACAGTTAATTAATGTCTGACAGATGACGTCAAGTTAATTAATGTCTTTGCATTTCCAAAGAGAATTGTCTCCGAGAAACAGTTAGATCACACATGATGTCATGATTGATTGATTGACACGAAAGGGGAATTAATTTGTTGTTCTAAAGAGAATTGATTCACGAAAGGGAAATTAATTTGTTGTTTCTAACAAGAGAATCGTTTCCGAGCAGACGTTTTGATCTTAGCGCGCGAAAAGGTTTCCAAATAATTTGAAATGCATTGGCGCAGACATGCCAAACAAAAGGAACATGCCGAAATTCCGTTTAGGGATAATTTCGGCGAAACCGTTTTAGCTATTTTATGGAACTATTTCGGCGAAACAGCTAGAGACATTTTAAAAGGTGATTTTTGAAGAGATTTTGGAAGAGAATTTGAGTGTGGTCGTTATAATACACAAGTTTCAATTGAACAGTGTTGTGAGGTCCTCTACCCCAACCCCAAAGGTTCCGATCCCCCTACCACAACCCCGAAGGAAGCCACCGGTCCTCAAAGGTTCTCTGGGCTTCCAAAGGACCCCCCCCCCGGACCCCCAAAGACCCTCACCCAGTCCCCAAAGGTCCCCAGGCACCCAAAGGGCCCCAGACCCTAAAAAGGCCATACCCGAGCCCCAAAGGCCCTCCCCGGTCCCCAAAGGTCCACCAGACCCCCAAAAGCCCTCCCCGGTCCCCAAAGGTCCACCAGAACCCCAAAAGCCCTCCCCCGATCCCCAAAGGCCCTCCCCCGGTCCCAAAGGCCCTCCCCGGGCTCCCAGGGCTCCCAAAGGGCCCCGATTACTCTACCCCTACCCCGAAGGAAGCCTCCGGTCCTCAAAGGTCCCCCAGGCTCCCAAAGACCCTCACCCGGTCCCCAAAGGTCCACCGGGCTCCCAAAGGGACCCCAGACCCCCAACGGACCCACCGGGCCCCAAAGGGCCCAATCCGTGCTCAAGGGCCCCCCCGGACCCCCAAAGGTCCTCCACCAGTCCCCAAAGGCCCTCTCCCGGTCCCAAAGGTCCACCAGGCACACAAAGGGCCCAATCCGTGCTCAAGGGCCCCCCCCCCCGGACCCCCAAAGGTCCTTCACCAGTCCCCAAAGGCCCTCTCCCGGTCCCAAAGGTCCACCAGGCACCCAAAGGGCCCCAGACCCTAAAAAGACCATACCCGAGCCCCCCAAAGGCCCTCACCGGTCCCCAAAGGTCCCCTCAGGCTCCCATATGACCACTCTACCCCTCAAGGGCCCCTGGATCCCCAAACGCCCTCCCCGGACCCCTCCAAAGAACCCCCTCTCCATTTTTAACACTTTTTATGGCTTTATTATATCCTTTTAGAACAAGTTCCTTTCATAATGTCCCTCCTAAACCCATTTTCCAACTTGAAGTACTTATCTTTTTCACCCACTTTCTCAATGAAAAAGAAATTAGTTTTTAATCAATTCTAATTTTCCAAATAATATAAAAATTTTCCACTTTAGTTCAGATCTGTCTCGAAGAGATGAAAAATTTAAAATACTGTTCCAAATTTTTCGCAGAAGATAAAAAAAGTTCAAGTTTTCTTCTGAATTTTACCAAAGAACGTGCTCCAATTCTAATTTCTCCAGAGAAAACAAAATCTTCCACTTCAGTTCTATATTTCACAAAGATATAAAGAAATTTAAAGTTCAAGTCTAAATTTTTCGGTGGAAGATAGAAAAAGTAATACCATACTTGTGAATATTTTCACGGAAAATAAAAAGCTCCCACTTCAGTTCACAATTTCCTCAACGAAGTGAAGAAAGGTTCAAGTTCTCTTCTGAATTTTACTAAAGAACACGCTTCAATTCTAATTTTTTCAGAGAAAACAAAAATCTTCCACTTCAGTTCTTTATTTCACAAAGACATAAAGAAATTTAAAGTTCAATTCTAAATTTTTCGGTGGAAGATAGAAAAAGCAATACCATACTTGTGAATATTTTCCCGGAAGATAAAAAGTTCTAGTTCAATTTACAGTTTCCTCAATGAAGTCAAGGAAAGTTCAAGCTCTCTTCTGAATTTTACTAAAGAACACGCTTCAATTCTAATTTCACCAGAGAAAATAAAAATCTTCCACTTCAGTTCTTTATTTCACAAAGACATAAAGAAATTCAAAGTTCAATTCTAAATTTTTCGGTGGAAGATAGAAAAAGTAATACCATACTTGTGAATATTTTCCCGGAAGATAAAAAGTTCTAGTTCAATTTACAGTTTCCTCAATGAAGTCAAGGAAAGTTCAAGTTCTCTTCTGAATTTTACCAAAGAACACGCTTCAATTCTAATTTTTTCAGAGAAAACAAAAATCTTCCACTTTAGTTCTTTATTTCACAAAGACATAAAGAAATTTAAAGTTCAATTCTAAATTTTTCGGAGGAAGATAGAAAAAGTAATACCATACTTGTGAATATTTTCCCGGAAGATAAAAAGTTCTAGTTCAATTTGCAATTTCCTCAACGAAGTGAAGAAAAATTCAAGTTCTCTTCTGAATTTTACTAAAGAACAAAATTCAATTCTAATTTCACCAGAGAAAATAAAAATCTTCCACTTCAGTTCTTTATTTCACAAAGACATAAAGAAATTTAAAGTTCAATTCTAAATTTTTCGGTGGAAGATAGAAAAAGTAATACCATACTTGTGAATATTTTCCGGAAGATATAAAGTTCTAGTTCAATTTACAGTTTCCTCAATGAAGTCAAGGAAAGTTCAAGTTCTCTTCTGAATTTTACCAAAGAACAAAATTCAATTCTAATTTTTTCAGAGAAAACAAAAATCTTCCACTTCAGTTCTTTATTTCACAAAGACATAAAGAAATTTAAAGTACAATTCTAATTTTTCGGTGGAAGATAGAAAAAGCAATACCATACTTGTGAATATTTTCCCGGAAAATAAAAAGTTCTAGTTCAATTTACAATTTCCTCAACGAAGTGAAGAAAGGTTCAAGTTCTCTTCTGAATTTTACTAAAGAACAAAATTCAATTCTAATTTCACCAGAGAAAATAAAAATCTTCCACTTCAGTTCTCTATTTCACAAAGACATAAAGAAATTTAAAGTTCAATTCTAAATTTTTCGGTGGAAGATAGAAAAAGTAATACCATACCTGTGAATATTTTCACGGAAGATAAAAGTTCTAGTTCAATTTAAAATTTTCTCAACGAAGTCAAGGAAAGTTCAAGTTCTCTTCTGAATTTTCTCAATGAACACACTTCAATTCTAATTTCTCCAGAGAAAATAAAAATCTTCCACATCAGTTCCTTATTTCGCAAAGACATAAAGAAATTCAAAGTTCAATTCTAAATTTTTCGATGGAAGATAGAAAAAGTAATACCATACTTGTGAATATTTTCACGGAAGATAAAAAGTTCTAGTTCAATTTAAAATTTCCTCAATGAAGTCAAGGAAAGTTCAAGTTCTCTTCTGAATTTTACCACAGAACATGCTTCAATTCTAATTTTTTCAGAGAAAAGAAAAATCTTCCACTTCAGTTCTTTATTTCACAAAGACATAAAGAAATTTAAAGTACAATTCTAAATTTTTCGGAGGAAGATAGAAAAAGCAATACCATACTTGTGAATATTTTCCCGGAAGATAAAAAGTTCTAGTTCAATTTAAAATTTTCTCAACGAAGTGAAGAAAAATTCAAGTTCTCTTCTGAATTTTACTAAAGAACAAAATTCAATTCTAATTTCACCAGAGAAAATAAAAATCTTCCACTTCAGTTCTTTATTTCACAAAGACATAAAGAAATTTAAAGTTCAATTCTAAATTTTTCGGTGGAAGATAGAAAAAGTAATACCATACTTGTGAATATTTTCCCGGAAGATAAAAAGTTCTAGTTCAATTTACAGTTTCCTCAATGAAGTCAAGGAAAGTTCAAGTTCTCTTCTGAATTTTACCAAAGAACAAAATTCAATTCTAATTTCACCAGAGAAAATAAAAATCTTCCACTTCAGTTCTTTATTTCACAAAGACATAAAGAAATTTAAAGTTCAATTCTAAATTTTTCGGTGGAAGATAGAAAAAGTAATACCATACTTGTGAATATTTTCCCGGAAGATAAAAAGTTCTAGTTCAATTTACAGTTTCCTCAATGAAGTCAAGGAAAGTTCAAGTTCTCTTCTGAATTTTACCAAAGAACACGCTTCAATTCTAATTTTTTCAGAGAAAACAAAAATCTTCCTCTTCAGTTCTTTATTTCACAAAGACATAAAGAAATTTAAAGTACAATTCTAATTTTTCGGTGGAAGATAGAAAAAGCAATACCATACCTGTGAATATTTTCACGGAAGATAAAAAGTTCTAGTTCAATTTAAAATTTTCTCAACGAAGTCAAGGAAAGTTCAAGTTCTCTTCTGAATTTTACCAAAGAACAAAATTCAATTCTAATTTTTTCAGAGAAAACAAAAATCTTCCACTTCAGTTCCTTATTTCGCAAAGACATAAAGAAATTCAAAGTTCAATTCTAAATTTTTCGATGGAAGATAGAAAAAGTAATACCATACTTGTGAATATTTTCACGGAAGATAAAAAGTTCTAGTTCAATTTAAAATTTCCTCAATGAAGTCAAGGAAAGTTCAAGTTCTCTTCTGAATTTTACCAAAGAATAAAATTCAATTCTAATTTCACCAGAGAAAATAAAAATCTTCCACTTCAGTTCTTTATTTCACAAAGACATAAAGAAATTTAAAGTTCAATTCTAAATTTTTCGGTGGAAGATAGAAAAAGTAATACCATACTTGTGAATATTTTCCCGGAAGATAAAAAGTTCTAGTTCAATTTACAGTTTCCTCAATGAAGTCAAGGAAAGTTCAAGTTCTCTTCTGAATTTTACCAAAGAACATGCTTCAATTCTAATTTTTTCAGAGAAAACAAAAATCTTCCACTTCAGTTCTTTATTTCACAAAGACATAAAGAAATTTAAAGTACAATTCTAAATTTTTCGGAGGAAGATAGAAAAAGCAATACCATACTTGTGAATATTTTCCCGGAAGATAAAAAGTTCTAGTTCAATTTAAAATTTTCTCAATGAAGTGAAGAAAAATTCAAGTTCTCTTCTGAATTTTACCAAAGAATAAAATTCAATTCTAATTTCACCAGAGAAAATAAAAATCTTCCACTTCAGTTCTTTATTTCACAAAGACATAAAGAAATTTAAAGTTCAATTCTAAATTTTTCGGTGGAAGATAGAAAAAGTAATACCATACTTGTGAATATTTTCCCGGAAGATAAAAAGTTCTAGTTCAATTTACAGTTTCCTCAATGAAGTCAAGGAAAGTTCAAGTTCTCTTCTGAATTTTACCAAAGAACAAAATTCAATTCTAATTTCACCAGAGAAAATAAAAATCTTCCACTTCAGTTCTTTATTTCACAAAGACATAAAGAAATTTAAAGTTCAATTCTAAATTTTTCGGTGGAAGATAGAAAAAGTAATACCATACTTGTGAATATTTTCCCGGAAGATAAAAAGTTCTAGTTCAATTTACAGTTTCCTCAATGAAGTCAAGGAAAGTTCAAGTTCTCTTCTGAATTTTACCAAAGAACACGCTTCAATTCTAATTTTTTCAGAGAAAACAAAAATCTTCCTCTTCAGTTCTTTATTTCACAAAGACATAAAGAAATTTAAAGTACAATTCTAATTTTTCGGTGGAAGATAGAAAAAGCAATACCATACTTGTGAATATTTTCCCGGAAAATAAAAAGTTCTAGTTCAATTTACAATTTCCTCAACGAAGTGAAGAAAGGTTCAAGTTCTCTTCTGAATTTTACTAAAGAACAAAATTCAATTCTAATTTCACCAGAGAAAATAAAAATCTTCCACTTCAGTTCTCTATTTCACAAAGACATAGAGAAATTTAAAGTTCAATTCTAAATTTTTAGGTGGAAGATAGAAAAAGTAATACCATACCTGTGAATATTTTCACGGAAGATAAAAAGTTCTAGTTCAATTTAAAATTTTCTCAACGAAGTCAAGGAAAGTTCAAGTTCTCTTCTGAATTTTCTCAATGAACACACTTCAATTCTAATTTCTCCAGAGAAAATAAAAATCTTCCACTTCAGTTCCTTATTTCGCAAAGACAAAGAAATTCAAAGTTCAATTCTAAATTTTTCGATGGAAGATAGAAAAAGTAATACCATACTTGTGAATATTTTCACGGAAGATAAAAAGTTCTAGTTCAATTTAAAATTTTCTCAACGAAGTCAAGGAAAGTTCAAGTTCTCTTCTGAACTTTACCAAAGAACACGCTTCAATTCTAATTTTTTCAGAGAAAACAAAAATCTTCCACTTCAGTTCTTTATTTCACAAAGACATAAAGAAATTTAAAGTTCAATTCTAATTTTTCGGTGGGTGATAGAAAAATTAATGCCATACTTGTGATTATTTTCACGGAAGATAAAAAGTTCTACTTCAATTTTAAATTTCCCCGGAAGATAAAAAGTTCTAGTTCAACTTGCTATTATCTTTGTGAAAACACACAAACTCAGAAAAAATGTTCAATGTTCCTTTAGTACCTATGCAATTAGACTAAAAATGAAGATATTTATGCAGAGTTTCAACTCGATATGGCTAAGTTTGCTAAAAACAAGCTATTTTCTTGCGAAAACACACGAAATCAGAAAAAATATTGTTAGGTTAGGTTAAGTTAGATTAGGTTAGGTTAGCCTACGTACGCGCGCATATAGGTTAAGTTAGGTTAGATTAAGTTAGATTAGGTTAAGTTAGGTTAGGTTAGGTTAGATTAAGTTAGGTTAGGTTAGCCTACATACGCGCGCGTATGTAGGCTAACCTAGCCTAACCTAACTTAATCTAACCTAACCTAACCTAACTTAACCTAATCTAACTTAATCTAACCTAACTTAACCTATATGCGCGCGTACGTAGGCTAACCTAACCTAATCTAACTTAACCTAACCTAACAATATTTTTTCTGATTTCGTGTGTTTTCGCAAGAAAATAGCTTGTTTTTAGCAAACTTAGCCATATCGACTTGAAACTCTGCATAAATATCTTCATTTAAGCCTAATTGCGTAGGTGCTTAAGGAACATTGAACATTTTTTCTGATTTTGTGTGTTTTCGCAAGAAAATAGCTTATTTTTAGCAAACTTAGCCATAGCGAGTTGAAACTCTGCATAAATATCTTCATTTTTAGTCTAATTGCATAGGTACTAAAGGAACATTGAACATTTTTTCTGAGTTTGTGTGTTTTCACAAAGATAATAGCAAGTTGAACTAGAACTTTTTATCTTCCGGGGAAATTTAAAATTGAAGTAGAACTTTTTATCTTCCGTGAAAATAATCACAAGTATGGCATTAATTTTTCTATCACCCACCGAAAAATTAGAATTGAACTTTAAATTTCTTTATGTCTTTGTGAAATAAAGGACTGAAGTGGAAGATTTTTGTTTTCTCTGAAAAAATTAGAATTGAAGCGTGTTCTTTGGTAAAGTTCAGAAGAGAACTTGAACTTTCCTTGACTTCGTTGAGAAAATTTTAAATTGAACTAGAACTTTTTATCTTCCGTGAAAATATTCACAAGTATGGTATTACTTTTTCTATCTTCCATCGAAAAATTTAGAATTGAACTTTGAATTTCTTTATGTCTTTGCGAAATAAGGAACTGAAGTGGAAGATTTTTATTTTCTCTGGAGAAATTAGAATTGAAGTGTGTTCATTGAGAAAATTCAGAAGAGAACTTGAACTTTCCTTGACTTCGTTGAGAAAATTTTAAATTGAACTAGAACTTTTTATCTTCCGTGAAAATATTCACAGGTATGGTATTACTTTTTCTATCTTCCACCTAAAAATTTAGAATTGAACTTTAAATTTCTCTATGTCTTTGTGAAATAGAGAACTGAAGTGGAAGATTTTTATTTTCTCTGGTGAAATTAGAATTGAATTTTGTTCTTTAGTAAAATTCAGAAGAGAACTTGAACCTTTCTTCACTTCGTTGAGGAAATTGTAAATTGAACTAGAACTTTTTATTTTCCGGGAAAATATTCACAAGTATGGTATTGCTTTTTCTATCTTCCACCGAAAAATTAGAATTGTACCTTAAATTTCTTTATGTCTTTGTGAAATAAAGAACTGAAGAGGAAGATTTTTGTTTTCTCTGAAAAAATTAGAATTGAAGCGTGTTCTTTGGTAAAATTCAGAAGAGAACTTGAACTTTCCTTGACTTCATTGAGGAAACTGTAAATTGAACTAGAACTTTTTATCTTCCGGGAAAATATTCACAAGTATGGTATTACTTTTTCTATCTTCCACCGAAAAATTTAGAATTGAACTTTAAATTTCTTTATGTCTTTGTGAAATAAAGAACTGAAGTGGAAGATTTTTATTTTCTCTGGTGAAATTAGAATTGAATTTTGTTCTTTGGTAAAATTCAGAAGAGAACTTGAACTTTCCTTGACTTCATTGAGGAAACTGTAAATTGAACTAGAACTTTTTATCTTCCGGGAAAATATTCACAAGTATGGTATTACTTTTTCTATCTTCCACCGAAAAATTTAGAATTGAACTTTAAATTTCTTTATGTCTTTGTGAAATAAAGAACTGAAGTGGAAGATTTTTATTTTCTCTGGTGAAATTAGAATTGAATTTTATTCTTTGGTAAAATTCAGAAGAGAACTTGAATTTTTCTTCACTTCATTGAGAAAATTTTAAATTGAACTAGAACTTTTTATCTTCCGGGAAAATATTCACAAGTATGGTATTGCTTTTTCTATCTTCCTCCGAAAAATTTAGAATTGTACTTTAAATTTCTTTATGTCTTTGTGAAATAAAGAACTGAAGTGGAAGATTTTTGTTTTCTCTGAAAAAATTAGAATTGAAGCATGTTCTTTGGTAAAATTCAGAAGAGAACTTGAACTTTCCTTGACTTCATTGAGGAAACTGTAAATTGAACTAGAACTTTTTATCTTCCGGGAAAATATTCACAAGTATGGTATTACTTTTTCTATCTTCCACCGAAAAATTTAGAATTGAACTTTAAATTTCTTTATGTCTTTGTGAAATAAAGAACTGAAGTGGAAGATTTTTATTTTCTCTGGTGAAATTAGAATTGAATTTTATTCTTTGGTAAAATTTAGAAGAGAACTTGAACTTTCCTTGACTTCATTGAGGAAATTTTAAATTGAACTAGAACTTTTTATCTTCCGTGAAAATATTCACAAGTATGGTATTACTTTTTCTATCTTCCATCGAAAAATTTAGAATTGAACTTTGAATTTCTTTATGTCTTTGCGAAATAAGGAACTGAAGTGGAAGATTTTTGTTTTCTCTGAAAAAATTAGAATTGAATTTTGTTCTTTGGTAAAATTCAGAAGAGAACTTGAACTTTCCTTGACTTCGTTGAGAAAATTTTAAATTGAACTAGAACTTTTTATCTTCCGTGAAAATATTCACAGGTATGGTATTGCTTTTTCTATCTTCCACCGAAAAATTAGAATTGTACTTTAAATTTCTTTATGTCTTTGTGAAATAACGAACTGAAGAGGAAGATTTTTGTTTTCTCTGAAAAAATTAGAATTGAAGCGTGTTCTTTGGTAAAATTCAGAAGAGAACTTGAACTTTCCTTGACTTCATTGAGGAAACTGTAAATTGAACTAGAACTTTTTATCTTCCGGGAAAATATTCACAAGTATGGTATTACTTTTTCTATCTTCCACCGAAAAATTTAGAATTGAACTTTAAATTTCTTTATGTCTTTGTGAAATAAAGAACTGAAGTGGAAGATTTTTATTTTCTCTGGTGAAATTAGAATTGAATTTTGTTCTTTGGTAAAATTCAGAAGAGAACTTGAACTTTCCTTGACTTCATTGAGGAAACTGTAAATTGAACTAGAACTTTTTATCTTCCGGGAAAATATTCACAAGTATGGTATTACTTTTTCTATCTTCCACCGAAAAATTTAGAATTGAACTTTAAATTTCTTTATGTCTTTGTGAAATAAAGAACTGAAGTGGAAGATTTTTATTTTCTCTGGTGAAATTAGAATTGAATTTTGTTCTTTAGTAAAATTCAGAAGAGAACTTGAATTTTTCTTCACTTCGTTGAGAAAATTTTAAATTGAACTAGAACTTTTTATCTTCCGGGAAAATATTCACAAGTATGGTATTGCTTTTTCTATCTTCCTCCGAAAAATTTAGAATTGTACTTTAAATTTCTTTATGTCTTTGTGAAATAAAGAACTGAAGTGGAAGATTTTTCTTTTCTCTGAAAAAATTAGAATTGAAGCATGTTCTGTGGTAAAATTCAGAAGAGAACTTGAACTTTCCTTGACTTCATTGAGGAAATTTTAAATTGAACTAGAACTTTTTATCTTCCGTGAAAATATTCACAAGTATGGTATTACTTTTTCTATCTTCCATCGAAAAATTTAGAATTGAACTTTGAATTTCTTTATGTCTTTGCGAAATAAGGAACTGATGTGGAAGATTTTTATTTTCTCTGGAGAAATTAGAATTGAAGTGTGTTCATTGAGAAAATTCAGAAGAGAACTTGAACTTTCCTTGACTTCGTTGAGAAAATTTTAAATTGAACTAGAACTTTTATCTTCCGTGAAAATATTCACAGGTATGGTATTACTTTTTCTATCTTCCACCGAAAAATTTAGAATTGAACTTTAAATTTCTTTATGTCTTTGTGAAATAGAGAACTGAAGTGGAAGATTTTTATTTTCTCTGGTGAAATTAGAATTGAATTTTGTTCTTTAGTAAAATTCAGAAGAGAACTTGAACCTTTCTTCACTTCGTTGAGGAAATTGTAAATTGAACTAGAACTTTTTATTTTCCGGGAAAATATTCACAAGTATGGTATTGCTTTTTCTATCTTCCACCGAAAAATTAGAATTGTACTTTAAATTTCTTTATGTCTTTGTGAAATAAAGAACTGAAGTGGAAGATTTTTGTTTTCTCTGAAAAAATTAGAATTGAATTTTGTTCTTTGGTAAAATTCAGAAGAGAACTTGAACTTTCCTTGACTTCATTGAGGAAACTGTAAATTGAACTAGAACTTTATATCTTCCGGGAAAATATTCACAAGTATGGTATTACTTTTTCTATCTTCCACCGAAAAATTTAGAATTGAACTTTAAATTTCTTTATGTCTTTGTGAAATAAAGAACTGAAGTGGAAGATTTTTATTTTCTCTGGTGAAATTAGAATTGAATTTTGTTCTTTAGTAAAATTCAGAAGAGAACTGGAATTTTTCTTCACTTCGTTGAGGAAATTGCAAATTGAACTAGAACTTTTTATCTTCCGGGAAAATATTCACAAGTATGGTATTACTTTTTCTATCTTCCTCCGAAAAATTTAGAATTGAACTTTAAATTTCTTTATGTCTTTGTGAAATAAAGAACTGAAGTGGAAGATTTTTGTTTTCTCTGAAAAAATTAGAATTGAAGCGTGTTCTTTGGTAAAATTCAGAAGAGAACTTGAACTTTCCTTGACTTCATTGAGGAAACTGTAAATTGAACTAGAAATTTTTATCTTCCGGGAAAATATTCACAAGTATGGTATTACTTTTTCTATCTTCCACCGAAAAATTTAGAATTGAACTTTAAATTTCTTTATGTCTTTGTGAAATAAAGAACTGAAGTGGAAGATTTTTATTTTCTCTGGTGAAATTAGAATTGAAGCGTGTTCTTTAGTAAAATTCAGAAGAGAGCTTGAACTTTCCTTGACTTCATTGAGGAAACTGTAAATTGAACTAGAACTTTTTATCTTCCGGGAAAATATTCACAAGTATGGTATTGCTTTTTCTATCTTCCACCGAAAAATTTAGAATTGAACTTTAAATTTCTTTATGTCTTTGTGAAATAAAGAACTGAAGTGGAAGATTTTTGTTTTCTCTGAAAAAATTAGAATTGAAGCGTGTTCTTTAGTAAAATTCAGAAGAGAACTTGAACCTTTCTTCACTTCGTTGAGGAAATTGTGAACTGAAGTGGGAGCTTTTTATTTTCCGTGAAAATATTCACAAGTATGGTATTACTTTTTCTATCTTCCACCGAAAAATTTAGACTTGAACTTTAAATTTCTTTATATCTTTGTGAAATATAGAACTGAAGTGGAAGATTTTGTTTTCTCTGGAGAAATTAGAATTGGAGCACGTTCTTTGGTAAAATTCAGAAGAAAACTTGAACTTTTTTTATCTTCTGCGAAAAATTTGGAACAGTATTTTAAATTTTTCATCTCTTCGAGACAGATCTGAACTAAAGTGGAAAATTTTTATATTATTTGGAAAATTAGAATTGATTAAAAACTAATTTCTTTTTCATTGAGAAAGTGGGTGAAAAAGATAAGTACTTCAAGTTGGAAAATGGGTTTAGGAGGGACATTATGAAAGGAACTTGTTCTAAAAGGATATAATAAAGCCATAAAAAGTGTTAAAAATGGAGAGGGGGTTCTTTGGAGGGGTCCGGGGAGGGCGTTTGGGGATCCAGGGGCCCTTGAGGGGTAGAGTGGTCATATGGGAGCCTGAGGGGACCTTTGGGGTCCGGTGAGGGCCTTTGGGGGGCTCGGGTATGGTCTTTTTAGGGTCTGGGGCCCTTTGGGTGCCTGGTGGACCTTTGGGACCGGGAGAGGGCCTTTGGGGACTGGTGGAGGACCTTTGGGGGTCCGGGGGGGCCCTTGAGCACGGATTGGGCCCTTTGTGTGCCTGGTGGACCTTTGGGACCGGGAGAGGGCCTTTGGGGACTGGTGGAGGACCTTTGGGGGTCCGGGGGGGCCCTTGAGCACGGATTGGGCCCTTTGGGGCCCGGTGGGTCCGTTGGGGGTCTGAGGTCCCTTTGGGAGCCCGGTGGACCTTTGGGGACCGGGTGAGGGTCTTTGGGAGCCTGGGGGACCTTTGAGGACCGGAGGCTTCCTTCGGGGTAGGGGTAGAGTAATCGGGGCCCTTTGGGAGCCCTGGGAGCCCGGGGAGGGCCTTTGGGACCGGGGGAGGGCCTTTGGGGATCGGGGGAGGGCTTTTGGGGTTCTGGTGGACCTTTGGGGACCGGGGAGGGCTTTTGGGGGTCTGGTGGACCTTTGGGGACCGGGGAGGGCCTTTGGGGCTCGGGTATGGCCTTTTTAGGGTCTGGGGCCCTTTGGGTGCCTGGGGACCTTTGGGGACTGGGTGAGGGTCTTTGGGGGTCCGGGGGGGGTCCTTTGGAAGCCCAGAGAACCTTTGAGGACCGGTGGCTTCCTTCGGGGTTGTGGTAGGGGGATCGGAACCTTTGGGGTTGGGGTAGAGGACCTCACAACACTGTTCAATTGAAACTTGTGTATTATAACGACCACACTCAAATTATCTTCCAAAATCTCTTCAAAAATCACCTTTTAAAATGTCTCTAGCTGTTTCGCCGAAATAGTTCCATAAAATAGCTAAAACGGTTTCGCCGAAATTATCCCTAAACGGAATTTCGGCATGTTCCTTTTGTTTGGCATGTCTGCGCCAATGCATTTCAAATTATTTGGAAACCTTTTCGCGCGCTAAGATCAAAACGTCTGCTCGGAAACGATTCTCTTGTTAGAAACAACAAATTAATTTCCCTTTCGTGAATCAATTCTCTTTAGAACAACAAATTAATTCCCCTTTCGTGTCAATCAATCAATCATGACATCATGTGTGATCTAACTGTTTCTCGGAGACAATTCTCTTTGGAAATGCAAAGACATTAATTGACTTGACGTCATCTGTCAGACATTAATTAACTGTTTCCCGGGAACTCGTAACATTTGGCTCGGAAACAATAACAAATACTATTTCCGGATCATAACATCCGCCTCGAACAGGAAGGAAATGTCATTAACTGTTTCTCGGAACCTCATAACATCTGGCTCGAATAACAATAACAAATACTATTTTCGGATCATAACATCCGCCTCGAACAGGAAGGAAGTGTCATTAACTGTTTCTCGGAACCTCATAACATTTGGCTCGAATAACAATAACAAATACTATTTCCGGATCATAACATCTGCCTCGAACAGGAAGGAAGTGTCATTAACTTTGCTTCGAACGACAACAACATTGACCTTGGCATTTTGCCTCGGAAACAATAACAACATTGACATTCGCTGAGGGCGTGCCAAAAACACACCTGGAGAAAGAGGTCACTGACCGATTACGCAATAATTCTCCCTAATGACTCTATGCCCATATATGGTGCCCCGTCACGAGTAACACCCCCCCTTCTACTGGGGATTACCCATGGACCCCTGAAGTCTAGCTTGTCACATACGATGCTGTCATCCATATTAGACCTGGTCAAGGAGATCCTGGGTGTCTTCCAAAAAAACAATGCGCCAAAGATGGTTAGGAAAAAAGAGAAAAAATGGCTGTTGCTAGGGGAAATATTGGAACACCTGGGAGTGTCACGGGAATCCCATGTTAATTTTCCTATCTGTTCGTTTAAAATCCCATGTTAATTTTTTCATCTCTGCGTTTAAAATAACAATTTAATTTCCTGTTTGTCTCACAGGAATCCCATCCTATTTTCCTATCTGACCGTTTGAGGGCGATAGTGTGTCGCTAGCTTTGTTCCCTATATTAAAACAGATGGGCTAGTAACCCATAATAATTTTACTTATGCATTATACAGACCAAACTCCAATTACTACTAATACTACTAACAACTCACCGCAGCACCAAGCCGCCTAAGGCCAACACAGCTACGCACGCTCCTCCTCCACCCCGATCTATTCAAAGCCTCCCTTTTTACACCCGCCCAAGAAGTTCCCATTTCCTTTAAATCTTTCTTTATGACGTCCTCCCACCCCAGACGGGGACGACCTGCTTTCCGTTTAGCCCTAGATGGTTGGCCGAAAAGAACAATCTTCGGCAATCTGTCATTCCTTCATCCGCACAACGTGCCCTAGCCAACTCAACCTTTCTCTCATTATAGCCCTAGATAGCGGTATTGAACCACATTTTTGTATAGCCTATTTTTTGAAATACGGTCAGTCAGCTGGGTACCCAGAACAATCCTTGAGCAATTTCTCTGGAAAACATCTAGCAAATCTTCATCCGCTTTTCGGAGCGTCCATGCTTCAGAGCCATATTTGACCACTGTCATCACTGTGGCTTCTAATATTCTAATCTTGGTTTGCAGACTTATCTCCCTATTCTTCCAGACTTTTTTTAACTGTGAAAAAACACCCTGATCCCGAGCAAGAACATTTTCAACATTCTTTGTCACCTAGTCGAATTATAGATCCCCTCCCCGGAATGATTAGACACTAAATGAACTCCCCTGCAGCGCTCCACCCACAGATTAGAGAACCCTTTGGACTGATCGGCATCTCACTGCGAGTTATTAACGACAGGGGGGCACCGCAAGGGGTGGTCTATTCGATCCCAAACTATTCATGTAGAGAATTCCCTACTTGTATCCTTAACCTAGGCTTATCGAGTAAGGCAAAATTAATATTTAAAAACAAATTTATTGTAAAATTATGGTACAAATCGTATCAAGCATACCAATAATGAGATTTATCGTAGAATGATACAAGAGAGTTCTTCCAGAACGATTTTTGATGTTTAAAATGCATTCCATAGAATGATCCCTTATGTTCTCTCTTGAAGGGGAATTTTCTCTTCTTTTAGATCATATTCATCTCAAGATTCAATGTCACGTCTTGTATTACCTACGTTTTTCATCGAGGTTTCATCCCTGTCTTTTATAGTATATTTTGAGATATATCTGTAGAGGTAACCCTTTTTTCTAAGTTTCTTCTTTCAAAATCTGGAAATAAATGTTTTCCGACTGCGCGCCAAATTTTTGCTCTAAACATGACATTCAAGCGTGTACGAAAAATGGAAAAATCTTAGGTGTCACGCATTAGGTTAATTTTAGAATATAGTTCTCTATACAAAATGCAGAGGATAGCAGTTTAGTCCTGTTGCTTGAGGCGCTGTCACATTGGAAGAGAATTGACCTTTCAAGTCCCAGAAGGGCAAAGAACTAAAATAAAAAAAGAATAAGGAAGAAAACCCATTGTAAATTTCGGCAAAAAACTAAATCTCAAAAAAGTATTATGTGACAGTGATGTGCGCGCTCTTATTAGGTAAGATGTGCTCATTGAGTATGATGCGCTGACCTTCAATAAATTGCGTGCCGCAGTTCAGTCCGTGCCGCCATTAAGTTAAAAGAACGAAAAAATTGTTGAACGTTTCGGGCAAAAAATAAAATGTCAAAAACATATTATGTGACAGTGATGTATGCATTCTTGTTGTGTAAGATGAGTGCCGTAATTACACAGAATCCAGGTGTACCCCGTGATCGGTTACAATCGGGGATTCCCCATGAGTTGGGCTCTTTCGCAAGGTTAAACAAAATTGTGTCATCCATATTACATTTGACCAAATTGCCCAGGTGATGGTAACATCATTTATTACTACTTGTGTATTATTCCAACCAAACTCCAATTAATTATACTGAAACAATATTGCGTCTTAACACCTATAATTCCGGGAATCTTGCCATTCCCTCGAAATCTTGCCAGGGTGGGCAACCTGCCAGGGATGGGTATCTTGCCAGCTGGAAACAGGACTCCGGTAGGAATTTTGCAAGGGAAGTTGTGACGTCAGAGGACTCTCAAAGGAATCCTATGGAAAAGGGATAGGGCCCTTGTAGAAAGCAGTGAGGGAGTATCGTGATGTCAGAGGGCATGTTGCAGAAATCCCATGTTACTTTCCCTATCTGACCATTTAAAATCCCATGTTAATATCCTATGAACGTATTTATAGCACAAGGTTGTGTCACGACGTCAGAGGGCTTCCGTAGGAAACCCATGGTAATTTTCCTATCTGATCATTTAAAATTCCATGTTAATTTCCTATGAACCTATTTAAACCGCGAGGGTGTATCGCTAGCTGTATTCCCTTTAATAGAACTGATGGGCTAGTAACCCCTATTAATACTACTTGTTAAATATCCTGACCATACTCCGATTTATCATATAAAAACACCTGGGAATCTTGCCAGCTGACCGCTAGAAACAGGGCTCTCATAGGAATCTTGCCAGAGATGTTGTGATGTCAAAGGGCTCTTGTGGGAATCTTTCCAAGGATGTTTTGACTTCAGAGGGCTCTCATAGGAATCCGGGGAGGGCTCTCATAGAATTAATTATCTCTATACTACTTATATTAAGGATTACCTACTAATCAATACATTATTCTCAACGCTAAAGTTTGACTGTTTGTACCAATTTTTAAAGAATGGCTACTGAATCACGGGGGTTGTTTAGTTAGAATATGAAGCTTTTTAAAGTGCTAACAGCTTTAGCATAAAGATCAAGGTATTGAAGAGGGGGAACTGTTCATATAAAGAGTAATTACCGTTCTTTTTGAGTTTTAATGTTGCTGCTTGATTTAGGGCTAAAAAACTTTTTTTATTTGATTATTGTAAAACTCGATTTAACTGAGTTGATCCATCTGAGACTTGATAAAATTATGTACAGCGGCGTATAGCTTTGCATAAGATATGAAGAAGGAGGACCACTGTATCTTTGTATAGGGTTAAGGGGGTCTCCCGAGCCGTAAAAAGTGCGCTTTTATGATGAACTTACACTGAGCCTTCAAGAAAATATGTTAAGAAAGATGAGGGGATAGATGTATAACTAAATATGTAATCTTACTTCATTCTGAGAAAGGTGTCTGCATTGAACCTGTAATATTGGAGGTGTCGGTGATAACCCACCTCTCACAGTAGAGGCATTCCGATTATAACACAAAATATCAAATCATATGCCTGTCTGCACGAAAGAGGGAGAGGTGGGATGTTTGTATGACGAGGACACCAGGAAATTTTTAATGGGGTGCTACCAGTAGCTTTGTTTTTATCAAGATTTATTCGGGAATGTTGCTTGTTTTCCAACTTTTTTTATTTTTCAGTATCATCTTGTTTTGAAGAGCGGGAGGCATTACCCCTTAGCCTCTTCTGCTAGCATCTAAAATGAATATCCTTATGAAAATATTATTTAAGTAAATTCTCCTGAAAAACCATGAAAATCAAGACTTTAATATTTATTTTGCTATTTCAGATCCCCCCCCCCTCTTCTGAGAATCTTCTGAATTGTCACATTTCCTTGGGAATGATCTAGGTACGTTGTTATCGCAAGCACTAAACTTAAATCTAGAAAGCAGGGTTTGAAGGAGAGTATCGTAGTAGTGATGGTGGCAATACTCCTACGCGTACCTCCTTTGCATAACCGGTTACTATTCCTGTAACTGGACCGACGACTACATAATTTGCATACTCACAATAGCTCATATTCAGGTCCTGACAATTATATCAATAGATTTTTTATTTGGGTTGAATGAAACTGGTCTTATAACATGCGCTTGGGCAAAGTAAATCGGACGCATTTTATAAGACGAACCGAATTCTAACGAATCAAAAAGCGACAAATCTGCTACCCCTTTTTTCTTCTGACATAAGCTTGGGTAAAGTAAACTTGGGTAAAGTTGGTAGAGAATTACGACAGTCTTCTTTTGATCTTCCGTTGAATGCTAATCCCCTAAAGCTGGCGATAGGGTTTATTACTGGGTAACGTGTTACCACAAGTACTAGCAAGAAGATGTATCAGAGAAGCGTGTGCACATGATACTTGTTGTAGCAATGACTGCTGACAAGGACAAATATTTGAGCTACGAGACAAGCAGTAGTGGTAACACTATTCGAGACGTGTGCGTGGATCGTCAAGAGAGTGAGTGATTAAATTTGCTTTGAGTACCGAAAAAATTCAGTTCTTATGATGGTGGGTATGCGAGAGTGAGATCTCCTGAGATGATGTTACTCAAAGAGAATGCTAACGTAAAAATAATAGTTGATGATTAGGTGCATCTTCTAGCTAGTGCTTGTGATAATACGCAACCCAGTGATCAACCATATCGCCAGCTTTCGGGTATTAGCATTCAACGGAAGGTCAAAAGAAGACAGGTGTACTCCTCTACCAAAATCATTAACCATATCTTGTCTACGTGCCGGAACTGTTATCCGTGTAAACATAATGTAGTAATAGACAGTGAAATCGCAGGCAATATAAAAAGGGCATTGGCAGATAATATCACCAAGTAATGTAAGTCAAATCGATGAAAAAAAGCGCCAGGAAACGTTACTACTACCATCGACAGTTTATCAAGAGATACAGTCAATGAATCCTGTAATACCAATGAAAAAACTCATATTGAATCAATAGCTGAAACTACGATAAAAGCTGTGTATGATAGTGAAATGGAATAAGTGCCATGTCTAGAGAAAACATGATGAACCCTATTTTGGAAAAAGTTCAAAATATTGAAATTTTTATATAATGATATTAATAACATGTTACATTGTATATGTCATTACTTCAATAAGAACAATATCTCAATGCATTACTTTGTTCACTTTTAATTCTAATATGAACCCGTTAAAAAATCCCTATAATTTTCAAAATCAATGAAGGTATCTCAGGGTGCATTCCCTGATTCAAGCTTGTTTCTAGTATGTAACATCAAACATTTCCCTAAAATAGGTCAGTTGCTATACTTCTTTCTTGATTTAACATTCTATTATCCTACGGCAACCTTCTAAATAAATATTCAATTGACAGAACCATTTGCTAACAACCTGTCAAACTTACGCAGAAATCATTTGAAATTACCTATGTCAACCTAACTACCAGCATAAAATGCCCAATTCTAATATAAGCCCATTAAAAATCCCTTTCATTTTCAAAATCAATGAAAGTTTCACAGGATTCCCTTATTCAAGCTTGTTTCTAGCATGTAGCATCAAACATTTCCTTAAAACAAGCCAATTGCAAGACAAATCCTGTATTTAACAACCTACTGTCTTATGGTGTCCTTCCGAAAACATTTTCTTGCCAGAACCTACGTGCCCGTGAGTCGATAGGGTGTTTGCTTGTTTCTCTGTCTGTCTTTGTGTATTTGTGTATCTGACTCTGTATGTTTGTAGGTGTTTTTATCTCTGTGTCTGTCTGTCTGTCACTCTCTCTCTCTCCCTCTCTCTCTCTCCTTCTCTTGCTTTCTCTCTCTCTCTCTCTCTCTCTCTTTCTCTCTCTCTCTCTCTCTCTCTCTCTCTCTCTCTCTCTCTCTTCTCTCTCTCTCTCTCTCTCTCTCTCTCTCTCTCTCTCTCTCTCTCTCTCTCTCATCTCTCTCTCTCTCTCTCTCTCTCTCTCTTTCTCTCTCTATCTGTGCCTGTGTATCTGAGTGGATGTTTGCTTCTCTGTCTTTCTGTGTCTGTTTGTCTGACTGGCAGTTTGCTTCTCTCTCTCTTTCTGTGTATCTGACTGGCGCTTTGCGTCTCTCTCTTTCTCTTTCTCTCTCTCTTTCTCTCTCTCTCTCTCTCTCTCTCTCTCTCTCTCGAAAATTTAACGTCAGAAACGGTTTCAGCTCTCAATTCTGATACAGATAGACATATCAACCACTCATTTCGTGACACTTCATTTCGTCATGAAAAATAAAAATTAATGTAACAAAAGTAAAGAAAAACAAAATTCCGCAACGTGTTAGAGTTGGGGATTTTGGATATGCTGTTCAGCACTTTATTCTGGTCCGGATGGTGAAGAAAGCATTACTTTATCAGTTTGTTCCTGGTTCGGGCATTTTTTTTTTCGTATTATTACTGTACTACATGTCAACAGTTAGAAACTTCCTTCCTTGTCGTCTCGGTTGATCAAGAAAATGTCCCGATATTTAGCAATGTGCACAGTGTAGACTGTTAAGAAAGCAGGGTTTGGCTACCTCTGCCGCCACGCGCCAGCCCCGCACTCATCACCGCTTGCAAGTCAGTCACGTGCAATACTACTTTATTTATTATGCATAAATTGACAAATCGAATTAACGTCGTTTGATACCAAATAATTAGCAAAATTTTTCAAAGAGAAGTAAAGAACTCTATTAAACCAAAAATGAGCAGAAATAAAATCGAATAATCTACCAAACGCAATACTACCACAAATCATCATCAATAAATAAATAAAACCAAAAACGAGCTGAAATTACAATAAATAACAGACAAACCCCAAACAAGCAGTATTTAACATGAGTAGGGCTGACAATCCCTATCCCTTCTCAAGAGCAGTGCATAGTTTGCACTTTACTTTGGATATTCGATTGAAAGTCGAAAGTTTCTGTGCCCTTTTCAAGAGTCAAAAGTGATCGGAGGGTAACTGCCCCCCCCATGCCCTTTTTCCCCAAGTACACCCGATAAAAATCCAAGATTGTCATTATATTTAAATAGTTAAAAAATCAGATAAAAAAAAACTTCGGGGTCAATAAAGCCCCCCAGAGCAAGAGCAAGTGTTGTAAGTTATGCCTTTGGAGCATATAAGGTTCTTATGGCAGGGATAATAGAGTAAACTTCAGCACGGGCTCATTTGAATGGGAATCAGATGTCCTAGTGCTCTTTTTAAGAGTCAGAAGTGATCGGAGGGAAACTATCCCCCAAGCCCCTTTTCCCCCAAATGCAACCGTTTAAATTTTTGAGATTGCCATTTTGTTAAAAACAGTTCAAAGATCAGATACAAGAAATCCAGGGTTGACGTAACCACTCAAGCCCGGAGGCAAGTTTTGTAAGTTATTCTCCGAGTTTACATAAGGTTTTTATGGAAGGGGTTATCGTATATACTTCGGACGTATATACTTCGCTCATTCGGTCGGAAATCGGAAGTTTTGATGCCCTGTTTAAGAGTTGAAAGTGATCGGACAGCATCTAGACCCCCCCACTCCAAACGCCCCCTTTTCCCCAAATGCATCCGATCAAAATTTTTAGATAACCATTTTGTTCCAAATAGTCCAAAGATCAGATAACTACACTTTGGGATCAACACAACTCTCCAGCTTCCGGGGGAAAGGGTTGAAATTTGTAACCTATGGCCAAATAAGGTTTTTTATGGAAAAGGTGGCTGTAGAAACTTCGGAGGGGTTCAAATAATTAGCTGCTCCGATTTACCTTGTCATATTTGATGGATTAGACCCGTGATTCCCAACGTGGAGTGCATGCTCCACTGGTGGGGCATGGCAATATTTTGGTGGATCATGGCCAGGACGTGCACCCTCCAGCTGACTACACTTTTGAGCCTCAATTTTAAAAAAAAGCTTTTTTTGTGAATGACATAACATTCAAGTGCATTTACACAGCAAAAAAGGTACATGATAGTATTGCAAAGACGTTATACACTGTATAAAAGGTGTTGTATTCAGACAATATTTTTCATTAGTATTAAATATAACTACAAGAAGACCACCCTCCAAAAAAAATAAATAACAAGTTGGTGGCCTTTTAGGGCAATTCACGAAAATTTAGGGGAGGCAAGGATTTTTCCCGATTTTTTAATGAAGATACAAAAAATAGCACAAGATTGAGCAAACATACTTAAAACAGGATACAGCGGTCACTTCACTGTTTGAATAAATCGTTGACTAATCTATCCAAATCCAATTTTTCGTTTTTTTTCAATGGCCTTGATCATGACATTACTGAGTATGTCATTTCCCATTGCCGATCAAAGATAATCCTTCACACGCCCTAGTGCCGAGAAAAATCGTTCATTACTGGCAGTGGTCACAGGTAACGTAGCAAACAGCTTCATCAGTTTTAGCACTGCAGAATAGGCGATTGGGAGACCGGAAAAAATTTTGATAGCTCGGATTAGATCCATTTTTAAAGTGTCACATTTTGAAAGATGCAACTTTGCAACAGAAAGCTAGAATTCTTGGGCATAGTCATCAACATCGAAAATCAGTTTATACTGACACATCAACCTTTCACTGTAGAAAATTCCAGAAAATCGGAACTTGAAGGATAGAAGGCAGACAAAGCGTCAAGTAGAGGCATATTTTTCATGAAACATCGGTCAATCTGGTTCGTGAAACGGTCTATCACCTCGAAGTACAGAAATTTACCGGCAAACGGAGCATCAGTCAGTCATTTCAATCAGGACTAGCTTACTGATGTCCGTTTACCGGTTGTTGGATTTGAAGAGTCTTTGAAACGAGTGGAAATGGCTTGACTTCTGTTGTTTCGACCACTGGTTTTGGATTTTGGAGACTTTGATTCCTGGATATCATGTAAAGCCAGGGAGTTCGTTATGTTTTTGCTGAAGTTTTTATTCGTGATCATTTCTCAGCTCTTAGAATGTCTCATATGCCCCAGAAATCAGTTTAAGTGCCTTATAAATCAATCAAATTTCTATTTGAAGTTGCTCTGACAAACAATTGACAATGACTAGCACTTTTTCCATCCTATGAAAAGTTGAGACAAAAGAGGCCGAGTTGACTTTTTCCAGTAGTCGTTTAGCTTCACACGCCGCCTCATCATCAGAAATATTAAAGACTTGGGCTAGGCCAGCAACAATACAATCAAATCTAGCCTTCACTTAGTAAATAGAACGGCATGTGTAAGACCAGTGACTTTGGACAGTCCTCTCAAGCTCTAAGACTTTTTTTTTCCTCTATCTCACCGGGATGCACCATAGAAATAATCCAAAAGTTCGCAGATGGTCTTCAGGCAATCCGTCAAAACCAAGTAAAATCTATAGGCATGAGAGTGTAAACAAAAAAAAAACTCCATGAGGCACCTTCTCGCTAAGCTTTGCTTGAACTCCGTTAGGCTCCCCACTTATAACAAATACACCGTCATAGTATTGGGCAACACACAACACTAAATCTACAAAAACAAACTTTTCTGTAGTTTCACAAGTTGAGGTGAATAAGCTTTCAGCGTCTAATGTTCGCGTGTGATAGCAGCCGATTAGTCGCTCTCACTACATTTCCATTTGTTATGGACCTAAGTGGGATCAATCATTGTTCTTTCCTAGAAATATATCTTATTTTGTCAACAAGAAAAGCGTAGTAATTTGCTGATTTGAATCCTGAAATAATTTCTTACCGCAAGGCATTTCCTATCTGTGTTAGTGCGTCGTTTTGGTACTGATGACTGCTATAGTGACCAAATCGACGCTTTAACTTGGTCTTCAGATTTTCGTCCCCTTTAGATATTTCTTACGTCAGTTCAACGAAAGTATCCTGGTTTTCAGATGTTTCTGATTCGTCTCGACCCTCAAAGGAAGACCCTGACGGCTAAGAAAGCAAATAATGCGAAAAACATACTTCCGCATAATCTCTATTTTCTTGAATCTCTTGAGATCTGGACGGAGTTAAGCCATTTGCTACACATCTCGAAGAATCAGTACTAATTATCTTAAATTCCGCCCTTGGTGACACAGAACTCTGATTTGTTTTACCACCATCATGTTGCTTCAATAGACCAGAACTGTCTTTCTACTTACAAAATCCTGTCTCGATGAAAGCTCTTTTTCCAGCAGTCTCCTCAGCCCTTAGAGCCCTACTAAATAAATGGTAGCAAGCAAAATAAAACACAGATTCAAGTTTTATGAGTATTCAATCCATTCGTAAGTCGTAAAGTAACGTGCACTGAATTTCCTTCCGTTAGAATTGCAACCCGGATTGGTTGAGCTGGTTGGTATGGACGCGTCGTAGAGATGCCTGAGAGAGATTCTGAACTGCTACTAGAACCTGCAGCGGGTTCAGGGATGCAGACCACTCTCATGTTGACCTGGGTCATTTATTGTTCCACTTGTCTCTGAAAGATTGCCACAGGTAGGGGAAATCATGTCCAATAACCCGACACTTTGAGCACTGATATTATTGCCAGTTTGTTGCACTGAAGTTTCTTCATTTTTTTTTCCAAATTTTCACCGCAAAAAAAGTCCAAAATTTGTTGTTGCTTTTTCCTCATTGTTTGATTACGGATTCACAGCAACAAAAATATAAACTGAAGAGCTGACGCCTAGTTTTTGACTGAAGCCTAGTCAGAGATCAAGAGTTCATTACATCGGGCAAGACAGCGGAGAGGAATCGTTTTACACATTTCAAAACAAGGTTGTCTGCTATTAGTACAGGAAAATGAGCTCCAAAAAGCGGTCGACCCGAAACAAATTGCAACAGAAATGATTTTTACACCATCTTGTAGAGAAAAAAAAACTGGATAATATATCCATTTTCGCATATTCTGAGTCGACGCAAAATAACAGTTTTTTGGCTTTTAATGCTATTTTTTCCGTTATTCGAATAAAAATCGTAATTTTCGTGGACATCGGTTTTTCTTGAACTGAAGTATGATTCTAACCCAAAATAACATGGCGAGACCGAAAACGAAGTCGGATTTAGCGTAAGAAGCACCATACAAAAAGTAACTGTATTTTTTCGACTTTTTTCGCCTAAAAAATACAATTTTCGTTGTAGCCCGATTTTCTTGAATGAAAGTGTGGTTCTAACGTAGAATCACGAGCTGAGACCGAAAATAGAATCAAATAGGTTGTTCATTGAACCAGAAAAAAAAGTCGTAATCATTAATGAATGATCTACATTTTTTTAGAAAATAATTAGGGAAAGTGAATTACAAACCGAACTGGTTTTCAGTGGTCAGTATCGTAAACCACACTTAAAACACTCTTCGTATACTATTTAGGGTCAACCCATAGTGTCTAATCTTCAAGGTCTATTAAATAGAATCAATCTTATAAAAAATACAAAATAGAGAATCAGATTCCGACTAGTTTCACAACTTCTTCATTTGGAATGGATTAACGACTAAAGTGCTAGGTTCTCTTCATCATTGTTGCTGTCGATTTTTGGGGAGTTGGAACACATTGTTCCCTTGCAGGATCTGCATATCGAAGTACAAACTAAGCCGTTTTTAAAGCAGCTACACCTCGCTGAACTACACTGTACATGACAGGAGCACTTCACGATCTTTAGGAGCATACGCGGGGCTGGTGGGAGGTCAGTTGTTAATGGGTAGAAGAAGTCATCTTTATTCTTCCATCCCCATTCCTCGGCTTTCAGTTCCGGATCAAGCTCCCCGGTCCATACCTGAACTTGATAAAAAACTCTAGCTATGAAACTTGGCTGCATCAGAAGTTGGTGGCCGATGTTCTGGGTGAACAAAAGAGTTTGCCGTTGTCACTTTCTTTTCAAAAACTTCTCTGCGGAGTTTGTTCAAGTTCCCTTCTTTCGACGAACCGTATATGATCAGCAGGGCTTCTTCACCAGCGGTCTTGATTTCCTCCTTCGAAGCGGACTTTTGCATGAACACTGCAGCTGATGTTCGGAAATCATTGTCCTCTATCGGCCTCTTCAGTACAAGACCTTTTCCCACACCGTGGATTCGCGAAGTAGAGTCACAGCCTAACAGGGCGTGAGCAAAAAGGATCAGATGACAAGTATCTTGTCCCAGCTTCTCTTTCAGGGTGTGTATGCCCCATATTCGGGGAGCTTTATTCGACTTTGGCTCAGGTGCGAAGAATAGTTTCTTGCTTGACAAGTCACAGTGGTAGCATAAGAGAACCAATAGATCGGTATCGTCCCCAACTACGGAAGCGTCGTGATACCGTGAAGAGGCAACAGCAGCTTCCACAATCGGGACATCTGCGTCACCTGATGCCTGGGAGACAGAGACACCCTTTGCAGGGAGATGATCAGCCAAAGCGCAGATAAACCTGGCTTTGTTTTTCTTGCAAGATAAGAACTCTTCTCTCTTCACCTTGAGCTACATATCTGCTGTGAAGAAGATCTCACGGCCAACTGTACGACTCCTCTGCGAGTGAGCCATATCTTTTATGGAAGCCCCACCATCGTAGCCGTCGAAAACGATATTGGCAGAAGGGTACTTTCCTGTCACGTAAGTTGCATAATGGTCTAGAATCTCCAGGCATCTTTTATTTTTTGTCCATGGTATCCTGTGCATCAGAGCTCCTCCATCCAGGATATATCGAGTGCCTTCGGGGAGGGGAAATGAATGCTTCTCAAGGTTTCACGCCTGGGCTATGGCCTTCGCAAGTTCTGGTTTGTTCGCAGTCCGGAGCATGCAGGAGCTGTCAAAAAGTGACGCTGGGTAGGAACACAGTTCGTGTTGAAAGTACTCAGTTTCCGTAAGATTGATCCTTTTCGCGATCATGATGAACCTCTGAAAAAGAAGAGTCGGGTCTAGTCGTTTGCAGTCTCCGCTTGGACTTTGCTGGTGGTCATCTGGATTGCCTGTTGTTTTCGTCGAAACACAAAGTCAGAGACCAGCTGTCCAGACATGGCGTCAATGACTTTTAGGCCAACATCTTTGGCAGACGGATAGGCAGTTAGACCATTTGCTATGCTTCTTAACTGAACATCTCCCTCAAATGGTGAACCCCTTTCCAGAAACCCGATAATCGTCTGCGTATCTTTGCAGTCTCTCAGTTGCATCGGCTCTGACATCTCCTTGTGCTCATCGCTTGTAACGTACAGAATTTGTGAGATACGTTCCATCAGAAGGTTTACTGTAGAGCAGACTGGTCGCGACAAAACCCATAAGGACCTCTGAGCCTCTGTCATGCCGCTGCCGTTGGTAAGGCCACCAGAGGTTTTAAGAGAGCGCATAAGCTCCTGTCCAATGACAAGATCTGTGGAGAGTCCAGCCCAGAATCTATCAGAACGTCTTACTACATGCATGCCACTCTGGAAAGCCTGGTAGACTGTAGGATGGGTATCTTGGAGCTTGTCCATTCGCTGGAGGTAAAGATGGCATGATTTCGTATAGTGGTTGTGTCCTGCAGCCGCCAGGTAAGGTAACATGTCTGAGGTAGACTTCAAATGGAGCTCCCATGACCCAGTTCGTTCTCCTTTTACGAAGTTTCGTAGAATCGCAACCATGTCCAAATGCTGGAACCAAAGCTTTGATGTTCGACACTGGAGCAGTTCTTTTCTCTTGCTGCTGATGAATCCCTGTATTTTTTCTAAGGAAGGATTGCCTTCTGCAACCTCAGCAACTACTTCGTTATTCATTTTCAGCAGTAAAGTACAATAATTTATCCTTTAAACTTTTAAAGTATTCAGTTCCGAACCACCATTATAAAAACCGACTTCTTACCTGCGCTAATCATTCATCAGAACACTAGCAGATTCACCGGAAAGTATTATTTGACTGTTAGATGGCGGAATTTCGAATAAATTTTTTTCTCGGGGTAGATGGCGAATTTAAATAAAGGTTATGACTGTCACTGACCGGAACTAGTTTTCTACTTGACTTTCTGGCATTACTTGAGGTCTTCGTCTAATTGATTTCTCTTGGGAATAAACTTTGAAATCTTTAAAACACTGAGTGATGAATGTGACGATTTTCATTTGCATTACGTAGCCTTCGAAGTGTCTTATACTAGTGCCTAGTTCAGGTATTTTTACGAACAACCGATCATTTGTTGAATAACAAGTGCCGATTGATTGTCTTTACAAAAATTACCGCAACGCATATTGATGGTAGTGAAACTTTTTTGTTTTGCACCAGACACCCAATCTGACTTCATTTTCTGTCTCAGCTTGTCATTCTGCATCAGAATCTTACTTCATTTCAAGAAAAAGGGTCGGATACTAAAATTATATTTTTTTTCCCGAAAACGTAAACAAAATCGCATTAAAAGCCAAAAAACGGTTATTTTGCGTCGACTCAGAATATGCGAAAATGGATATGTTGTTCAGTTTTTTTTCTCTACAAGATGATATAAGAATCATTTCTGTTGCAATTTGTTTCGGGTCAAATCTCCATTTGCCTGTACTATATCAGTATATTTAGTATTCTTCGGGATAAGGACAGAAGTGACTTTTCAAAACAAAATCACTGAAAAGTAACTAAAAAGTAACAGGAAGAAAAATAACAGTGCTATTAAACGTCTCTGAAAAACAAAAGCACTGGGGTGAGCAATACAAGCGACCGGTCAGTCAGTCTTTCAAGCTAAATATAGCAAATACCTAAATAAAAAATAGCTATTAAATAGAAGTAACAGGGTATTTCTTCAAATCTAGGGGGTGTGCCCCCTGCCCTTCTCCTAATTGACACAACTGTGGCCATTTAAGCTTCATTTGGGTGAATAAACATAAAATTTTGGATAGCAAAATTTAAAAATCACGAGGGGGCATAAAGATCTTAGAAATACCTAGGTGGCGCATAGATCGAAATTGGTTGGGAACCATTTGTCTAGACTCTTCTTTTTCGCCCATGGATTTAAATCTCTCAGGTTGTCCTCTTGATTGTGTCTGATTTGATGGTTCATTTTTCTCATTTTGAGCAATTTTTTCCTCTAGGTATTATAAAACTGTTTGAAATGCCTTCTTTTTTCTTCACTTTTATTTTTGATTTGTTCTGATCCTCGTTGTCGTATGTCTTGTAAGGACATATTTTTTGTTCTTCACTTCCATTTGGACTCTTTGTAATTGTCATTTTTGCAAGTATTCTAGCCGCATGTTTCTTTCTTCTTCATTTTCATTTATCATTACTTCAGATACTTTTTTAATGTCCTTTGCTTTAACTGCTAGGGTCTTTTGAATTCCCATTTTTCAGGTCATTCTCTTTATCTTATGCCACTTGATGGTCCAGTTCGTTAATTGTGAGCAATTGTTAACTTAGGTTATTTTCCTCTAGGTATTATGAAACTACTGAAAACGCCTTTTTTAAATAGACTCAATGCGCTTGGTGTCTTATACATAGCTATGTTTCTTGGGTAATTTGCATAAATCAAAGATAGTAAAAACGATATAACCGTTCCTGAGGAGGAAATGAAGTTTTTATGCTCTTGAAATACGCTCAAATATATGAAGTTACTCAACTAAGGCTCTAAACAAATTTTCTCATACTCTTGATATATCTAAATCGTTTTTTTCAGGTAGGAAAATCCCTTCTTGCCAATTTTCCAAAATAAAACATGGAGTCGTTTTCGAGAAAAAATGTATATATGCATATATATATATATATATATATATATATATATATATATATATATATATATATATATATATATATATATAATATATATATATATATATATATATATATATATATATATATATATATATATATATATATATATATATATATATATAATATATATATATATATATATATATATATATATATATATATATATATATATATATATATATAGTTATTGCTCTTTTGAAGGGATAAGATATGCACATACATGTCCTGACGACGAATACCCTGACGAGGATTCCCTCCTCCTTATTCCGGGTTGTAAGTTTTGCCCCATGAGCATATAAGGTTTTTTAGGAAGAGATTGTCGTTTTAATTTTGGAGGGGACTCCTTTGCCTTAAAAAATGTCATTTGTAGACTTTTCAATGATAATGCCTTTTTTGGCTTTTATTAAAATTAGTTAAAAAAAACTTTTTCAGAAAATAAGTTTTTCAAAGAAAAGTAAAGAATACCCTTAAACAAAAAATAAGCAAAAATAAAATCAAATAATCTACCAAGCGTGAAACTACCACAAATCAGAATCGGTAAATAAATAAAACCCAAAACGAACATAAATTACAATAAATAACCGAGTCAAACTCAAAACGAGCAGAAATTAACATAAGTTGGGCTCAAAACCCCTATGCCTTCCCATTGCCAGAACATAATTTGCACTTTACTGAAAAAAATATGAATTTTTTTACTTTTATAACTTTAATAAATCAAATAATGTTAACATTTTGATTACAAAATCTCAGTATATGTATATTAAACTGAGAATGCACATTCATTTGTATTTTTTTCAGTAAAGTGCAAATTTTTTCCGGCCTTGGGAAGGCATAGGGGTTTTGAGCCCTATCCATATTAATTTCTGCTCGTTTTGAGTTTGACTCAGTTATTTATTGTAATTTCTGTTCGTTTTTGGTTTCATTTATTTATCAATGCTGATTTGTGGTAGTTTCACGCTTGGTAGATTATTTGATTTTATTTTTGCTCATTTTGTTTAATGGAGTTCTTTACTTTTCTTTGAAAAACTTATTTTGTGAAAAAGTTTTTTTAACTAATTTATTTTCGTTTTATATTGACATAGTCTTTTCAGGGGAAAAGAAAATAATACTTTAAATCTTTTCGTTTTTTTAAGAATCCGGCCTGCTATTTGTATGTTGGAGAAAAATTTTCAGCAATTTTTAACAACATACACCCTTTTAAAAATCTGGACACAAATAGTAGTGTTTAATTTGGTTTCATACCTTCTCTACTTGCCCCGAAATGGAAAACTTGATACCATTCGCAAAAAAATCTGTTCGCTTTCTTTGATAGCTTGGATACACTTACGCTATTTTGATTTGGTTAAATTTTGAGAGCAGAAGTAGCCCCGAAAGTTTGAACATAATACCCTAAAGTTGTTCTTGGAATACTGCTGAGATGCTTATTGGGAATTAGCATTAACACAGTGCATTTTGATTTAATCTTAAGACAACATTTAGTTTTTAAACACAAAGGCAAATAGGAGGTTGGGCGTGGGAGGAGAATTAGTTTCCCTCCAAACACTTTTGACTAATAAAAAGGACATCAGCCCTTTCTATTTTCAATCGAATGAGCCCTTTTCAAAGTTCCCACGACAACTCCTTCCATACGAAGTGCCCTGGTCTAAACAACAACAACAACAAAAAATACATGATACCCACATCGATCTTTACTATAAAAATGTCAACCCTTCCAATAACTTTCGACTGTTAAAAAGGGCACAAGGCCTTTCGATTTCCAATCGAATGAGCCCTTTTTGAGTTTCTACGACAACGCTTTTTATAAACACCTTATATGCCCCCAGGGCATAAATTACAACCCTTACCATAAGGGCTCTGAGGGTAGTTGTCATCCTCTACGACCTAATTTCCAGAACTTTCTGCAATTTTGAACAAAATGGCTATCTTAAAATTTTTGATTGGATGTGTTTGGGGGAATGGTGGGCGTGAGAGGGAGGTTAGTTACACTCCAATCACTTTCAACTATTAAAAAGGGCACTAGCCCTCTCAATTTCCAATTGAATGAGCCCCTTTTGAAGTTTTTACGACAGCTGTATCTATAAAAAACGTATATAACCCCAGGGAATAACTTACAACCTTTGCCCTGGTGGCTCTGGGGGGTTTTCATCCTTAAATAGATAGTTTCCAGAAGTTTCAACTACGTTGAACAAAATGGTTATCTCTAGACTGTGATTGAATGTTTTTGGGGAAATGGTGGCTTGAGAGGGGGGGGGGAGTTATTACTCTCCACTCACTTTCGACGATTAAAAGGGGCAATTCAATTTCCAATCAAATGGGCCATTTTTGAAATTTCTATAAACAACTTTCTATATAAGCCTTGTATGCCCACAAGGCATACTTACAACCCTTGCACTGAGGGCTCTGATGGGGTTATCACACTAAAAGACCTAATTTCCAGAACTTTAATGCTCTCCTAGGCTTAGATTACACAGCTGATTTGAGTTTCCTAGATGAAAGTGTCAGCAAAATAAAAGAGAATTTTAAGGTTTTGAGCGTTCAGGGCGCAAGAATAAGCTAGAAAATTATTGTAAAGAAGATCAAGTCATTTAGACTAGTAGAAAACAAAGCCAAAGAGCTGATACCGGGTAACGAGACGATCGGTGGGGTGAATGGCTACATATACCTGCGTAGTATTATTAATAAAGATGGTGGAAGTGGTGAAGATGTTAAAATTTGAATAACCAAGGCCCAGGTTTATTTATGCAATTGAAAAAACTTTGAAAAAATAGGAAGTTTAGTCTAAGGATATTGGAAACTAATGTAATGACAGTGTTCAAGTGTTGTTCTGAAACCTGGGTGCTTCGAAAGACAAATGAAGATTTGTTGAATGTTTTCCTTGGGGATAGTCTAAGAATTATTTTAGGCACCCGTTTTGCTGAAAGTACGTCGAACAAAAACTTCTGCAAAAAGGGTAGTTGTAACTCAATTTCAAGGATTATAATGATAAAGGTTGAGATGGCTAGGTCACCTTCTACAGAAGAAGGGGACTGATTGCCAAGGACCCTACTTCTTGGCCAGACGAGAAGCAGGTCATCCCCGAGTGAGGTGGAAAGAAGCCATAAAGAGGCCTTTAAATGGACTTGTAACTTCAGGGGAGGGTGTACAGGGTAAAGCTTTGAATAGACTGAGGTAGAGGAGAAGCATGTATGGTAGTGTTGGCCTAGGCGGGTTGTTGCTGCAGTGAGTTGTTACTAGCAGTAATAGTAGCCCCTCCATTTTTTGTCCGTAGATCCAATTTCAATTTTTTTCTGACTTTCTTGTTTGTTTTTCCTTCCTTTCAGTTGATTTTCAACGACCACTTTTTGGTAGTTATCCCGTAGTTTAGGTGCCTTCTATCTATATCATATTCGTCTTGGCCATAGAAAGGAAATTTTAGGACAATATGTGGTGCCTCTTCTCAAACTTGCTCGGGATCGATCAATTTCTTCGTTTTGGTGACAATAGCTTATGAACACCGTACAAAGGTTGGGTCGTCCTCAGACATAGAAATTCACACCGTGGAAATCAGCTCTCCTATTCCAACAAATTCTTTTGAAGTTTAACAGCCATCTCGTTTCTGGTAGTAGTTTTAATCACAAAAAATTTAGGGCCCCTATTCCTTTTACATAGTTCTTAGTGTGTCCAGCTACTACCAAGAACGACGAGGGCACTAAATTTTTATAAGAAAATATTGAGCCAAACTGAATACCCTGGAAAAAAAATTAAAAAAGAAGGATAAAATGGACGGACAAAGTGGTCAGTGGCCAATCGAATAGAGAAAAATGTCGCGAATACTTCGCCTGTATCAAATGAGGCTCTGAAGCTTCAGCGCAGAAGAGAATCAAAAAGAGAAGATAAATACCAGTATAACTCTTAAAAGCAAAATGTTACTATTATCTTATAGCCACCACACTCAAGATCTTGTGTCACGAACATGAAACAATAACCGATTTTCATGATCTTTATACCATACAATATTAGCTTCGGCTGGGTGGGAAACTACATTGTAGCTATATTTTAGTTAAATATTTACTTGGTATTTTGGATAGATTAGATTTGGTTAGGTTGGTTTAGGTTATGTATTTAATATAATGCGGTCTGGGCGGCCTCAATTTCATAATTCTTTGTTGTAGTTTTCATAATTTTGTTGTAGTTTAAAATTATGTATTATTAATTTCGTTGAGAAATGATCCTACTGTTGTCATCAATTGTAGCTTGAAGCATTGGTGATTGATTTCCGTGGGGATTTTGTCTGACGAGCTTACATGTGTCAATTATAGGTTTTCTTTTAAAAATATTATCATAAAGTTAATCAATATCTAAATTAGTAGGATCTGTATTTATTGCCAAATATGTGAAAATGTGTTTATTATTTCTATGGGTTCCCTTGCCCATTGTGTAAAAATCTGTGTCTTCAGAAATAAGTTATGCGTCTTCAAACTGAATATCAATAAAGCAGAATCAGATGGGTGGGGGGCTTTTTAACTTTGAGTCTTTTGGTAAAAGAAGTATGATGATCAATAGATGGCTCCTTGAAACAGCTAATGTGTGCAACCATTTGAAGTTTCCCCAGAGACTAATAAATGAAATCAACTCTAAGTAAGGAATAACATCTAAACTTAAAACGAACAAAAATTAATACGTATTTACAAGGTTAATTTCTGATTATTTTTAAATCATGCTGACCCCCATCCCCTTCCGTGTAAATTTTTCCTAGAAATTCCCCTCCCCCTAGGATAAATTTGGGTACTTGTCTATAATATAAAACACATACGAGAAGTGAAGTTTGGTGACAATAAAATGTGATGAAAATGAAATACTTTATTAGCAAAATTGAGAATGTCATTTGTGATTTATTAAATTGTGACCTTCGGCGTCCGCTGACCGTCTCAAAGACAAAAAAAGTTCATTATTAACACGATTCTTAACCTAGTTCATTTCAGTTCATTACTAACGTGATTCTTGAGGAATTTGAAAGTTTTGCTACCAAGGACATGAAATAAAATGTTTTTTCGCCTTTTGGATCCATGTACCTTAGGTTCCATTAAGATTTTTCTTTATATTTTTAAGTTTTGCTACCAAGGAAATGAAATTTATATGTATTTTTGTCTACTAGGTCCATGGACCTTAGGTTGGATTAAGATTTTTCTTTATATTTGGAAGTTTTGGTACCAAGAACATGAAAAAAAAGTTGAAAAATTTCAGTTTCACTTCAATAAAAAAAAAAAACTAAGTAAAAAAATTTCACTACGAACATTATTTTTCTAATAGAAAAAATTACGACTGACATATTCATATCATCCTCATCTTCTATTTTTCTAAGTATCACAAGTGATTTTTTTGTTATAAGTATATTTAATGTGATTTTAAAACATGGGAAAAAAACGTTGAAAAAAATTCAGTTAAAAAAAATCTGAGTCTAAAAAAAGGTTCAGAATCAAAAATACCTAAGATTCGCCTCAAGGGCTAAGCTCACAAACTACTCGAAGGCAGTTTTTATGCGCTTTTTAATTTTCATTTTGCACTTTACTGTACCCTGAAGGTCCAAGTTCAAAAACATTTTACTGATTGCATTCAGTGCTTCAAGAATGGCAAGTATGGAGGTTTATTTAACCAAAGATCATATATGCTATACCAACCCATATAAAGTTGTGTCAATATAAGTTTAATGGGTGTGATCGGACGTAATAACATTTTTAGAGATCGAAACATGTTTCATAAACCATCAAAAGAGTATGTCTGTCCACCATTCATCTCAATTCAATATGGTATACATATTCTCAGAATGATGCCAAAAATAGTGCCCGGAAACATATTACTGATAACACATACCAAAAATCCAATTGAGAAATCAATTGCGCAAATAACTTGTTACGATATTGTGACGCTTAATATCAGTTGGTCAGCGTCCCAGAAACAATATATTGATTGTCTAGAATGTATTTCTAAAGACAGAATATCTTCATTAACTAGTTGGCTCAGTCGAGTAACGTGTCGTTCTTTTATCATAGGAAATTATGGGTGTCATGTTCGATTCCTACATCAAACAGAAATTCCATAAAATCAATGGAAAACTGCTTAGAAGGTAAAAAATTCATCTGATGCCCTCTTGTATTCGTGAAAGAATATCTAGCATGTATTTCCAAGAATTTTCTTTGCTAGATAAAGCTCACTTTATCTAATGAAAATAACCTGGACGGTTTTTATCTTATATCAAAATATTTGGTTGAGATTTTGGGATTACATGGCGTTTGTATCCGTGGCGAAGTCACAGAGAAGAATGCCATTCCAAGAATTTTCTTTATCAAAGCAGAAGTACGATAAGACAATATGGGCCCGCTTAAACTGCATACAATAATTTGGAGGGTCTTTCTCTTATAACCTCTGCTGGCCGTCATCGAATGACGGGTACCCTTTAAAAGAGGGCACCCTTTAAAACTAAGGATAGGGCTGTCTTAGGAATGTTGGGATAGGGCTGTCTTCGGACGTATTAATACAGTACTACTATTATACAGTTTGCCTTGTTTTTACTTGCAAGATTTGTCCTTGGAAAAGTAGGGAATGTTTGATTCTGGGTGTTTCCGAAAGGGCTAAGGGTATTCAGATGAAGTTTTGTAGAACGTTAGGGGGTATATTGAGCTGAATCAAATGGCAGCATATGCTTCCAGGTTATCAAAAAGGTGTATCTGCAATATCTTAGGAACGGGTAATGCTATTAGCTCGAAATTTTCAGGGCCACTACTACTGCTACTGAAAAAAAATGAAACGGAACACTGAATACAAGTTAGCTGTTTTTACTTATTTATGAATATTACTAATATCCTATTTCGTTCGATATCAGATTTGGTTAAGCGATATCTAAAAAATCGCACCTTTGTTGCCAAGACCGAATCTCCAGCATTTTTTTTTGGGGGGGGGGCAAGAGGGGTCCATATCCGGATAGTAAAGGGGCATGGGATTTATGATGTCTCCCCCCCAACATTTTTGGGGTGAGAGGAAACTGCCCCCTTGCCCACTCTAACGCCCCCTATTATTGCAATATCAACGCCCCCTATGCCGTCTAAAGACAACAACAACATATGTGCTTTCCTGTAAACAATTTTAATTCCGTGTGATGTGTTTTATTTCTCATAAAAAATCACCTTTATGACCAAGATTACTTACGAGAACAAATGAATATGGAGTGACAGTTTAATGTATATTAATATTCCTTCCTGAAAGTCTTGACAATTTTGGATTCATTAACGATATAGGAGAAAAATGTTTAAAGTGCATTTTGCCTATGGAAAAACCAAATGGCACTTTGCTTTACGACATTTTAAGCCAAATGTCAGTTCTTTTTTTCTTTATTATGTAAGAGCTTGAAAGCCTCTTCCCTGGGCCTTCCTTTGGCAGTTAATTGATTATTGGAATCTTCAATTATGTAACATCACAAATTTTTTCAGCTCACTATTCTAGTCTCTTTTCTGCAGGGGGGGGGTCCCTAATTTGAAGCTTAGATCAATTTTTTAAAGTTTAATCGGCCTAGGGTAACTGTCACATGGCTTTGAGATAGCCTCTTACCTTACTATTGTCTCATATCATACAACTTTAATTTTTTTTTTTTCATTTATCAGATTTCACCGTCCAGCCGTCCCCAAACTGGGTATCGGAAAATTTTATTCCTAGGGTATTGATGTGCAATGTCATGTGCGGTATGAGTGCAGTATCAAAAAAGATTTTGACAAAGAAAATCGGGTTTAAGAGGTGGCCCGATTGTACTGGACTTTAAAAAGCGGACTATGAATTCGATAGGACATGTTTTTCGAGTAGGATGCCCCCTTTCATTCACAGAAAACTTTATTTCCGCAGGTTAATTGAAAAACTGTATTTGGTACGTTCAGGATTTAAAATGTGCTTATTTGTGCTAAATATGCTTATTTAATATCTACTATTTTGCGCTATATAATGTCAACTAGCGCCTTGCTTTCAACCCGATGTATTTTTCAAAACTACACTACATATTTATCAAACCCTATTTGATACGTTTAGGATTGAAAATGTGCTTATTTGTGCTAAAAGTGCTTATTTAAAATATACTATTTTGCAATATATAATGTCAACTAGCGCCTTGCTTTCAACACGGTGTAGTTGTCAGAACTATCAAGTCAGTCACTGCTCGGGGAATTACCTATCCTTGGTAGTGATTTATTATAAATACATTGTTGACCTAAATTCCTTCAAGGAAACAATAATAATTTCCTTATTTGAGTGTCCTATTTCATAAACAGAAATAGAATTAGATCTTAAATGCAGTTTAGCTGCAATTTTCCCATTTGTATACTCTTGATTTTTATTGTTTAGGGTAGATGAACGACTGCAAAGTATTTATTGATGCAACACACACTAATTTTAGAATTGAATCAAATGTGACTATTTGCCTTCTTTTTGGCAATTGGATTACTAAATTGAGAATAGTTTCGCAACACTTTGATATTTTTTCAAAATACGATCATAAAGTTTCACGTCGATTGTAATCCAACAGCTAAGATTTGTCTGGATTGTGAAAGAGACAATGGATATTTTGAAAACATAATTATGTTTTGTCTGTCGGTTTTTTAAAAGTTCATATGTAAAGAGAAGAGGAATAAATATCCACTTTGATTTTTTTTTCTTTAATTTGTTTTCATTATAAGTAGACCTTTTTGTTTTTTTGTCTAGTATAGTTCTCATTCTACGTTATACATTTTAGAGCTCTAAGTTTCAACTACTCAAAAATGTTGCAAAAAAGTTTCCCTTTTTTACGCCAAAAACCCGAATTAAGAATCAGGCTTTTAACCTAAAAGCTTTATTTCTATACAAAAAATTAAGCGTGTGTCTGTTACTCCGCTTGCTGAATTTCCAGCTAAACTGTCCATTGTAGGAACATCACATTTTAGAAAACCGTTTTAAAAGTACTAGAAAGTAAACATTGTTGCCAGTTGCTATAAGGTAGTATTCTTGTGAAATGATGATTACGTATTCTATAAAATAGTTTTTTAGGAAGACACAAAGAGACTCTATCCCATTCTCCTTCCGCTATATCAGTGAAGGACACGTCGACTTGCAAAAATGTGCTTACGAAACTTCATAAAAATATTTTATGATAGACCTTTTCAATTATTTTATTAAGTAAATATTCCCCAGAAAGAAACAACGAAACGCTGTTTAGGCAATTTGGCTATTTTCCCCCTGTGACCTAATTCTTTGAATGTTAATCATGGGTCTTATAGTTTTCACCAAAAGTTGAAGTTCCTTTTAAATACTAGAAAAGTTATGAATTTGCAAACATTTCTATAGTAAGATAAACATTTTAGCAACCTGCGAGCAACGTGGCTCTCAGTGCAAAAAAAATAAATGTTACAAGATTGGATTTCTTATTAGATGCTTGTTCAAAGCTTTTGTTAGCGCTGAAGAAAAGCTGAAGAAAATAGATCATTAATTCAGCCACAAATTATTTTTTTACTCATTAAAATTAATAAAGTCAACGTCAGGTGTATACACACAAACAACAAAATGAACAAGCTAGTTAAAATCTGTTCATCATGAGATGACTATTAAGAAATTTAAGCGATTTTTACCCTTCTGATTCAAATGGCCTCTTTACGGTTTGCAGATATTATGACCCATCTGTATTAATTTGCCTAGGTAGCAGAGAAATAGAGAGAAGAAAGATCCAATAGTAGGACTTTTGCTCCCTATTGGATTTTTTTTACACGCAGTTCACGATCGTGGTTCTCAGCGTCCAGCCAACGGCATATAAGTTGCAAGAAACTAGGTTTTCCAGAGAAGATCAAATATATCTACTTGCAATTGTTTCAATCAGATATATTTTGAAATTTCTTAAAGAGGTAACTTCAGTTTGAAATGAATAATAACGTCGTCCATTATGGTTAACCAAAGCAAAGATAATTTTCTTGAATTTTCTTCAACAATTGTACGTTCAAACAATGATATTAAACGAAAATCTGGATTATCCGTATTTTTATTTCCATTGGTAATCGCAAAGATAAATCGTGGAACTAAGTTATGAACTAAAAAACGCTTTGTTGAAACCAGCTAATCTGCTTTATTCTAGTCGGTTGGATGTGACGGCGTCGTTGATTCAAAAGCCGAATTTGATGAATGTGGAGTTTGCGATGGAAATGGAAGTTCATGCAGAAGTTTAAAGCGCTATAAATGGGTTCCTGTACTAATTGGAGTGTGCTCGGCAACGTGTGGTAGAGGTATTTACAATGTGTTCAGTCCTTTTAATCTATTGTGATGTTTCTAATTCTAGTTTTGTTCTGCCTTTTTTTTTCGTCTCTGTTTGAAAGCTAGACATAGACACAGTTATTGACACACTAGGCATAGCACTAAGAAGAGCTCACACTGAGCTGTTCACAAGGTACATAAAAATTGCACAAAGACGAACCAGAATCAATTTATGCTGTTAAATAGACCCGTGAAAAGAGGAACGAAAGAATGCTGATACCACGTTGTCCGGCAGTAAACTGGTTCCAACCTGTTCTGTCTTCTGGAGAGTGTGTTCAGGGGTGTATTCGGGAGGAATACACCCCTGAACAATGGACAATTCTTCTGGGCTTGGTCTGTTTTGATGGGCGTCTTAGGACTGACAAACCTCTTCCTAGCTAATTTATGTACGATGAGCTGCCTCCCCGCAGTAGCATAATATTTGTAGGCATGAATATATAATGAGTCGGAGGTAATTGGCTTGAGATTGTCTGTGCAGGATTTCAACTCTTCTTGATAGAAGAGCATCGCCAAGTGCTGAAAACCATGTTGTGACCAAGATGGGCCCAGGATTGCACAAAGCCTCCATTCCTACTGGAGGTCCCAGGGACTTCTTGCTGTCCGGTTCTAAGCCGGCTTAAGCACTCCGGTGTAGACTTGAGAAGATATGTGATCCCTGTCCTGCACTGGTATCCGGGATCATTGCTTTTCCTGAGGCAAATATAATTTCAGTGATTTAAAGAACATGAAAATTGAAACTTGGAATGTTACGACGTTAAAAGATGACTATCGTATCGACATTTTGACTAATGGATTCAAACGATTGTCATATCCCAATTCATATTCCAGGGATAAGAAACATGAAATTAGGTGATATAGAATTTGATTACTCAGGCAAGAAGGATGGGGTATATAGACAGGGAGTAGGGCTCATAATGAATAAGGAAGCTGCCGAGTCTTGTTTAAGCTGGGCAGGTATTAATAATAGAATACTACTTGCTCATTTTATTTCTAAAAAGTTCAGGGTATCAGTTATAGTAGTATACGCCCCTGTAGAACCGACTGACGGAGATACTAGTGACTCAGATGAATTTTACTTACAGTTACAGGAACAATTAGACAGGGTCCCAGGTAGAAATATGATGTTTTTACTAGGAGATTTTAACGCCCAGGTCGGTAGAAATAGGGATAGATGGTATCCTAGCCTAGGTAAATTTGGTGTAGGAAAAGAAAACAGTAATGGATACAGACTTTTGCAATTTTGTAGGTATAATAATTTAGTTATAACCAATAAAGTGTTTGGTCATAAAATGGCTCATAATTTAACATGGTATTCACGTGATGGTAAGACAGCAAACCTTATTGATTATGTTATAGTAAACCGAAGACTGTGCTGTTATAGATGTAAATAGTAAAGATCACCATCTAGTTGTTTCTTGGGTTAATTTAAAGCTGAAATTTCGGAAGGGTAATGACCTCCCGGGAAGTTAGGATGTTGGTAGACTCCAGGATGAGAATTTGAGAGAAACTTTTCAGGAACAGTTGAATACTAACCTTGAGAGTTTAAAATTTGACAATGTGGAAAATGGTTGGAATAATTTTAGAAAAAAAAATTGTGCAGTTGCTGAAGGTGTCTTGGGGAAGAATCTAGGACTGCAGCTAAGAATATCATAGGCAGCGTGGTGGCACTGCCTAAGTAAAGAAGGATGTGGGCACAATGTCTGTTTTTTCCTCCATACCTGGGCGCTTCGTATCGAAGAAGTTGTCGTAGAAACTTCCAAAAGGGCTCATTCGATTGGAAATTGGAGTGGCTAGTGCCCTTTTTAATAGTCGAAAGTGATTGGAGGGAAACTAGCTCCCCCACGCCCATCATTCCCCCAAACACATCCAATCAAAATTTTGAGATAGCCATTTTGTTCAGCGTAGTTGATTTCCAGATAGAAAATATGTTTTTGAGGAGGACACTCTCCCACAACCCTCGGGGCAAGGGTTTAAAGTTATGCCTTGGGGGCATATAAGGTTTTTAGAGAAGGCGTTGTCATAGAAACTTCAAAAAAGGCTCATTCGATTGGAAATTCAAAGGGCTAGTGCACTTTTTAATAGTCGAAAGTGATTGGAGGGGAATTAGCCAACCCCCACGCAAATAATTCCCACAAACACATCCAATCAAAATTTTGAGATAGCCATTTTGTTCAGCGTAGTTGATTTCCAGATAGAAAATATGTTTTTGAGGAGGACACTCCCCCACAACTCTCGGGGCAAGGGTTTTAAGTTATGCCCTGGGGGCATATAAGGTTTTTAAAGAAGGCGTTGTCATAGAAACTTCAAAAAAGGCTCATTCCGATTGTAAATTCCAAGGGCTAGTGCCCTTTTTAATAGTCGAAAGTGATTGGAGGGAAACTAGCCCCCCCACGCCCATCATTCCCCCAAACACATCCTATCAAAATTTTGAGATAGCCATGTTGTTCAGCGTAGTTGATTTGCAGTATGTTTTTTGAGGAGGACACTCCCCCACAACCCTCGGGGCAAGGGTTTTAAGTTATGCCCTGAGGGCATATAAGAACGATGTTGGCACAATGTATCATTTATGATTTTTTTTTCCTTTAGAGCAGGGCACTTTGTATCGAAGAAGTTGTCGTAGAAACTTCGAAAAGGCCTCATTCGATTGGAAATTGGCGTGGCTTGTGCCCTTTTTAATAGTCGAAAGTGATTGGAAGGCAACTAACACCCCTTCCACACCCACCATTTCTCGAAACACATCCAATCAAAATTTTAGGATAGCCATTTTGTCAGCGTAGTTGATTTCCAGATAGAAATTGTGTTTTTGAGGAGGACACTCCCCCACAGCCTTCAGGGCAAGGGTTGTAAGTTATGCCCTGGGGGCATATAAGGTTTTTATAGAAGGCGTTGTCGTAGAAACTTCAAAAAAGGCTCATTCCGATTGTAAATTCCAAGGTTCTAGTTCCCTTGCTAATAGTCGAAAGTGATTGGAGGGCAACTAGCCCCCCCCCCACACGCCCATCATTCCCCCAAACACATCCAATGAAAATTTTGAGATAGCCATTTCCTTCAGTGTAGTTGATTTCCACATAGAAATTATTTTTTTGAGGAGGACACTCCCCCACAGGCTTCAGGGCAAGGGTTGTAAGTTATTTCCTTGGGGCATATAAAGTTTTTTATAGAAGGCTTTGTCGTAGAAACTTCAAAAAAGGCTCATTCGATTGGAAATTCAAAGGGCTAGTGCCCTTTTTACTAGTCGAAAGTGATTAGAGGGCAACTAACCCCCTTCTCAGGCCCACCTTTTCCCCAAACACATCCAATCAAAATTTTGACATAGCCATTTTATTCAACGTAGTTTTAACTCCTGAAAATTAGGTCTTTGAGGATGAAAACCCCCTCACAGCCCTCAGGACAAGGGTTGTAAGTTATGCCCTGTGGGCATATAAAGTTTTTATAGAAAGTGTAGTCGTAGAAACTTCAAAAAGGGCTCATGCGATTAGAAATTGAAATGGCTAGTGTCCTTTTTAATAGTCGAAAGTAATTGGAAGGCAACTAAAACCCCTTCCACGCCCACCATTTCCGCAAACATATCCAATCAAAATTTTGAGATAGTCATTTTTTTCCACGCAGCTAAATATCAGGAAATTATACCTTTGAGCAGGACACTCCCCCCCACAGTCTTCAGGGCAAGCGTTAGAAGTTATGCCCTGGGGGCATATAAGTTTTTACTGAAATCTTTGTCGTAGAAACTTGAAAAAGGGCTCATTCGATTGGAAATTTAAAGGTCTAGTGTCCTTTTTAATAGTCAAAAGTGATTTGAGGGCAACTAGCCCCCCTCTCTTGCCCCCCTTTTCCCCAAGCACATCCAATCAAAACTTTTAGATAGCCATGGTGTACAGTATTGTGGATATCCTGATAGAAATTATGTTTTTGAGGAGGGCATCTCCCACAGCCATCGGGACAAGGGTTTTAAGTTATGCCCTGGGGGCATATAGGTTCCTTTACATTGAAAACTTAAGACTTTACGTTACGGTTAGGCCTAAGGTTGTTACTTTTCATGCTACGGGTCTTACGTTTATGTTCCTTCACATCGAAAATCTTCCCTTCACACTGCAACGTCAATTTTCAGTGCTACCCATGCAAAAAAAGTGGTTTTCCTTATTGTGCAAGGAAGGGGGCTGTAATTTCCCCATTCTAGGTTTTTGACCATACTGATTCCAACGGTACACTTTACATTTTGATCCGATGCCATTTTAGAGGGGCTTCAGACTTTTTTTTTAAATCACCATAGATTTCTTTTCGAAATTAACTTTTACTTTTAAGAAGAACCAAAATAATAGTTACCATTCCTGAATCAGTGTCAGATGGCATTTTTTTCACTAGGTATTAATTTTTCTAAACGCGCTTTTTAACTTTTGGTTACTATGGGCTGTAGTTTGCTCTTTAGTCATCCCTGTGGTTATCCCATTCCAACGTTAAACTTCTGGAAGTGAACACTCGCAAAGGGAAAGGACACTGCATGGCAGTTTCCAAATTTCTTTATTTCTCTAAATCTCTTTAAATCTCTTTATTTTTTTCTTTAGTTTCAGTTTCATGGCAAGCATGTCTTTTTACACATTTTTAATAATTTTATGTTAAAAAGCGTCTCTTTACCTTGTTTTTCACCATATCCCATAGAATTAAGACACCAAATTATAGCTATTAGATTTTTTTTCAAAGAAAATCTAAAACCAGTTACTACATTTCAAAACAAAGCCATAGAAATGTCAAAACTATTTTTTCATATCATGTTTTTACTCTGGTACTAGTGTTATTATTGTTAATTATTTATATTGCTGGAATATTTGTTTTTTTAGACCTACTAGCTTACCTTAAAGAGAGAGAAAAAAGCTTTATTAAGTTCGTCTATAAAACTAAAAATACACTGAATGATCAAATTAATTTTTTAATTGCCTTCATGATCTCCATCTGCAACTCTAACTTTGAGTCATCTGGTACTTTATTCAGATGAGATAACAGTGATTGTAGAAAGTACCGCTCCAGATCATGCTGGTCATTGCTGTTTTTTTTTGTCAATTGCTTGCTGTTCCTTCAGGTCTGTTTGATCTCTAGACCCTGTCTTTGTTCTATTATGAGTTTTATTTTGGCTAGTTGATGCATATATTTGTTGCCTACTAGAAGCTTTGGAACTTGGGATATCCGTTTGATTGTTGATGAGAATTTCTTCACTAGGGGTAATGAAATCAGCATCATTCACCTCATCATAGTTATATTGTTGGCTGCTAACTGCAGCATGTGAAACATCTTGATCAGGAGATTTGGCGAAAATACTTGTTGTATAGTTCAAGGGATTCTCACTAGAGACACCCCCTGCACACTCTGAATAAATTTCCACTGATATATTCTCATCTTGAACAGTGTTCCCTGTTGTCTTACGGTTCCTTTCAATTACATGTTCAGAAAGTAAGTTCATTCTTTGTACAAGCTTTTGGTCTTCTGGCTTTAAGCTTACACTAGCACCAGATCCACTTGTAGATCTCCCTTTTTTCTTTAGGTGGACATAGTGGTCTCTCAGGTTCTCAAGCTCCCCCATCTTTTCATAAGCTCATTAACTAGAAAAAAAACACAATGATTACTAAATTTTTCAATTTCTAAACTTTAAACATACTCACTTTATAGCCCAATTTTTATTGGAGCTTATTCGTAAAATATATTATGGAGATTTAGTTAATTTTCTCCTCAATAGCAAGAACTCCATAGCTGATTAATTCTATGAAGCAACAAAAAATAATTTTTGGGACCACAGAAAGTCAAGGATCATTTAGAAAAGAAGTAAAATTTACTGTGCCTTAAATCAAATTTGTTGAAACAAGTACTTTGACTACACCCAATTATAAAACATTTGTTAGGGTACTAGCTGAATTAATATCATTTTTTTGCTACTACAATACTTCAATGCATAAATACTCAATAGACTGTACTGCATTTCCATTTGTTTATCAAAGTTGAGTGTCACTGAAAACCTGTTGGTCATGGGCCAAAAAACCATGCATATTCAGTGTCCTGATTTGAAGCTTTAAAATACAATACAATTTGTTGTGTTTGTATCAAATTTTAAGGTTGCTTTGGGTCCAACTAAAGTTAGTCAAAATCAACTTTTACTTGAAGACAGTATCGACACACAGGTGTTTGGGGAAATGAAGACATTGTATTTACTATTCTCTTTTTTACCTTTTTTCAAAGTTCATATTTTTCTATGACATTTTCCTTCCTTTCAGACAAAGTTCTTAAAGATGACACATTACATAGATCTAATGACCAAAAATTAATTCTGTGTCATTCAAATCTTTGTAATAAGTGGTTTTATCCTTCATTTAAATTCTTACTAATGTTTGGTAGTTGATATATCTTTCTGTGTCAACAAATCCATACAAATATATTTCAACACCACAGAAAAAATTGCTGTAGCCTACTGTGAATACGCTGTCTGTTGTGAATTCCATAAATATAATTTTCACATGTTGGAAATGTAAATAAAGTGTTGTTGTAAAAAAATAATTTAAAATATATAGCCTATTGCCTATGCTATAAACAAAACTTTGCAGATCATTATTGCTTGTAACATTTTTGTACTTATTTCAAATCAAAATTTAGGTAATACTGTACAATTTTAACATTTTGAGAAAAAACAAATAGCCTTAACTAGCCCATATTGAACCCAATCATGGGGAATGGCAGTACAATGCAAGGTAGCATTACAGATCAGCGGCTTTGTAGGAGAAAATGGCTTAATAAACTTAAAAAATACCATTAGATTCCTTATTTTATGCTCTTTTCCTGTATCACATGTGTTTCTGACAGTGTACCTTATCCTCCCTAATGGTCCTGGATATATCCCTAAGATAGCCTATATAAAACTTCTACATTGCCAAAGAAATTAACTTTAAAGTCTTTATTGTTTCTCAATGATCCTAAATCTTTTTCATTTGAGAGGATGTAGTGAAACTAGATCAAACTAGATAGGTTAGACCCTAATCTAAATTTATTCTTGCTTCAGCCTCATAAAGAACATTTTAAATCCTGAGTTAAGTTACAAAACTAATCTGCTAAATATCGTTTTCAATGATTAACTGTACCACAGCAGGTTTTATTTTAACCTCAAACCCAAATAGAAATTGAAAAAAAAACTAGCAATATTTATCAAAGTATAGCCTATCCTAGCCTAGGCCTACAAATCAAGACAGTCTATACTTACTAATTTCTTTCCTGCTGATGTAAAATTTGGCTCAGACTTTCCAAAGAATTTAGTTTAAATTGCTTGTCCTTGAAAACAGGGTCTTTGAGCTATATAACATTTTCTAGCTTCTCAAATATTTTTTAACAAACTCAAATATTTTTTTCCATTTTGCTTAAACGTAAACGTAAGAAGTTGAAATATTTTGAACTTCTTCCGTCAGAGCTCTAGCATTGCGTTTTGACTTACGGGTACGTTAACGTAAGGTCTTACGGAGGGTTATGAGCCTTACGGAAGGCTTACGGAGTTCAGTGTGAAGGGCAGAACGGAAAGCCAAAATTCAATGTGAAGGAACCTTATAAGGTTTTTATAGAAGGCATTGTCGTAGAAACTTCAAAAAAGGCTCATTCGATTGAAAATGCAAAGGGCTAGTGCCCTTTTTAATAGTCGAAAGTGATTGGAGGGCAACTAGCCCCCCCCCCACGCCCATCATTCCCCTAAGCACATCCAATCAAAATTTTGGGATAGTCATTTTGTTCAGCGTAGTTGATTTCCAGATAGAAAATATGTTTTTGAGGAGGACACTCCCCCACAACTCTCGGGGCAAGGGTTTTAATTTATGCCCTGAGGGCATATAAGAACGATGTTGGCACAATGTATCATTTATATTTTTTTCCTTTAAAGGAGGGCAATTTGTATCGAAGAAGTTGTCGTAGAAACTTTGAAAAGGGCTCATTCAATTGGAAATTGGAGTGGCTTGTGCCCTTTTTGATAGTCGAAAGTGATTGGAAGGCAACTAACACCCCTTCCACGCCCACCATTTCCCGAAACACATCCAATCAAAATTTTGAGATAGCCATTTTGTTCAGCGTATTTGATTTCCAAATAGAAATTATGTTTTTGAGGAGGACACTCTCCCACAGCCTTCAGGGCAAGAGCCACTCCGACCCCCACGCCAATCATTCCCCCAAACACATTGATAGCCATTTTGTTCAGCGTAGTTGATTTCCAGATAATTTTTTTTTTTGAGGAGGACACTGCCCACAGGCCTCAGGGCAAGGGTTGTAAATTATGTCCTTGGAGCATATAAGGTTTTTATAGAAGGTGTTGTCGTAGAAACTTCAAAAAAGGCTCATTCGATTGAAAATTCAAAGGGCTAGTTCCCATTTTAATAGTCAAAAGTAATTGGAGGGAAACTAACTCCCTTCTTGCGCCCACCTTTTCCCCAAACACATCCAATCAAAATGTTGAGATGGTCATTTTATTCAACGTAGTTTTAAGTTCTGCAAATTAGGTCTTTGGGGATGACAACCCCCTCAAAGCCCTCAGGACAAGGGCTGTAAGTTATGCCCTGGGGGCATATAAAGTTTTATAGAACGCGTTGTCGTAGAAAGTTCGAAAAGGGCTCATTCGATTAGAAATTGAAATGGCTTGTGCCCTTTCTAATAGTCGAAAGTAATTGGAAGGTAACTAACACCCCTTCCACGCCCACCATTTCCCCAAACACATCCAATCAAAATTTTGAGATAGCCGTTTTGTTCCACGCAGTTAAAGTTCAGGAAACTATACCTTTGAGCAGGACACTCCCCCCTCAGTCTTCAGGGCAAGGGTTATAAGTTATGCCCTAGGGGCATAAAGGTTTTTATTGAAATCTTTGTCGTAGAAACTTGAAACTCGAAATAATTTGCACTTTACTGAAAAACATACAATTGAATGTGCATTGTCAGTTTAATATACGTATACTGACATTTACTAATCAAAATGTTAATATTATTTGATTTATTAAAGTTATAAAAGTAAAAACATTTATATTTTTTCAGTAAAGTGCACATTATGTTCTGGCCTTGGGAAGGCATAGGGGTTTTGAGCCCAGCTTATGTCAATTTCTGCTCGTTTTGAGTTTGACTCGGTTATTTATTGTAATTTCTGTTCGTTTTGGGTTTCATTTATTTATCGATGCTGATTTGTGGTAGTTTCATGCTTGGTGGATTATTTGATTTTATTTTTGGGTATTTTTTTGTTTAATTGAGTTCTTTACTTTTCTTTGAAAAAATTGTTTTGTGGAAAAAGTTTTTTTAATTAATTAGTGAAAAAGCTTTATGTTTAATAGAAAGGAGAAGGGACTTGTACAAGAATTATGTGAGTAATAGATTGTATGAAAACAAAAGGAATGTAAAGAAAGTGGAGAAAGCATTAAAATGTGAACTAAGGAGGTGTGAAGTGGTGGCCATGGATAGAATTGTCGAGGATCTGGCAGATGCAGCTAGACGACATAATAGTAAAATATTTTACTGGCATGTTAATAAAATGAGAGGGAGTAGTCAGTCCGGACTTGGTCCAGTTAAAGATAGGAACGGGGCCACAATCAGCGATAAGGAAAGAGTTAAAGAGAGATGGGCAGTACATTTTGAGAATTTGCTAAACCGAGAGAGAGTTGCAGGAAAAGATATAGAGAAAGATGAAAAAGTTTGTGATACCTTCGATGTGAAGGAAGATTTGTTTTGTGAGGAAAAAATTAGCGACAGTACTAAAAGGATAAAAAAATAATAAGGCTCCAGGTGCCAGGTCCAGGCTGTTGATTTTCACATATTATTACGTTTGATAGTTCATGTGTACAAGAAAATGCTTATGTGATGTCATAAGAAATGCTTACATGATGCAATAACATAGTTTATGACGTCATTTGCAAAAACCAAAATTAAGGCTCTTAACGAATTTTCTCAGACTTCTGCCCTATCTAGATGGTTTTTTTTATGCGAGAATACCCCAAGATACCGATTTTCCCGAAAAAATATGAAGCTGTTTTCGAGAACATACATACATATATACACAATATACACAATTATTGCTGACTTATAAAGATAGTATATATAATATTATTTTTTACTTCTCAATCTTTTCTAAGAATAAAAAGTCCTTATTCTTCTCTAAGATAAAAGTTTGTCAGAAGGAAGAAGACCCTGAAAACCCTTTGTATTAGATAAAAAACAAGTATTTTTCAACTGAAATTAAGGAGCAACATTAAAACTTAAAACGAACAGAAATTGTTGCGCATATTAATGGGTCGCCCCCTCGTCAATACCTTGCTCTTTATGCTAAAGTTCGAATTTTGTCCCAGTTCTTTAAGAATGACTCCTAAATTACAAAGGCCCTTTAATTAGAATAAATACCTCTTTTAAAAGTACAAAGCAAACTTTAGCGTAAAGAGCGAGGTATTGACGACGGGGTAACCTCCGCCCCTCATATACGTAATAATTTCTATTCGTTTTAAGTTTTAATGTTGCTCCTTACTTTCCGTTGAAAAAACTTGTTGTTTTTTTATTTAATTTCTGATCATTGTTTAAATAATGATGGGAAATCTGGCTCTCGCTCCATCAAAAATTCCTCCATGGAAAAATCGCTACTGTTGAGCCGCATCGCTCCTTACTTACAGTTCGTTACCACGAAAAGGGCTGGAAAAAGGACGATTGCAGCGATTGGGTGCAATCGGACCCCGCGTTTGAAAGGGCCCCGCGCCGCCATCAAAATGAACAATTGATTTTCGAGATTGTGAAACGTTCTTAACAATTCAAGTAAGCTTTGCTTCTGGAGAGAGATCATCTTCCAGGTTAAACAAATAAAAAAAAACTATCTGATATCAACAATAACAAGGACAGACTAAATAGTTTAGCAATTATGCAGATTGAAAGTGAAGACATAAGGAAAATAGATTTTAAAACCCTTTTAGAAGTATTTGCAGAACAAAAATTTAAAAATATGTAAATTCATGTGCCCATATTCGGTGATATAAATTTTAAAAGGCATTTTCAGTAGTTTCATAATATCTAGGGGACTTAAACGTAAACTAGAGTTAATACAAAATGACTACAAAAAAGAACAAAAGAGGACAAAACCGTAAGCTAGTGTCGCTAGCTTACATTAACCGTGATGGTTTCCTCGTTTGATCAGTGCCATCAATTTAGAAAACGTTTGGGGTTGGGGCAAAATATGTTATTTGAAATTAAGGGGGGGGGGAAATTTTGCTCTTATCTTCAATTTTCCAACGAAAATTCAAAAAAGGGCATTTATCAATGAAAATACTAAAAAGAAGTATTTTTCAAATATTTTCCATCCAAAGAGTCAATTAACATTGGATTTAAAGAGTAAATTAGCAATAATATTTAAGGAGTATTACAAACCCAAAGTCATTCAAACAGTTTTATTATAAAAATCTTGAAAACCATGAAATTATAAAATTCCACAAGATTGTAACTTCGAGACGCCAAGCAAACAAAAGCTTTAATGGTTTTTACATTATCTATAAATATCCATTTCAAAAACCTATTACCTAATTAGTTTTTGTCATGCATGACATGCTATATGCAATTCTTTTATTTATTTAAAAAATCTTAGCTTATATGTAAGAATGCGTACACGTTTCTCAGGAAAACGTGTAGCCTACTTCTCTTCTTTCTTCGCTTATGTTAAGGAGAAAATAAAAAAGCATACATCTTTTCCGACATCGCCTGTTCTACTTTTAATGTTGTCCTAAACAAATGGAAGTAATTCATGGTCAGAAAGATTACCGTTAGCAACATCCACGAAGATTTGGAATTTTAGATCGACTAGGAGAGATAAAGCTTTTTTAAGTCTTATATGAAGCTGCCTGAAAGTCTAAAAGATGAACATAAAAATAAAACCAATTTAAGTTAGGTATTAGTCAATATGATCGACTTTAATGATTCAGTCAAGAGTAGGAACTGGCGCTAGTATCGACAAAAAAGACCTCAGAATAATAGATTTAATTTTTGTAGTTGGTGAAATTACTTTAGTAATAAGTGTCTGATTTCAGTTCCTGACAGAAAACCGATTACAATTGAATTACAATTGACAATTGATTTGAAAAAATGCTTAAGTGTCGACGAACTCTTTGATTAGCCAGGCCAGTCCGGATAGTTAAAGCAGTGTTTAGAAAATTGCTAATATATGCAGCTCTTTATTTTGTTTTCGTTCAGCAGACCATTATTGGATTTGACTTGGCCAGGTTAAACTTGATTAATGAAAAAAGATACAACTGTTAAAAGTCTTTCTTTTGTGCTCCCTTTTTTCCGTGCTCTACTTATGACAACCTCCAGCTGACCAAAACAATCGAGTCGACTAAAGTTTAAATATGACGCAAAAGATCGAATAGCTAACTGTTCGAAGTTACAAACGATAAATAAAGAGTAACCCTTGCAAATAGAAACGGAAACCTTTAAAAAAGATAATTTTGAAAACAGTCTATCAAATGAATGGGTTCATATGCACAATCAAAGTATGTAAAACCCATGAATTTTAAAGCTAGCTGAAGGGTCGATACCAGACTAATAGTTTTATTATATTCAACGTACGTACAGCACTAACGATCGTACATTATTGCTTAGTTGAATACGGACTATTAAGAGAGTTGGATTGTTACCAGATGTTTTGTTAGGGCAGGGGTCCCCGAATCCTCCCATAGTGAGTTTAGGGGCCAATTCTCCTACTTTTCTGTGACGCACAGTGGATCAATATAGAATAAGTCCCCTACGATCCATTTATTTGTAGGTTTACGTTTTGACTAAGTGTGTGATACGGATTTTGAAGGGAGGGTAGCTCCCCCAAGGCCGTATCCAGGGGGGTTACCCGGTTTGAACCCCCCCCCCCCACGAAATTTTTGACCGAGTCGAAAATAAGTCGAAAATTAGTAAAACCTAGGTAAAAATCAGTAAAATTAGTCGAAAACTGAGTCAAAAATTAGTAACCCCCCCCCCCGAAAAAGTCAAAAATTTGTAACCCCCCCCCCCCCCGAAAAAAAAAAGAAATCCTGGATCCGCCCTTGAGTTCCCCTATTATTACAGAAATAGTTTGATATAAAACAATAAATGAAATTTAGGGATTACCTGGGCAAAATGGAAGGGATGAATAATTTTCCCCAGCAGCAACAGTTGTCCTTTGGACCCCTCGAAAAAAAAAATAGAAATCAGGTCCTACAAAACTACTTTTGGCATTTAAACCGTCCTTACTCCTAAGAAAGAAAAAAAAATTGAAGGTGTAGCTTTTTCGGTGGTAATTTTCATTTTCGAAGCATTGTTATGCAAACACGAAGTTTCAGGGCAACGCGCTGGGGTAGGGGCAGCTCACTACATATCCAGGATAATCCTGAATATGATATTGATAACGGACAAAAAATAAATATAAAAAGCAGGTTTTTCAAATGAAAGTAAAGAACAACCTTTAAGCCTAAAACAGACAGAAACTGTCCTATATGTTAGGAGGAATACAGCCCTCCTAAGCCACTCCACTCTTTACTCTAATATTTAGCTTATGGTTAACTAAGAGTATAATTAGTGTCTATAGTTTGTAACAACTTAAATGGGGCTTAACCGAAAGAGTGGCTTGAATATTAAACAAACCTTCTTTTTATTTAATTAGAAAAATAACATGTTTTGCTTTTTCAATGGGGACAAATTGACAAAGATTCTTCCAGAAGCATCGTCTTAAATGAGGAAAAATGTCAAAACATATCTGGCGAAGGAATTAAGGAGGTCTTATGCTTCTGTAAAAAAAATAATAAAGTAAAATTTAACTTCGCGACAAGTCTACAGCAGTAAGTGTTACCCAAATACCAAGATAATCATTGCATTTTTTAGTTTCAGATCTATCCGTTCACCAAGCCAGAATCATTGTACTACTTACTTAGAGTTTTCCCATGACAATGATCTCTCTTGCTTAAAATATAGGATAATTTTGTTATTTTCACATGTTTTTTTTTCGAATTTTGAGCTTATTTTTCAAATATAAAAATATAAAAGCAAATTTCAAGAATGCAATCTGGAAGATAAATAAAACTGAAAGTGTGAGCAAAATGAATGAACTTCTATAGGTTTTTGTGATTTCAGGGTACTACAATAGGTTTGAAAATTAATGTTAAAAAGAGTAATTGATTGTGGCTAGAAATAAATGAAGATGAAAAGAAGACGTTGGATACCTATAGGATTGATCAAGTGGACAGCTTCACTTACCTTGGTAGTGTTATTAGTAGAAGCGGTGGGTGCATTGAAGATGTTAAAAGTAGAATAGCCAAGGCTCTGGGTGTTTTTTTTTTTTTTTTTTTTTTTTTCTTTTTTTTTTACAGTTGAAAAAAGTTTGGAAGAATAGGAAAATAAGTTTGCGAGCCAAGATTAGAATATTAGAAGCTACATTGTGAGGAACATTTGCTTGTTGTTTTCCAAAGAAATTGTCTACGGATTGTTCTGGGTACCCGGCTGACTGACCGTATTCTGTCGATGAAGGACGACAGATTGCCGAAAATTGTCCTTTTCGGCCAACCATCGAGGGCTAAATGGAAAGCAGGACGTCCGTGGTTGGGATGGGAGGATGCCGTAAGGAAAGACTTAAGGGAAATGGAAACTTCCTGGGAGGGTCTAAAGACGGAGGCTTTGAGTAAATTGGGATGAAGGAAGAGCGTTAGCAGCTGTGTTTGCCTCAGGCGGCTTGTTGCTGCCGCGATTTGTTTGTAGTAGTAGCAGCAGTAGCCTTGAACTGATAGCAAAACTGTCGTGTTGCATTGAAATTGCAGGGTTGCAGGAAAAAAACATACCAGTACTTAAAACTTACGCTTGAACCATAAACAGAGACATAATTACGTCAAAATATTGGGTTGGGGATGTGGGCAAAGTTGGAGTAAATTTTTCCAAGTCAAGTTAAAATGACAAAGTTAAAAATGAAAAATTATGATTAGATTTCTAAGGACGCCAAATTTCAGCTGGGGGGGGGGCAGAATGGGGTCTGAGGACAGTAGCCTCTGCCTTGCCCAATAAAAAAATCACGCCCCTAATCATAAACCTTACAGCAAGCCAAATTCAGTTCATTTTTTGGTTCTGAACATAAGAAACCCATTGAAAAATAAAAATATTTGAACTTTATTTTAACATAAACATCATTCAAAAAATAGACGATTAACAGTGCATTTACACACGCAGGTCTACATTAAAAAGAATAATAATAAATAAAAATAATATATCCCTTGAAAAGGGAGCATATTTTTTTTTACGATTTATTGGGATTATATGGTGCATTGACTAAAAATTCTGAAGATATATTCCATCGGGTATTTCTATCTTCAAGCGCTTACTCAACCTCTCAATCTCGTATAAAATAAAGAATTTATACCTTGATTATCTTTTTTATGGGGTCCCTCCTCTGTTGGGTCTCTTTTTCTTCCAGCAGAAGAAACTTAAGAGTTCATAATGATTTTTATTAGATTATTCGGATATTAATATTCACAGAGAGCTCAATTAGATTTGCCTTTTCATGTTTGAGACCGCCACCATAAAAGTCACCCCTTTATGATCTCATGGGTTTTTGAAATCGCAATTAATTTTGTGTCCGGTTTCCAGGCCTTGTGAAAATTCAGTTCGTGTGCGAGGACACAATGAGTAGAGCGGAAGTAGACGAATTTTATTGCTCTTCAGATGTCAAACCTGTAGACACTAGTATAATATGTAACCAGAAACCCTGTCCTCAAGAATATAGGTAAGTAATGTTAGCATATAGCAGTCATTTCTGCTTATTTGTGGCACATTTTTCCATGAGAAGTTTTGTTAGAAGTTCTGAGAACATCATACTGTAAGAAGTCCTACGGGCTGAAGTTTATATGGATGATGAAATTAAACCTAAAATGAGCAGGACTTGATATGATTAATGAAGAAATCGGGCATTCGTTCATAGTAGTTCCTGTTCGTTTTAACTTTGACTTATTACATTAATTTATTTCTGCTTATTTAATCTTTGTGCCTCTTTACTTCTCTGTTGACTTGTTAATTTGAACTGTTTTTGAATCTATTTCGCTTATTAATCTCTGAATGATCATGACTGTAGGCCAGGGCATAATTAACATTTTGGTTCGAGGGGAGATTATTTTTTCGGGGTGTGGGGGTGGTTACAAAAAAGACTTTAAAACACATCATAAATTTGTGTATATGTATTTTGTAATATTTTTATGAGTCACACAGCCCTTCGGGGGGAAAGGGTTAAAACCCCGAAACTCCTCCTGGGTACGGTCTTGACGGAAGGAAACACAACAGCTATATTAGTATGAGTTTGAGGAGCACGGATCCAAAGGACCCACTGTTTCAGAAAATTGTAATAAATTTTCTTTTCGAATGAAGCCTCTCTATTGAATAGACTGTTTGCATCTCTTGTTTCTGGGGCTGCATGGATAATTTCGTTTCGGAGTAACACTTTATTTTTTTTTTACTACAGAGAAAAAATTACCTAAAATTACCATCCTTGAATTTTTATCCGATGGCACTGGAGGGATTTAGTGGCATTTTTGGTGTTTTAGAAGTGATAGGTTTTAGAGTGACTTCTAGTCACTTTGATATTAAAATGAGCACTAGAAATAAGAATTAATGGTTTAATGTCCTCTCCTAAATTCATGCGACCATTTATTATATACGAAGAGGCCTGTATGTGTAGAAGAATGGAAACTAAGAAGTAATCTATGTCTTTGGATCTTTGTACTTTTTGCTAAAAAATATTTCTTTGTACAAAGAAGATACTTCAAGAAGTTCAGGGTACAAGAGCATCTTCAAAAAAAGGTTGATAGTAAAATCTCAATTGTCTAACTAGTTTTGTGGATGATAAAAGGGGATAAACCTGTTTTTGGAAAAAAAAACACCTCTAAGCATCTTGAGAATTAAATAAGATAAGGGAAACGAGTTGAACCAACCAAAAGAGTGCGCTAAGTGTTTCGATCTAGGCTAAGAAGCCTTATTTTGTCAGAAGTGTCACATAAAGCCTTTTGTATCTATGCAGCCTAAGTATTCCATGTGGCCCTGCATGACAGTGCATTTTCAGGAGACAGAAGGAGAAAAAATGCCAATCCTTCCACTGTTCGACGCTAATGCTAAAAAAAACGTTCAAAAACAGGAGTAATTAAAAATCAGCATTAAAATAAGTCTTTCTTTTGCCATGATAGACCCCCCCCCCCCCTTGCAGGTGATGCATTTGGCAAATTAATGATATTTGTTTTCAGGAGCTTGTAGATTACTTTGACACCAAGTACTTCGACTACCACTTGCCTTTCCCGCTTCTTTTTTTTGGTCTTTTCTAAAAGCCTTAATCTTCAAAAGCTGTGTGCAGTTCTTTGCAGCAATACAATCTGCTGACTGGCCGAATTTAATCTAGACACAAGTTAGCTTTTAAGAAATTTGCTGACAAAGGATTTTTATAAAGACGGCTTGTTATACTGCTGTTAACGAACAATAGAACTCTAGACACTATTGATTAATATGATGTAGTTTAATAACTATTGAAAGCGTAAAAATCTATAAGATGTCCTTTCAAATGTTAGGAACTTAATGTTTTTGACACGTCTGCCAGTGAATCGACATACCACAATTTAATTTCCGAATTAAAAAAAATCTTAATTGCTTCAATAATTTATTCGTAAATAAAATGTCATGCAAAAACAATTAAAAACATAGTCATCAGAGAGCACATGGCTCATTGTTAAGTCGAAGGAAAAAAAACAAAAAAAAAATAAAGCAAACTAAACTTACAACACAAATATAATTTTCCGGTGGAAGTAATAAAATATTGGGGAGACCACCCAGATGCTAGCTAAAATGAGAATAAAGAAAAAAACATGCTAAGCTGTCTCAACATCACAGCAGCCTATAAAATCATGTTCCCTGAGTTCCTTTTCTTAAACATTATTGAGATGACAAGTCCTAAATTTCTTTTAGAAGTCTTAGCTTGTTTGCAACAAAGGGTATCTGATACCTTATCAAGAATTTAGTTTTTTTAGATGTAGCAAGTCCCAATTTATTTAGTTAATTGACTAGAAGTAGAAAAATTGGGATCAAGCTTAAACAAATCATGGACATTATTAGACTGGAAATAAATAGTCAGTATAGTTCTTCCGTTACTTCAGCATGGTCACTATTGCTTCATACTCAGTATAGTTCAGTGTGGTCAGTATTAATTCAGTTATTTTAGTATAGTATAATTACTTCAGGTATAGGTTTAATATATTGAATATCATGGTACTTTTTTGAGTTATGAGGGTCTTTATTCTAACTAATATTTAAAAAGTTGTGAACAAAATGAATAGTTTATGTTTCTAAATTTTTTTTTTATTTTTTAGGTTTATTTTTTATTTTTTTTATTTTTTAGCTTTCTTATTTTTTAGGTTATTTTTTAGGTTTATTTTTATATTTAATTATTTTTTAGGTTTCTAAGGTTCCATGTTCTGCTGAAGAAAATCATTAACAATTCGCACAGCCTTATTTCTTAATATCTGCATTGGTCTCAAATAGGTCCCAAAACTATTTAAGTAAACTGCACGACAATACCTAAGGTACAATTAGAGATACAATACGATTATCAAAGGAAGGAGAAACTCATGTTTCAGATGATGCAAAGGATCTAAACTTTGAGACAATTTTCGTTACAAATATTTATAAAGTTTACGAAACGATAACAAGCCATTGTAAAAAGAAACTTGATATTTGTATGAGTTAAGGGTTTTACACTAGTTCTATTAATAGCAATCTCATTTATCACGTCCAAACATTCATGTTTACTGTTTTGGTAAATTTTGTATTAAATACTTCCCACTGAACCTTCAATTCTTAGATTTCGTCACATTTTTCAGTTTTCCATCAAGCAGTTCTCGGTAACAAACTGTAAGTAAGGAGCGACCCGGCTCAATAGTAACCGAAACTCTAAAAAAACGAATTTTGATACCAGTAGATACATAAGCAAATGGATTTTTATGTGTATTTCAAGTTTAGTCTTACCCATCAAAAGTTACGAGCCTGAAAAATTTACCTTATTTTTGAAAAAAGGAAGAAACTCCCCCTAAAAGTGGTGGAATATCAATGAAAATCACACCATCAGGTTAAGTGTATCAGAAAATCCTACTGTAGAGGTTTCAAGCTCCTATCTGCAAAAATGTCAAATTTTGTATTTTTTGCCAAAAGGGCTTATCTCAGATTTGCAACTCAATTACTCTTACTATCTGTCTTGGCTTTTTCTACAATTTGCCATGACTTGGTGCCTACTGCAAAATACTTGATTTAAATTCAAAATCAACGGATGCGTGTGTATTTGTTTGTTTTTTGTTGTTTTGTTTTTTTCCCAGGGGTGATCGTATCGATCCAGTGGTCCTAGAATATCATGAGAGGACTCATTCGAACGGAAATTAAAGGTTCTTGTGCCCTTTTTAAGTGACCAAAAAAATTGGAGGGCAACTAGGCCCCTCCCACGTTCATTTTTTCCCGAAGTCACCTGATCAAAATTTTGAGATAGCCAGTTTACTCAGCATAGTCGAAAATTTAATTATTATGTCTTTGAGGATGACTTCATTCCTCACAGTTCCCGGGAGAAGGGCTGCTAGTTATGAACTTTGCCCAATGTTTGCATATAGTATTGGTTATTGGGAAGTATACAGACGTTTTCAGGAGGGATTTTTTCTGGTGGGGGAGGGTCGGAGGAGGGGACTACGTGGGAGGATCTTTCCATGGAGGATATTTTCATGGGGGAAGGGACATTTCTATGAAGGGGGCGCCAGATTTCCCAGCATTATTTTAAAAACGATCAGAAATTAAATTAAAAAAACATGTTTTTTTTCAACTGAAAGTAAGGAGCAACATTAAAACTTAAAACGAACAGAGATTATTACGTATATGAGGGGGTTTGCCTCCCATTCAATACCTCGATCTTTACGCTAAGTTTGTTATTAGTACTTTCAAAAGAGCTATCTATTCTAATTAAACGGCCTTTGTGATTCAAGGGTTTGTGATTCGAACGAAATTCGATCTTAACGTATGTGTCGCTTCTGTCGTATTGTACGACAAATAAATAAGAAAGTAAAATTAATATGCAAATTTTTTTTTAATTATTCATGTAGGGTGAGCCAAAATCAAAGCTGCATTAATTCAAAAATGTTCAGAAATTAAATAAAAAAACATGTTTTTTTTAACTGAAAGTAAGAAGTGACATTAAAACTTAAAACAAACAGAAATTATTCCGTATATGAAAGGGGCTATCCCCTCCTCAATGCCCCGCTCTTTACGCTAAAGTTTGACTCTGTCTCACAACTCTATTTTTCGAAACAATAAAAAATTTTAGCGTAAAGAGACAGTCAAGGCCGTATCCAGGGAGTTTTTTGGGTATGAACCCTACCCACCCCCCGAAATTTCGTCTGATTCGTCGAAACGAAACGAAAATGCGTACGAGTTTTTGATTCATTGAAAAAAGTTACACATCCCCCAGAACAAAAATCCTGAATACTCCCGTGCAAACAGAGGATTTTTAACTTTCGAAAATGACGCCTGCAAACACTCAAGAAGGGCTTGTGCATATCTGGTAAAATTATCGCATACATGTGAAATCATGATCAAAGGACTAACTTCACAAGTTGAAATGCACTTAAATTTCTAGGCTTGGTTTATTTTCTGCCTATGTTTGTTTGGTTAAAGTGACGCAACTGTGAAAGAAGACTTTCTGGGGGAGGTAAAAATATGTCTTGGACATTACGGAAGTTGTCATTGAAATGGATACGACTTGGATTTTAAGGAGTAGTTATAAATTAAAAAGAACAGCTTCTTTTGTTGAGATTTTGAATTGTTTCAATTAACTCGATGTTTCAAGTTCCTGATATTTTGTTGTCAAATTGTGGGGGTGACTAATGTCGTCGATTAATAACAATTGATGCCTTTTGTTAAGAGTAAGATTTGACTAAGTTTATGCATTAATCTCAAAATCAAAAGTGTATTTTCTTTTCTCTGTTATTTGTTTTAGGAACTTGACACTTTTTTTAACAACTTAACAAAGCTCACGCTAAGTGGCCTACATCTAAGTATATTCTCCTTACTCAAAAACAGAAGGAAACACCAAACAAATGTTCGACATATGTTTAGAACCAGAATCCTAGTACAATCACTGAGTCAAAACTGACAATATAGTCTTTATTTTTACCGTTGTTTGCTTTGAAGTCTTAAAAAACATCTCTTCCGAATGGGTTAATTGAAATATGAAACTAAGTGTTTGGATCTTATCCTGCGGAAGTAGCAGAATTATGCCCATTCATTGGTTACCTGACGCAGCTATGATAGGTTGCTTTCACCAACCGGCGGAGTAGTGAACTTTTGGGCATGAATTATTCGAAAAGGGGCTTACTTGTTTAGGCCATTCTTGGAAAACAAGTTTGATGTTATGATATTTGGTAGAATCTGTAAGTCCTTCCTGTAGCTAATTAATTTCATGTCTATTTATACATCATTTTAGGTCATATGGATCTTAATAACCCTTCTATTATACCTACTGCTTGAAAAGCTTGTTGCGTTGTTTGAGTACGTTGTTTGAGACTGTTACGTTGAAAGCTTGTTACGTTGTTTGAGACTGGCACACCTTCGACCGTTTCTTTTATTTAGGGCTACTGTTTTCGCTGAATTTCCAAAGGTTTTTGGTCATCTTGTGCTCAGCATTGCCACCTATAGTACGACAGTGCTATTTTTGTATTGTTTTATTATGTGTAACACTTATATACGTGCTCAGGGTTGTTAAAATAGTGCTAAAATAACATTAAAGGCTATTTTAGCACTATTACTGTCAATTTTTTTTTTTTACTATAGCTCTGAAAATACCACTGTAGCACGTAAATATCGGCAATTGTATCACTTTAGGAACTGACCCTGGTGGCAACCCTGATCATGCTATCTTATTGCAGTTCTTAGTGTTAGATAACTGTTTACGGTCTTATATTTTTTAGATGGATTACGGAGCAATGGGGAAACTGTTCAGTGATGTGTGGCTATGGCGTTAGACACAGAGTTGTTCTTTGCTCCGATAGTATCGAAGGTAATCCAGTTGGAGAAGAAAATTGTTTGGATCCAAGACCTCGATCAAATGAATTGTGTATAATGAAGAATTGCAGTTCTTCATACAAACTTGGTGATTGGTCTCAGGTAATAAACATTGCGTGATCAAAATCGGAACGACTATGATTGAAAAATTGAGCAATCTATAATTGGGGGGTGGGGTAGGTTTTCAGAAAATGCAATGTCTTTGATAATTTATGAGTCAACAAAGACACATTTACAAGCATCTTTGAAACAGAGCTTCACTGAAGTTCTTTTCAAATGTGTGATGCTATTTCGTTTTCTTGAATATTTTTCTGGCTTTTTCTACCCATTTTCTCTATTAAGTCAATCAGTACTCTGTATTTATTTGCGGGGCATTTTGGGGGAAGGTGTGCTCATCTATTTTTCAGGTCGTTCAGTAAATTTTTGTTATTTTGCTGGTAGGGTTGATCCCGGATCCATAGTTGTTTTTTTTTTTGTTTTTTTTTTGTTTTTTTTGTTTTTTTTTTTTGTCAGTTGTGGCCTTGTCAAGCCAGGGGCCGTAGATATAGAATTTACGGAGATGAATAATTCGGTTGGAGATTAAAATTTATTACAGCCCCACTATTATTTTGGACAATCCTAAATATGATAAAAAAAAAAGTAATTAAAATTAACAGAAATTAAATACCAAAAAAGGGTTCTTTCACAGAAAATCAAAGAATGTCGTTAAAAATTAATCATGAATGAGACAATCTTGAGTCTGAAAGGGTCTACAACCCCACAACCCCCTTTTTTTACGAAGTTTGAATTTTTATGTCAGTGATTTAGAAAGAAATGCTCTGACATATAAGCATTGCAACATTTTTTTTTTCACATTTTTAGAACAGCAAAGGGGAAAAAAAACACTTACCATTGGTAAATGGCTATATTTGTTGTATACTAAAATGTGTCCAAGAAGTTTCATTGTTATTCTTTTATTTTATTTTAATATCAGTGATTTAGAAAGAAATGCTCTGACATATAAGCATTGCAACATTTTTTTTTCCCATTTTTAGAACAGCAAAGGGGAAAAAAACACTTACCATTGGTAAATGGCTATATTTGTTGTGTACTAAAATGTGTCCAAGAAGTTTCATTGTTATTCTTTTATTTTAATTCAAAGAGCTTGTTAAAAAAAATTAATACACTTAAAGGAGCACATTCATTTTCAAAGCATTGCGAGAACAGTTTTAGCTTTGGTTTACAGGGTGAGGGTGATTTAGAGGGGGCTTAGCCCTGTTCGTATTAATTTTTGTTCCCCATAAATGTTAACTTTGATCCTCCCTTTCGTGTACTTTTTTCTTCTTTCATAGTAGTCTAAAAGAAGTGAAAAAATTTTAGCCATCTCTTGTTTTTCATGTTTTTAATGGTTGCTTTTTAGTGTTCTGTCACGTGTGGAGAAGGAACTAGGTCACGTGAAGTTGTATGTACAGACATTCATGGAAAATTGAGTCGTTCTTGTAACCCTGATAACCCACCCCCTACTGTAGAGATCTGTTCAGCTAGTCGCTCTTGTTCCAACGTTCTGCCATTCAAGGCCGAGTCTTTGACTTTGACCAGTGATTTTTTGACATCAGGTAAATTAGTTTATTCAAAATTATTCAAATATATTCTTTATCTCATTCTTGAAAATTCTAGGACCAAAAATACTAACAGTAAAAATTCCTTACTCAAACTTCAGTTTTGCTGGATCTTTCCCAATTAAAAATAAAACAAAAGCAAAATAAAACTCTATGTAAGATTACGAGCAGAAATTATTACAGATAAGAGTGCGAATGTCCCCCACCCCCTCAATATCCTTAAAGACTAGAGCCTCATTCTTATTTTGCCAAAAATTAAACATTAACTATAACTTGAAGCTTTCAAAGTTTTGTTTAGCTATCATTTTTTTTTCTCTTATGAGTGAAATAGCTTGAAAATAAGTATTGTTTTAAATTGCTACGAATAAATTGTTTTTCATAAACGTGCTAATTCAAAGAAATTGCTAGTTTCTTTCCTTCAAACTTGATAAATATTTTGATTTTTTTTTCGAGGCTGTGAAAAAATAACTAACGAAAAAACACTCAGCTAACTGTCGTATTTTATATGTGTCGCTTTCAGATAACGCCAGAGCTTTTGGAGGGATAAACGGAGGCAGAAAAAATTCTCTTATTTTTGATAAATTTGTTCATTTTCCCCTCATCCAGTTTCTGCGAGTTTTTAGCCACTGGACCCGAACAATGGAGCTCTTTTGGTGAAAATCAATTGCTGTTTCCGAATTATGTACCGTACTTAATTTGTTTTGATTGTAGGATTTCACATGCAATATAAATATAGTTAAAAACTAGCTTTAGTGAAAATCAAATGTTATTCGTAAAATGTGTACTTAGTGTATTTTGATTTTGGACTTCTATGTAGCAAGATTAGCTAAATAGAATCAGTTTGGTAATTTAGATTGGTGAATTAGATTGGGAAATCAATTTGTAATGACAAGTATTCCCAAATATGCAGTTTTGCGGTTTTTCGTAGAATCGGAACGTAAATTTAAAAAAAAGTAAAGGTGTGTGAAAAATCCGCAAAAATCTAGTTAAAAGCATATGACAACGTACTGTTTAAGAAGGTGTGAGTTTTTTTAAGGTGTATATGTCTTTTGAAATCGACTGATTGTTAATATTGAATGTTTGCGGACGAAAACCGTTGTCAATTTTAAGTAATTAGTTTTGCCAGTTTATTTTCACAGTTCAACGTGGCAACCAATCTAATTGGTGAATGGTCTTTTTTATATTCTGACTTGGATTTTGTTAGTTCGATGCAGAATGTCTTCTGCTCTATTTGAGTTTATTTCAAAAGATTAGTTTTTCTTAGTTTTCTATTTCTCTTTTTTTTAGCACTGAAGACAGCTTGGCGGAGGTTCTTGCCAAAATATATGCTATTGTACTTTTCGCTTCTTTTCTGTCCATTGGCTGATATTACCCTCATTTTTTCGCTAGTTATTTTCTTTTAATTATACTTCTTTCTGTCTGTCATACGTCATGTGTAGTTAGTGTGGTCTTAAAATGTAACTTTAAAGTACACCGTATCTGGTTATACAAAGTTGATGGTGGGGATAGGAGGAGGCTATTAGCGGGGGAAAGGACCTAAGGACCTCAGTTCGGATCCCCAGTCATAGATATTAAAATTTTTGGAGAACTTTGATTTCAACAACATTTAACATGTCCGCCTGCTTTTGAATTGTAATGTTCTAATTTTAGACGCCTCTGTTGCAATAACAGCTTCAGATCAAGGAGGCACACTTGTGCCTCTATAAAGAGGCGACCCACCACAATGTTAAGCGATTTCCGGTCCTAGCGGTCGCAGAGAGACAGCGGTAATCGCATTTTGTAGCCCAAGCTCAAACTAAGAAACGTGCAAAATTTCACCCCCCTCCGACTTTATCTTCATGGGTAAAAGTGGGCCGGAAGTTTCGACCCTCCGACCACAGCCCACCTTTAACGTTGTCCGATTGGGTTGAAATTTAGAGGTTAAGCTTTCCTAGGGCCCCGGAGCTTATCCTCGAAATTTCAGCTCAATCCGATCACTCCTTCCCTGTTTTCCAAAAACCAAATATAGCCACTTAAAGTTCAAAATTTTTTTTTTCTTCTTAGCCACGCCTACAGGCCACAGTTGGCAACTGATCCGGGTAAATGAGGACTCATTCGAAGCAGAATTCGACCTGTTAGGGCCTTTTGATATTTTCAGACCGAAAAAATTATCCCCCGAATTTACATTTACGAAAAACCTCGTTTTCCTATAAGAGCCCATGTTAATTTTTCCCACCACAGCCCCCCTTTAACGTTGTCTGATCGGGCTGAAATTTAGAGGATAAGCTTTCCTGGGGCCTGGGAGCTTATCCTCGAAATTTCAGCTCAATCTGATCACTCCTTCCCTGTTTTCCAAAAACCAAATATCAAGTTTTGTGGGGATTTGCTTGCGTCAAATTTCCACTTACTAAAAAACAATTACAATTGTGTCTCTTTAGTACAGCGGTCGATACTCCTGGCTGTCAGGCGGAAGACCCGGGTTCGATTCACCGTCAGAGGGAATTTTTTATATACTGAATTTAAAGTTTAAAAAAGAAACTCAGTTTCTTTTTTAAATTATTTGAAAAAAATTACGTTTTCTAAAGAGTTAAAGAGGCTGAGTTACAAGGTCGACCCTTAAAACACCCTGTCGAGAAAGAAAAGAATAATACACAATCATCTAACAGTTAGTCAAGCAATAATAAATAATAAACTGTACAAAAACGTGCAGAAATTATTTGAAAAAAACTACGTTTTCTAAAGAGTTAAAGAGGCTGAGTCACAAGTTCGAACCTTAAAACGTACAGGGATTAGAAGGTACAGTTGGGGGGCTGCCGTCTCCCAAATCCCCCGCTTTCGCAGCCTTTAAATAAAAAAAAAAATTTGTAACTGAAAGTAAGGAGCGACATTAAAACTTAAAACGAACAGAAATTATTCCGTCTATGAAAGGGGCTGTGCCCTCCTCAACGCCTCGCTCTTTACGCTAAAGTTTGACTTTCTCACAACTCTTTTTTTAAACAATAAAAACTTTAGCGTAAAGAGCGAGGCGTTGAGGAGGGCACAGCCCCTTTCATATACGGAATAATTTCTGTTCGTTTTAAGTTTTAATGTCGCTCCTTACTTTCAGTTGAAATTTTTTTTTTATTTAAAGGCCGCGAAAGCGGGGGGTTTGCGGGGCGGCAGCCCCCCAACTGTACCTTCTAATCCCTGTAGGTTTTAAGGTTCGAACTTGTGACTCAGCCTCTTTAGAAAACGTAGTTTTTTTCAAATAATTTGTTATCAGCAAGCTCAGAAACTCTCCAATGCCAATGCTGGCTGGTATCAAACACCATTTGTCATATATACTTGGTGTGTTATAATCAAAGTATAAACACATACTGAACAAGTACTGACAAAACCTATCCTCTCCACACAAAAAAGTGACCCTTTGTCCGCGTCTCCGGAGACGATTCCATACCTATGCGAACCTGGCGAGTAAATCACAAGTTCCGTAGGAGATTATACTTGTTCCGTAAAAGCTGTATTAAATCTAATTTATTGGCTCGCAGTGATTAAGTAGTATATATATATATATATATATATATATATATATATATATATATATATATATATATATATATATATATATATATATATATATATATATATATATATATATATATATATATATATATATATATATATATATATATATATATATATATATATATATATATATATATATATATATATATATATATATATATGTATATATATATATATATATATATATATATATATATATATATATATATATATATATATATATATGTATATACATATATATATATATATATATATACATATATATATATATATATATATATATATATATATATATATATATATATATATATATATATATATATATATATATATATATATATATATATCAAAGATGATCCCTGAAGGGTTATGAGTTGAAAAGGCCATAAATAGTATATATTTTCGAAATTAACTGGGTGGGGGGCATCCTTATATGACTGATTTGAATAAGGTGATAGCTGAGAAAGCACTAAAATGTTAAAATATTTATATGAAATACATTAACAGTGTTCCATTGCTATTCCACAACAACCACTTGGAACCGTTTCCCAGATAATACTGAATGATCTTCGGTCAATAGAGGTACAACGTATGTCAATGGGGGATATTTGAGGGGACAACGGCTTTCCTTATTGCCCACTAATCACATAGTTTGAAAATTCAAGTATTACTTTGATTTAAATAAATTGTAAGTAGTTCACTATGCGTTGCGTTTTAATTGAGATTCATTCGATTTTGGACTGCTTTAATGAAATATTGGTGTCACATTTATAATCAACCAGCTATTAAATACAGTAATATAAGCTTTGCTGGAAACCAAACACCATTTGTGAAAATATCTACTGAGTTTGTCTTGATTTAGAACATTAATACTATAATCTAAATATTTTTTACTGATTCAAGTCTAATTATGTAGGACTATTTCCCACAATTACTGCAGATTTAATATAAAAAGGCGCTATGTCGAAATAGATGTCTTCTATTGATCAATAAAAAAAAAAACAGAAAGGGTTGAACCTTGACAGATCCGAATATTTCAGTTACATTGTGTAAACCTGATCACGTTATATATGTTATGTGACGATATTATACGCATATGTGACCAATTATCAATTTAGTAGAAACAGAATGAGAAAATGTAGTTCTGAAACTACCGGATTTTTTTGTACGAATCTTATAGAAATTAAGATGCATGAATTTTAGTTTAACGTGATCCAACTAGGTCTATTTTAATTTCTATACAACTTATATCCATCAATTCTTAATATATAGTTTAGAATACTAAGAACAGCTTAAAAATCTTAAAAAGATGCTGGGTGCATCTTGTTGATATTATTGAAGTTATCCTGACAGATTTTGCTTTAATGTAACTTTTTTATTTATTTAGAACCATCATAGAGAAGAAACGAAAACAAATTATTGAATGGAGCTATAATAAAAGAAAAGATTAAAAAGAAGAAATAAAAATGTTATAATCTGGGTCAGATTGAGTTCATAAAAGATGTTTAATCCTTGTTCAGATCTGGTGTTAGATTTAAGAGCCAGGACGCTTATCCCCATCTGCTCCTACTAGTATAAGTAACCAATATGAGATACACTTTTGGAAATTTAAAGCGTTTAGTGGAAATTTTGAAACCACTTGTGCCTCTGAAATACAATGCTACTTTCAGTTTTTATTGGAAACAAAATAATACAAAAAAAAATAATCCTGAATTTATAATGTTAAATTTATTGGTACAACATGATATATAATGTATAAGTATACAATGAGTAATGTTGTAATGCTGATTAACTTTGTGATTTTGCCCGATAGCACTAGATGGAACTGGTTGTTTTTTTTTTTTTTTTTTTTTTTTTTTTTTTTTTTTTTTTTTTTTTTTTTTTTTTGCTTGTACTTGCTCGAGCTTCTTCTTTTACCAGTTTTCCATGTTTGTTTTGTTTAGTCTAAAGATTATATAAGGCTCTTCAAATGTTGGAGCTGTTTTCCTTTTCTGTTGTTTAATTTTGGTTTTCAATTCATGAAAAAGCAGCGAAGTTTTGCCTATATCATTGTTGGATGCCTTTTTTCCAACCTCGTATTGTTTTGCATTTAGTAAATCATTTGTCAATCCGCTCATATGAAAATAAATAAAAATATATATATATATATATATATATATATATATATATATATATATATATATATTTATATATATATATATATATATATATATATATATATATATATATATATATATATATATATATATATATATATATATATTATATATATATATATATATATATATATATATATATATATATATATATATATATATATATATATATATATATATATATATATATATATATATATATATATATATATATATATATAAATTTTAAGCTAATAAAGAATTTAAAAAACCGAAAGTGCAATGAACAGTCATTTGTGTGGTAAATTATGAGAATTAATAGTAATTTTGCACGATTTAATGCGAAAATTAAAAAAGTATAAATTAAGTGACATTGATGATGTTTTATAAAAAAAAATGGCATTTTATTATTTAGAAATGTTATATTTTCATTAAATTCAAAAGAACTGCAAAATATCAAATCATTAAATAAAGTAATTTAAAAGATTAAATAGTTTACCATTATTTGATGCATAGAAAATTACCGTTTACTTACAGAGATGTAAAACCATACAAAGTAAAAAAAAGAGAGACGCGTGTAGCTGCGTTAGGATTGACAAATATTTTTGCTCCCAAGAAAAAGTTATATTGTCAGTTTTATTATTTATTTTCTGCTGTGCATTAATTTTCTAAACACCTTTCCAGGCAATCTCAAACTAAATGGCAATGAAGAGGCTTCCCACGATGCAAGGTATTTTAAACCTATTTACTATTAGTCAAATTACTGTTGTCCAATAATCGAGCATAAATCTAGTTTTCTAAGCTATTGGACACCCTGGTCCTTTTTATTGGACACCCCATAAATACTTTTCGTCTTCTTTTGTCTTGTAGTTTGACTGTTACTTCATATAGTGGCAGTTACTTAATCGACCTACATTTTTCTTGGCTGTTTTTGAGATTGGTGAATCCATGGTTGGTTTTACTTATCAAATCGAACTAACGAAATGTTTGAAATAATATTTACTAAATGGGATGATTTTTACTCACGAGTTCACTACATTAAGTTATAGTGGTAAAATAAAATTACGCATCTTTAACTTTTGAATTTTTATTCAGTAATTTCATTTCAAAGATTCGAGGCATTTAATTACTTACTAGTGCTTGCTTCAATTTGGAAGTTCTTGGCTCAACTGTGGTGTTCAAGCTCTGGTGACATTTTTGGCTCCAGAAGGGTCTGTCTATAGTCTATGGCTCCACAGTTGACTACTGACCGTCTATCCCAGCGTTTGGCACACTTCTTGAACCCACAAAACTTCTCGAAGTTTGACTTGATGCAACCCTCGACGACTGCAACGGGAGACACTCTAGGTATTGCTTGGATATCGCGTTATAACGGTGTTGTAATACCCGTCCTAGCCATCAGTGTTCTGCATTTGATGACGTTTGATATGTGTGGCCGGCTTCCAGCTCTACCGCGTATGGTGACATAGCTGCTTCTTTCAGAATGTAACTTATGAAATCTACTGAAGACATTTACTTGATTACAATTTATTTTCTCTGACTGACTCCTCACTGGTTAGAAATTAACCTATGTAGTGTAGGCTACATTATAGCGTTGAATCACTGAATAGTATCTTGACTTCCTAACATACAATTGCTTGTTCAAAACAAACCTATATCTTTAGAAAGAATATTTGGTAGGGAAAATCCACCATTTAACTAGCTCAATTCATCTTAAAAAATGGTTTTCGACGAAGCATATTAGCGTTCTTTGTTCAGAGATGGATTACTAAGTTAAAAACGCATCTGTGCCTTCCTCCAAGGTACCCAAAGTTAAACCGAATTGCTAAACTACACTAGAATCCTAGACTTACTTGCTTAGATATCAATAGATCTACAAATTTATTCTTATTGAATAAATTCCCCCGTACTTCCTTCAAAATTTTTTGGTTTATTTTGTGAGCAATTGGAAAATTAATTTTATAGTGTATTTTAAAATTGTAAAATTTTATAGTGTATATAAAAGATTCAAGTTACAAACATATATTTTCCATGATATTAAAATTGGAACAAAATACTGTGGGTTATTTGTGTTTTAATCGTGATTGTTTCTTTTGTTTTTTCTTCAAATTCTGGTTAATAAAGGGCATACCTTATTAGTATTACACATGAAAACCAGTTTATTTCTAATGAAAATAAAGAGTGGCATCAGAACTTTAAAACGAAGAGAAATTTTCCAATATGTGCAAGGGCTGCTGTTTCCATCAACTCTATTCCATATGCTAAAGTTTGACTAGTGCTTTCCTGAAAGCATCTTAGAGTCCAAGAAATACAACCAGCTGGTAATCACTAGGTTTCCATTTTCTTATTACTTTTCAAAAGGTCAGAGCTTAAAATTTTATTGTTTAAAGCAAACATTTAATAAAAGGCCGATTATATTCTCGAAGCATTGCGGGAAATGTAGAACTTTTTATCGCATTGTCCTTGTGTCAGAGAATTCATTCCAAAAACACTGAGAAGAGAGTCAAAGTCTAATGCAAATAACGGGGGTCGAGGGAGCAGCAGTCCCCCGCATACATTTTCTGTCCATAGATAGTGTAACTTCTAGACTAGTGCTTTCCTGACAGCATTTAAAGCGTAAGAAAATATGCTTATCATCGCCTAATTTCCATTTACGGATTGCCTTTTAAATGTTTTGAGCTAACAGCAGTATTGTTTAGAACAAACGCTAAAAAAAAAACTTTCAATCTCAAAAGATTGTGAGAAAGTGCAACTTTTTATCACATTGTTGTTGTATCATAGTATTCATTCTCAAAGCATTGAGAAGAAAGTCAAAGTGTAGAACAGGGGTTGAGGGAGTGGTAGTCATTCACATGCTTTTTGTGCCCAGAGATAAAGAAATTTCTTGACCAATGCTTCTCTGAAAGCGTTTTAGAGTGCAGGAAATATAAAAAGATAGTAAATACAAAATCAAAATTTTCCTATTATCTTTTAAAAAATTTGAATAGGCAACTGTGTTGTTTAAAGCAAACACTAAAAATAAATCCCTAGAAAGGGGGATAGCGGGGACGACAGACCCTCACAGATATTCCGTGACTATAGATAGAGTACCTTCTGCATTTTTCCAGTTTTATTACTGCCCTTTACTTAAAAAAAAAAGTGTGTTTGTCTTTCTTCGTTTTGTCCTCTCCTATGCATAGGCCTATATGGTGCAGTCCACACAAATGAGTGGCTATTAGAAACCCTTGTCACAGCAATACCACCATTTATGGAGTATTACATAGTTTCAAACCAACTGTTCGTGGAGTGTCAGTGTATATTTTTGTGGGAGGGGGATCTGAATGATCAGAAATGCATTTTCTGGTCCATTTTTTTTCAAAACTTCCTTGAATAAAATTTTTCAGATAAAAATTGAGATAGAATTTCATCTAAACCTCCCTTTACCTTGAGGAACATATTTCGGATAAGCCGGGAACACATTTCGGATAACAATACGAGTGCAAGGAGACTAAAAATAACCCTTTGCTTCGGAAATGATTGTTTTTAAGAGAGCAAGAGTCGTCTGAACATAAAAAATTGTCACAAACCCTGAATATGGTATACAAATTCAACAGACAAAAAAAAATAATCAAATAGAATTAAGGCGAAGCGTTGCGACTTAAAAGGAGCACAGATTATTAAGTAGGTCCTGTGGTGCCCCGCTGTTCAGTTCCTAGATCCTAACGATAAAGGTTGACTTCCCAAATCGCGTCTACTTAACACAATTTATTTTTTATTTTTATTTTTATTTTGACAAAGCGAGTTGAAATCCCTGCGTTGAAACTCAAAGCTATTATTATGTGGGATATTGAAGCAAGGGAGAAAGATTAATATTTATCCAGGAACCATCTCTCTTTATTATTTAATTTGTCCTTGTCTAAATTACAAAATTCTTGCTCCAGTTCTCTGCTCCTATCCAAACAAAGAATCTCTTGTCGATCCGCAACTAATTGTTTCAAAGATTTTTCATTCCAAATTGATTCTGGCACATGAACTAATTTTGAGCTGGTTTTTAGCGTGCTTGTTCTGTTATTTTAACAGGTGAATAAAAGTTTATCAATTTTTAAGCTGACGAAGGACAAAGTAGAAGGGAAAGTTAACTGGTTTTCTTACATAACGGATTTAAGATCTATGTCTGCGTTTCAAGAATGGTTTGAATGCCATTTGAATTTCCTAAAGATATTGTTAAGGAATGCCAGTGAATATCCAATACTGTGCCGTTAATAATCACTGGGACCTCAAATGCACCTAATAAATTTCTACGTTGAGGTCTGTGCAAAGGCGCTGGCTCTCTTTGCCCAATTCTCACTTTATAGTGAAATTAAGCTTCAGTGTTGAGTACATAATACATAAGGTTGTCTATTAATTTAAAAGTCCATTATAAGACAAATTAGTGACTTTAAGACCTATTCGTAATGAATAATATGCCAAGTTTTTGGCAAAATCTATGAAAAATAATAGGGAGGTCAATGTTACCCACAAATTGCATTTGCTTCTCGCCCAAGTTTCGTTATTTTGAACTAGTGTGAATGGGTTTTGTCAATGCACGTGTATATGCATGGCAGATGTTATTATCTGTACCAGAAGCGCCATTTTTTAACCAAAAGGATCCTAAAATTCGGATTTTACTCTACAAAAAGAGTGGTTTTCATTGGATGTCGGTGACGATTTTACTAAAAACATAAGATACAGCTTCAATAACTTTACGTCAGTGGAAAAGGCTTCTGATTAGTTGAAACTTATGTCATGTTATCTTGGCGGTTTTGGTACAGTTTCTAATACCCACCATACATATGGGTGTGCAATGGCATTGCGCAAGCACACTATTTGTCCCATTTTTAAAATGATTGTTATTTTTATGGAATGTGTTTGGCCCCCTTAAAAACTCAAGGAAAATAAACATTGAATTGGTTTATTTTTACCACGAAAAAAAAAACACCGGAATATTTCTCGTTCGTTTATTTCAGATTTATTCCTGATCCTTGGGCACCATGCTCAGTAACTTGTGGCAAAGGAATCCGAAGTCGAGAAGTAAACTGTCAGTTCTATTTATCTGCATCAAAAAAATATGTAAAGGTTCCTGAGTCAGAATGTAGTGGTGAGCGACCAGCTACGTCAGAACCATGTTTTATGTCGCCATGTTCAATGTCAAGGTATTGCGTGCAATTCATTTTCCAGCTTAAATGCCTCTTTGCAATGGTAGTAGGAAAAACTTGGTAGCTTTCATCGATTCTTTTTCGGTCTTTCGATTATTCTGTTTTTTTCTTTTTGTCAACTTGCTGACTTCCTTGTCAGTATTAAGCAAGTGGAATCATATTAAGCTAGTGTAAACACCTTCTTTGTTTTTTTTTTGTGATGATCAAACTATAAAAACACTTTTTATGAATAAATGCCTTAATTTTTTTTTGTCAATCCCTTGTTTAGTAAGAGGTCAATACAATTGTTCTCTTCAGTGCTTTAAAAGCTTAATGGCCTATTAAGGAGTAACACATGTTTTATTTTAAATTATATTCAAAATTTAAGAGATATGATAAATATACGGTGAAGAAGATTGCTCTTCTTTGCGCTGATTTTGATTAGATATAGAGTATAATTGTTGCAGAGGTAGCTGCGACCTGACAAAGGACGAATTACGCCTATAGTAACCAATAATTAAAAACCTGTTAAAAAAAACAAAAAAAAACTGGCAAGTAAGAATAAAAGGTTATTTTTGCTCATTCAGGAATGGTAATTGTTATCTAATTTAGTCCTAATGGTAAAATTATATTTCGAAAACAAATTTGAGGGAAATAAAAATATTCCCTGGCCTGGACAACAAAGAAAATCACTTTCTTACATAGGTAGCACTGATGTGTTCCTTTTTTTAATTTTTTTCCTTTACTGATAGCGGGGTACTAGAACGTCATAGAGAGCTGTTTAAAGGCTCATTTTAAGGAAATTATTACATTTACGTGCTTTTGCAGTTAATAAAATATAATATTAAAAATGAAATTGGTTTTGTGACCAAAAATGCATCTTCGTTATAATCATATAATCATTAGAGATAGTATCATTGTATGGACGTAATAATCGTAGATAATAACCATTAATGCCTCCATAACATAATTACATTATAACGTCAGTTGCATCTAGGGTTCGTTCTTTGCTATATCCAGCTAAGAAAAGTCCGAACGGTTTTTGCTGTGTGTGATATATAATCTTTTATTAGACTCAGTGGAATTGCCTAAAAGAAAGGCAGTGAAAAGGACATGAAAGTAGCTGACAATTCTAGATGAAGCAGGGTTCTTGATATCCTAAGAAAAGTAATGCCGAGGGCCCAGTTTTCATAGACAGCAGTTGGCTAAATTACTAAATAGCAAAATTATCGAAAGACCAATTCAACTAATGATGGTAACAACCGTCAATCAACAATTTTTGTTAATGGCATAACCCACAGGTGCTTTGTTTTCAAGTTGTCATATATTTTATATGTGTAGCGTATTCTCCTCTTTGTTTATTTTACTTCGCATGTACCATTTTTGAATAATACGTGGTTTATATAGAAATTATCGTAAAATAAAATGATTGTAAATTACTCTATTTCGTTGCGTGTAAATGATAATTTATTTGCAACCAGATTTATACCAGAGTTATTTGCAACTGGTGCATCTGCATTACCCTAGGAAGTACTAAGGCTAATAAGTCAAAATTTTAAGGGATTGTTGTGGGGGATGTTGAGATAAATAATGAGATATTATATGCATCCAGGTTATCAAAAGGACGTATCTGCAACATATCAGGAACAACTAAAAGCATTAAGTTGAAATATTCAGATAATATTGAGAGGGATGTTTGAATAATTAATTTTAGAATTAAATAATAGTTTTATTTTATGTATATAAATTGATTAGAAAACTTACCAAAAGAAATTTAAAATAAAGTTAAAAATAAAGAGCGACTTTAAAACGTAAAAGGAGCAAAAATAAATCATACCAGAAGTAAAACTTGGAACAGACAGAAATTGCTGCTAATGAATAAAGGAAACCTGAATGGCAAAAAATTAACCTGAATAATGAAGTACATCTTAAAACAAAAAAGAAATTGAAAAAAGTAGAAATTACCACAATCAAGAGTAAGGTTACCGCCATCTTAGACCTTCTAAAAGCTAGAATGTCAGCAGCCCTTTATTGAGAAGACATTATATTTTAAATAACTCTCTTTTATCTTTGTAACATTGGGAAACCAAAATTTTTTGAAATTTCAGCAATTCTTTCTTTTAAATAGTGTCATTATGTTTTTACAGTAAATCTAATTTCATTGAACTGATATGCTGCAAATTTGTCCTAATATTATCTGATAATTCTGTCAAAGTAAGGTAAATCAATCGATGACTCCCTTATTGATTACCTATAAATCAGTAAGATGTGATTCAGTTTCAATAAAAATCCAAGCCAACATCTTTAGCTCAACAGATAACTATAAATTCAGTTTTTTAAACTCCTATCCCAAGTTATAAATTTAAAAGATATTTTATCTTGTTACTGACCCAATAGGATCCTTGTAAAACCTTTGCATTTTTGTTGTTTCGTTTACCCAAGGGAATAACACGGTGTGTGTAACCTAGCGTCCGAAGTGACAGGTTTTCATTCAACAACTATGATCTGTAACATTGATTGCCAACCCTTTCTTTTACTTCAAGATATGAATAAATGTTTTTTTTCCCTGTATATCTTAAAATATTAATAATTCGTCACCATGTTGTTTTCAATTCTTTGTTTACCTCCCATTTTCTTTGTTCTTTGTTTTCTTTTTCGTGTTTCTGATTTTTATTTTATCACGTTGACGTTACCGTTTTTAATTTTTTTTTGTTGGTATATTTTTGTGTTGTGTTTTTTTTTAAATTGTTTTTTTAGTGTTGTTATGGTTTCAAATTTATGAATATCTTTTTTTATCATCCATGAGGTTAGCACAATTGATTTTATTTTGGTCAGTTTCTTTTCCATCTTTAAAATGCAAATCTAGCCAGTCAGTGTTTGTTATAGGTGTAATTTCGACAAATTTTACCCTAGACAATGGGGTGCAAAAAGAGGAATGTCATTGCCAAAAAATTTTTTTTTTTTCCCAAGCACATAATTCACACTCCCTATATGTATAATATCATTTTTTTTTTCTTGGTGAAAGAAGCAAATTTATTGCAAATTTCAGAACAGAGATTTTCCATGTTCATTTTCAATGTGTGACTGCATGTATGAAAGTTTCTTTCAATTGAAGTAAGAACGTGAAACTTCGAAGGATCTAAGAAATAATATAAGTGAGTGTCATATAAATGTGATTCTAAGTAAACATTGTAAATGTAAACGACTGGGAAGACCCCTGAGGCTGCTGAAGACTTTGAAAGAACCGGTTGAAATGTTAAGGTATTGTAAACCTTGTTTTATGTGAATAAAATTGAGCAAGGGTGTAGTCAGGATTCATTTTTTTCGAAGGGAATATTTTTTGGGGGTGGGGGTGGGGGATTACGACACACTTTAAAGAAAGCATCAAAAACTTATTTATATGCATTTTGTCACGTTTTTATGAGTCAGACAAAAATTTCAGGACGGGGGGCTTAAATCCCCCAGTCCCCCCACTGGATACCTCCTACAGTTGGTTTTACTAAAATTATACTAAAACTGACAATTGACTTAATCATTGTCAAAAACCACTTCATTTGTTTCGTTTTCTGCAGTCATTATCATTTCAAATATATTTGATTCCAAAGTTACTTGTCAAACTAAGTAAGGTACTTTGTTCCTTAAATTCATATATTAGATATGTGTGCTTAGATAGCTCGGACAACTAAACTCACACACATACAGTGATCTAAATATTCGTCCTTCCTATGAATTGGGCATAAGTAAGGGAAATCTTGAATGACTAAAAATGATGTTTATAGGTTAATGTCTCCATTTTATTCTACCGTCGAGACAAATGATGTCCCAGAAAGCTATGATTCCTCCGAATACGAATATGACTCTGATGAGGTCGAACCACCTATTCTCTTAGAAAATCTACTTGATAGACAAAGTTCAGTGGTAACAATCTACGAATGGAAAACGTCAGGATATTCAGAGTGTTCAGCATCATGTCTTGGAGGTAGGCCTGTTTTTTCTTTTCTAATTGCATACGATGTATATATAAACTCATATACACGCTTTTCTTCTAAAAAATTAAATAAAATTGAAATTAAGGAGCAACATTAAAACTTAAAACAAACGGAAATTATTCCTTACATGAAAAAGGCTGTCCTCTCCTCAACGCCTCGCTCTTTAAACTAAAGTATTTATTGTCTTAAAAAGTAGAGTTGTGACAAAGAGTCGAACTTTAGCGTAAAGAGTGAGGTGTTGAGGATGGACATTCCTTTTCATATTAAATAAAAAAAAAACAAGTTTTTTTAGCTGAAAGTAAGGAACGACGTTAAAACTTAAAACGAACAGAAATTATTCCGTATATGAAAGGGGCTGTCCCCTCCTCAACGCCTCGCTCTTTACGCTAAAGTTTTTCATTGTTTAAAAAAAAATAGAGTTGTGAGAAAGTCAAACTTTAGCGTAAAGAGCGAGGCGTTGAGGAGGGGACAGCCCCTTTCATATACGGAATAATTTCTGTTCTTTTAAGTTTTAACGTCGTTCCTTACTTTCAGTTAAAAAAACTTGTTTTTTTTATTCAATTTTTGAACGTTTTTGAATAAATGCAGGTTTTGATTTTGGCTCACCGTACATGAATAATTAGACAAAATTTGAATATTAATTTTACTTTTATTTGGTTAAATGGCTTTCTCGAAACTTGTTTAATTCTATTTACGAACGTTTTTATTAGTAATAAACACACGTAACTTACGAATTAACTTACGTAACGAACTTCTATATTCATATATTTTTAATACGTATATTAGAGGGTTTGCCCCCTAGTCAATACCTTGCTCCTTAAGCTAAAGTTCGAATTTTGTTCCAATTCTTTAAAAATGACCCCTTAATCACAAATGCCGTTAATTAGAATAAATAGCTCTTATGAAAGTACTAAATAATCTTTGGCTTAAAGAGCGAGGTATTGACTAGGGGATGAACCCAATCCTCACTTCAGTTAGAAAAACTTGTTTTTTTATATATAATTTCTGTAAATAATGCTGGGAAATCCGGCGCCCCCTTCATAGCAATGTCCCTTCCCCCATGAAAACTTCCTTCATGGAAAGTTCCTCCCATATCCGCCTCTATGAAATATACCCCCCCCCCCCTCACAGAATTCTCCTTCGTGTAAATTTCATACAACGTAAAGCGCACCCCCTGCCGTAAAATTCCCTCCCGACAGTTCTATCCTTGCTGAGAATCCCCCTTCCTGTAAAATTGCTTGCGGACGACACACCCTGAAAAATTCTCCTTAGGATTTGAATAAGCCTTTAATCTCTAATCAGTTTCTCAATCACTCCAGAAATTCTCCCTTCCGTGGAAATTATTTCCTGGAAATCAAAACACGCGGAAAATTGCTCCTGGACAATTCACCGGTAACACCTCCACATGAAAAATTTGACAAAGAGAATGTAAGACAATTAAAAAGAATTTCGTAAGGTAATTCTGTCAAATTATCTGTCAAATAAGTGTAACATTTCCTCTTGATAATTCATCCCCTAGAAATATCTTTCCCCCAGGAAGATTTTCCCTATAGAAATTCATCCTAAGCACAACCCTCAATCTCCCCCCCCCCAACCCCGAGAAATGTCTGTATGCTTCCCAATAACAAATATTATACGTAAACAATGAGACAATTTCATAACTTATAGGCCTCTCCCCAGGGACCGTGGGGGATCATTTTACACCTAGAGACATAGATATTTGATCTTTCAACTATACTGAACAAAATGGCTATCTCAAAATTTCTATCAGATAAATTTGAGGGAAAGTGGGCGTGGCAGGGGCGAGTTGCCCTCAAATCTTTTTGGGCACTAAAAAAGGCCACTAGAACTTTTAATTTCCGTTCAAATGCACCCTCTCCCGATCTTCGAGGACCATTATTTCAATGTAATCACCCCTGAAAAAAACAAAACAAAAAAAACCACGCATCTGTGATCTGTCTTCTGGCAAAAATGATAAAATTCTACATTTTTCCAGTTAGGAACATGGCGCTTCCACAGTAGAGTTCTTTCGTACGCTGAATATAATGGCGTGGTTTTTGTTAAGATTCCTTGAATTTTAAGCGGTGTTTCCCCCCTATTTCAAGAATCAGGCACATTTTCTCAGGGTCGTAACTTTTGATGGGTAGCCTAACACTAAAGTTGATGAACCTTATATATTTGGAATCAATATAACAAGCTGATTATTTTAACGTATCTATTGATATTAAAATTCCGTTTTAAGAGTTTCGGTTACTATTGAGCCGAGTCGCTCCTTACTTACAGTTCGTTACCATGAACTGTTTGATTCAGCTTGGAGGTAGGCATACATCAGATTTGCGTATAGATAAATCCATTTTAAATCTAGTGCATTCTGATAGAATTTGAAGCTCTTGATATTTTTCCTCACTTTCTTTATTTAATTTCTCTATTTTCTTTATTCATTCGTTGAAAATTGTTTGTATTTTCATGATAAATTTCATATTGTTTGGTATATTTCTTATGTGTTGATTTTTCCTCGTTTCTCATTAAGTTCGGTTTACGTGTCTCGAAATTTTGAATCTTTCAACATTTTTTGAAGATATTTGCCCTTGTAAATAGAATAATGTATAAATGATATAACTTACTGTATTATCATTACCACAAATTTAAATAAAATAAACAAAGTCTGAAGCGCACTATAAGATAAGCTACAAGCTATTTAAACATATTTGGAGCCAAGTTACCCTGGTTTCCACTCAGAAGGATGCGAAGACCAAATTTTCTCACCAAGAATATTTCTATGCCAATATTTTGTACTAAATTGAGAAATCAGTGCCATCTTTGTGACTTTAAAGTAGCGTTTTGACTTAATTCTTTGTTCACCATGGAAAACCTTATTTTTCCAGAAGAATCTTGGTACCTCAGGTTATTGTTTGACGTCAAAATCCTTCCTCAGATAAAATAGAAACATAAAACGAACCAAAAATGAGACTAAGCGAACGAGATTAGACGAGCCAAAATAAATGAGACCCCCAACCAGATAGAAATTGCAATGAATTATCACGTCAAACTGAAATCGAAGATAAATCACCACAAACAGAAGAAGGGAGAACGCCCATAGAAGTCCTCTAAAGGCCGAAGTGTCATTTGCACTTCACGGAAACAATTTTCATTTCGAGCCGAGTGTTTATTTGTCGAAACTTCAGCGAAGAAAAGAAATAAAATTGCCAAAAAAAAGTAATAGAACTGAAACAGAACTAATAAAAGTTGACTGAGTGATTAAAATGTGATGCTGTTCATTCCTGGGTGCCTCATTAATTTTGGATTTGTCGACGTTATAAAAGAGAAAACGCTTAAAACAAATTATGTTTTCAGTATAGCCTAAATGAGGCTTTGGCCTTTAGAAGGGTGATGGGTACTACACTTACTCCTGTTTAGGATTCCAAAATAGAACGCCAAAAATCAATGCAACCATATGTGTTTCCGTTAAGGTTTCCTTGGTTCTGACATTTTAATTGAGGTGTCTTTACTACCTGAAATTCTAAGCAGGCAAATATAAAAAAAGAATATCCTGCGGCACTAAGGATCAATGCAACTATATTTTTCTTCAAATATTGTTTGTCCTTGATAAGCTTCTCTTGGTCCCCCGTGAGTCAAAATTTAAAATATAGGCCTGCTTCAACCTTCACCTGAAATTCCCTTATAGTTTCTGCTGGGTCCTGTAAACTGAAATCCCGTAATTATTGAAATTATCTTATATATGAGCTCAAATTCTGCACTGCTAACACCATCCCCCCTCCAGCTCTTTGCACTAAAATTTAACTTAAGATTTATGAATAGCGTCACAATCTATAACATATCGAACCTTTAGTGTTAAGAATGAAGGGCTTTGGGAGGTCACGTCTTTTCTCATATATTGGACAATCTTTGCTCGTTTTAAGTTTTATTAACACTTTTACATTCATTAAAAAATCTTATTTTTGAAATTGATTTCTATCCGTTTTTAATATTATATTTAGGTTTATTCTAAATGTAAGGAGTTGACACCACTCTAACATCACCTGATTTTTACGTATTAGTTCTGCTTTTCCATAACAATGGTGCAAAAGGATAATCACCGTTTTGAGAATTGAATGCATTTAAAAAAAATTCCACTGAAATAGATTATCCCAAGCGAACATACCTTCCCCTTAAACCCCACATAGGGCTAAACTTACATCTCTGCTTTAAAGAGAACCAGACAAAAAGAGAAAAAACATCTAATCAGTTTTCAAAGAAAAAGCCTTTTTTGAGTTTATTTTAGTTTTTCCTTTTACTATAATTTATAAACTGATTTGGTTTTACAATTTAGGAAGACCCTTCACTTAGTAACTGTTTTCTCATTTTTGAATGTATTTCTCTGAAATGTTAACTACTACTACTCAAAATAAATTAACTACTACTACTATTAACAACTCATCGCAGCACCAAGCCGCCTGAGGCCAACACTGCTACGCATGCTCTTCTCCATCCCAGTCTATTCAAAGCCTCTCTCTTTACACCATCCCAGGAAGTTTCCATTTCCTTTAAATCGTTCTTTATGACATCCTCCCACCCCAACCGCGGATGACCTGGTTTCAGTTTAGCCCTAGACGGTTTGCCGAAAAGGACAATCTTCACCAATCTGTCATCCTTCATCCACAGAACGTGCCCTAGCCATCTCAACCTTTCTCTCATCATAGCCCTAGAAAGCGGGATTGAACCACACTTTTCGTACAGTCTACTGTTTGGAATACGGTCAGCCAGCAGGGTCCCCAGAACAATCCGTAAGTGATTTCTCTGGAAATCTAGCAAATCTTTATCCGCTTTTCGGAGCGCCAGTGCTTCAGAGCCATATTTGACCACTATAATTACTGCATCTTCCAATATTCTAATCTTGGTTTGCAGACTTATCTTTCTATTCTTCCAAACTTTTTTTAACTGTGAAAAAACACACTGAGCCTTGGCTATTCTACTTTTAACATCTTCACTGCTCCCACCGTCTTTACTGATAATACTATCGAGGTAAGTGAAGCTGTCCACCTGATCAATCTTTTCGTTACCCAATGTCACATTCCCATCTTCGCTTATTCCTAGCCTTAATGACTTAGTCTTCTTAACATTAATTTCAAACCAATTCTAGCACCATGAACTCGCGAAACCTCTAAAAGCTCATTCATTTTGCTCACACTTTCATCTAGGATTCTTAAATCATCAGCATAATCAAAGTCCAGGAGAGTTTTTCCTCCCCATTTTAATCCATGGTATCCCATTGCCTATCATGTGCTCCTTAAGACAAAGTCCATCAATATGATCCATATAAAGGGGGATAGAACACAACCCTGCTTAACTCCTGATCTAATACGAAACCAGCTGCAACTCTCATTTCCTACCTTAACTGCAGCAGTATTATTCTCGTACGTAGCACTAATCAGTTTAATGTATTTGTCTTGTACAAGGCGTCTAATGTACCTTCTGTAAAACTCTTCTATCAACAGAATCGGACGCTTTCTCATAATCTGTAAAACTGAGGACCAAAGGTGTTTGATAATTTAGGCACTTCTCAATTATCAAACACTTCGTGGAAACGAACTATAAGTAAGGAGCGACCCGGCTCAATAGTAACCAAAACTCTAAAAGACAGAATTTTGATACCAATAGATACACCAAAGATACATCATATGAAATGGGCTGTTCCCTCCTCAACGCCTCGCTCTTTACGCTAAAGTTTGACTCTTCGTCTCAAGTCTTCTTTTTAAAATAATAAAAACTTTAGCGTAAAGAGCAAGGCGTTGAGGAGGGGACATCCCCTTTCATATACAGAATGTTTGAGTATATGAGGGGGTTCACCCCTCGTTAATACCTCGTTCTTCACGCTAAAGTTCGAATTTTGTTGCAATTCTTAAGAATGCCCCCTGAACCACAAAGGCCATTTAATTAGAATAAATGGCTCTTTTGAGAGTACTAAAAAAACCTTTAGAGTTAAAAGCGAGGTATTGACGAGGGGATGAACCCCTTCATATGTGCAATAATTTCTGTATCACAGACTTTTTCATTTTCCTCTATCTATTTTCCTGCAACTTTATCTCAGTTTAGCATATTCTCAAAATATTCTGCCCATTCTGGGACAAGTCTGGATTGACTACGCCCTCTTAATTTATTAACATGCCAAAACAATATTTTACTATTGTTCCGTCTAGCTACATCTTCCAGATCCTCGGCAATTTTATCCAGGGCACTGCAATTTTATCCTCCACTTCACACCTCCTTAGCTCATATTTTAATGCTTTCTCCACTTTCTTTACATTTTTTTGTTTTCACATGATCTACCACTCAGATAATTCTTGTACAAGCCTCTTCTCCTCTCTATTAAACCTAAAGTTTTTTCACTTATATTCCTAGCTGCGCTACTCCTAACTTTCTTCCCTAAGACACCATCAGCAACTTCACAAATTGTTTTCCTAGAAGTATTCCATCCATCTTCCACATTGTCTAATTTTAAACTCTCCAGTTCAGTATTCAATTGTTCCTGGAAGGTTTATCTCAAATTATCTTCCTGAAGTCTACTAACATCATAACTCCCCGGGAAGTAGTTACCCTTCCGAAATTTCAGCTTTAAATTAACCCTAAACACTACTAGATAATGATCTTTACCTTTAACATTAAGAACAGCACACCTATATACCCTATTATTTTGTATTGATCCTGCGAATCATCGGTTTACAATGACAGAATCAATGAGGTTTGCTGTCTTACCATCACGTGATATGAATACCATGTTAACTTATGGGCCATTATATGACCAAACACCATATTGGTCATAACTAGAGTGTTATACCTACGAAGTTACAGCAGTCTGTAGCTATTACTGTTTTCTTTTCTTACGCCAAATTTACCTAGGCTAGGACACCATCTATACCTCTTTCTACCGACCTAGGAATTAAAATCTTCTAATAAAATACCATATTTCTACCTGGACCCTGTCTATTTGCTCCTGTAACTGTAAGTAAAATTTATCTGAGTCAATAGCAACTCCGTCAGTCGGTTCTACAGGGGCATATACTACTATAACTGATACCCTGAACTTTTTAGTCATAAAATGAGTGATTAGTATTCTATTATTAATTAAATAAAAAAAACTTTTTCCACAAAATAAGTTTTCAAAGAAAAGTAAAGAACTCCATTAAACAAAGAATGAGCAAAAATAAAATCAAATAATTTACCAAGCGTGAAACTACCACAAATCAGCATCGATAAATAAATGAAACCCAAAACGAACAGAAATTACAATAAATAACCAAGTCAAACTCAACACGAGCAGATACTAACATAAGTTGGGCTCAAAACTCCTATGCGTTCCCAAGGCCAGAACAAAATTTGCCCTTTACTGAAAAAAAATATAACTGTTTTTACTTTTATAACTTTAATAAATGAAATAATATTAACATTTTGATTTCTAAATATCAGTATATGTATATTAAACTGACAATGCACATTCATTTGTATTTTTTTCAGTGAAGTGCAAATTTTGTTCTGGCCTTGGGAAGGCATAGGGGATTTGAGCCCAACTTTTGTTAATATCTGCTCGTTTTGAGTTTGACTCGAATATTTATTAAAATTTATGTACGTTTTGGGTGTGTGTGTCGATCGATCTTTACTATAAAAAGGTCAAGCCATCCAGTCAATTTCGACTATTAAAAAGGGCACTAGGCCTTTCGATTTCCAATCGAATGAGCCCTTTTTTGAAACGAAGCCGCTTTCTATAAACACCTTATGTGCCCCCAGGGCAAAAATTACAACCCTTACCCTAAGGGCTGTTAGGGTGGTTGTCATCCTCTAAGACCTAATTTCCAGAGCTTTCAACTATGTTAAACAAAATGGCTATCTCAAAATTTTGATTGGATGTGTTTGGGGAAATAGTGGGCATGAGAGGGTTGGTAGTCACTCTCCAATCACTTTCAACTATTAAAAATGGCGCTAGCCCTTTCAATTTCCAATCAAATGAGTTCTTTAGAAGTTTCTACGACAAAACTTTCAATAAAAATCTTATATGCCCCCAGGGCATAATTACAACCCTTGTCCTGAGTGCTGGGGGGGGGGGTGTCATTCTCAAAGACCTAATTTCCAGAACTTTCTACTACGTTGAAAAAAATGGCTATCTGAAAGTTTTGATTGGATGTGTTTGGAGGAATGGTGGGCGTGAGAGGGGGGTTAGTTACCCTCCAATCACTTTTGACTATTAAAAAGGGCACAATCCCTCTCAATTGTAAATTGAATGAGCCCCTTATGAAGTTTTACGACAACTCTATCTATAAAAACCTTCTATGCCCCCAGGGCAGAACTTAAAACCTTTGCCCTTGGGTCTCTAGGGGGTTTGTCATCCTTAAATACATAATTTCCAGAACTTTCAACTACGTTGAACAAAATGACTATTTCGAAACTTTGATTGAATGTTTTTGGGTAATGGTGAGCGTAACTTTCGTAACTCTCCACTCACTTCCGACTATTAAAAAGGGCAATTTTATTTCCAATAAAACGAGCCCTTTTTGAAATTTCTCCAACAAATTTCTATAACTTACAACCCTTGCCGTCAGGGTTCTGAGGGGGTTATCATCCTAAAAGACCTAAGTTCAAGAACCTTCAACTACGTTGAACAAAATGGATGTCTCAAAAGTTAGCCCTTTCAGTTTTCAATTGAATGAGCCCATTTGAAGTTTCTGCGACAACGATTTCAATAAAAACCTTATATGCCCCAGGGCATAACTTACAACCCTTGCCCTGAGGGCTGTGGGGGGGGGGGGTTGTCATTCTTAAAGACCTAATGTCCAAAACTTTCAACTACGTTGAATAAAATGGCTGTCTAAAAATTGTGATTGGATGTGGTTGGGAAAAAGGTGGGCGTTAGAGAGGGGTTAGTTGCCCTCAAATCACTTTCGACTATTAGAAAGGGCACTAGTCTTTTGAAGTTCCAATCGAATGAGCCCTTTTTCAAGTTTCTACGACCAAGATTTCAATAAAAACCTTATATGCCCCCAGGGCATAACTTATAATCCTTGCCCTGAAGACTGTGGTGGCAGTGTACTTACTTACTTGTACTTGTAGCGGGAATCAGGCGTTTCCACCTCGGCTGGCATCGATGATCTTGGAGACCTTCTTGGACCATGTTGAGCGATCTTCTGCCAGCTGCTCTGCAAAAGCGAGCCACTGAGTTGACCATCTGTGTCCGAACTTTCTGAAACCCCCGATAGGTTCAAGGTCTGACTTGGCCAGGTTCCACCAGTTCTTCCTCTGTCCTCCTTGGCGTCTCTTCCAGGAGCTAATAGGCTTCACCTGGGGCATTTCAAACGGCGTTCTTTAATAGTGAGCACAACATCTATCTGAATATTGCACATTCGACGTAGATCCGCGTTGGAGGTACGGTCGCGTAGCTGTATTCTGAGAATTCTTCGCAGACAGGTATGCTCAAACACCTTCAGTGTATTCTCATGCTGTAGTTTTACCGACCATGTTTCGCATCCGTAAAAGAGAACGGTGCGGACTAGTGCCATGTAGATTCGAACTTTCGTTCGGACACTGACTTCGCGGCGATTCCATAAGGGTTTCCGAAGGGAGGCAAAGACTGTCTGCGCTTTCTGTATTCTCTGTTGGATATCATCGTCGGAAGATCCGTCAGTATATATCTGGGAGCCTAGGTATGTGAAACGGTTGACTTTTTTGAGCTGAACTTGATTGACAGTTAGTGTGAATGGTCCTGTTTCGTGGTTAATAGCCATGAATTTTGTTTTCTCTGTGCTGACTTTCAAGCCGATCAGGTCTGCCCAGGCCACCATGTTGTCAAGCATGTTTTGAGCTTCTACGGGGTCTGACAGGAGGCCAACATCATCCGCATAATCGAGGTCAGTCAGTGAAAGATTTTGTCCGATCTGAACTCCTGGATACGACGACAGTGCATTTTCAAGCACCCAATCGACGCAGTAATTGAACAGAGTCGGAGAGAGGACGCACCCTTGTTTTACTCTGAACTCAACCAGGAATTCTTCATTTTCTTCGCCATAGACTCGAATCGGCTCACTGACGCGTCATAGTACGCCTTTATCAGTTCAACAAACTTCAGCGGCATTCCGTCATTCTCTAGGATCTTCCAAAGTTTCTGGCGAGTGACAGAGTCGAAGGCGGCAATGAAGTCCAGGAACATCAAGATCAGGGGTAGATTGTACCTTTCAAACTGCTGGATAATGAGACGAAAAACGAAGATATTATCAGTAAAGCCTCTACATGGCCGAAAGCCGGCTTGATTTCCTCGGGTTCTTTCCTTCCTTTCCCCTTTGAAGCGGTTCAAGAGTATGATCCCGAATATTTTGACCGCAATGTCTATAAGACTTATTCCGCGGTAATTTTTGCATTCGGTTTTATCTCCTTTCCTATAGAAAGGGAGAATGACTGATGTCTTCCAATCTTTTGGGAAAGAATTGGTCCTCCACACTTCTTCGAGAATGCCATGGAGCTGTTCAGCAGTGACCTCAGGGCATTGTTTGTACACTTCCGGGGGGAGGCCGTCTTCACCTGGGGCTTTGTGGTTCTTCAGGGTCTTGATCGCTTTTAGTATTTCGGCTTTGGTCGGTGTATCCAGCTAGACATCGTAGGGTTCTTTAGGGACGGCAGGTGGGAAAGCATCATGAGCAGATGATGGGGATGGGTTTAGGAGGATCTGAAAGTGATCCTTCCATCTTGCTTATCGCTCCTTCTGACAACTGATGATTTTTCCTGATCTGTCTTTGACTATTTCTGAGACAGCAGCTTTCTTACCAACGGATTCTTTCAGGATCTGGTAAAGCTTGCAGGTATCATGTGAGCGTGCTGCTTTCTCTAACGAAACGGCAGCATCTTCCCACATTTGGCGGCAGTCCAGACGAACAGAGTGTTTTACCTGCCTGCGCAGCTCTTTTGTTTCTTCTTTAGGACCGTCCATCTTTTATCTTCGCTCACCGACTATTGACAGGGTCCTAGCGGTAATCCAGTGCTGTCGTTTGATTTTTGCTCGGCCTAGGATCTCATCCCATCTCTTCTTGGGGGTTGGGTTTTCATCAGAACTGAGGGTGTCAAATCGGTTAGTCAGTTCCAAATTGTGGGCCTGCCGAACTTCTTTGTCTTGGAGCTTACCAATGTCGAATCCGGCCTTGGGCTTGTTTTTTCTCCGAGTTGCAAGATGTAGCAAAATTTTTGCAGCAACAAGCCTGTGGTCAGACCCAGACTGCGACCCTGTGTCCGCGCCGTTGTAAGAGCGAGAGTCTTGTACGGAGCTTCTCCAGCGCTGGCGTACGAGAATGAAGTCTATTTAAGCCTTAGTGACACCGTCATTTGAATGCCAAGTTAAAAGGTGGCTAGGTTTGTGCTGAAATATGGTATTGGTGACAACAAGGTGGTTCATCAAGGCGTAGTTTACCAACCTTTGCCCATTCTCACATCTGTGACCTTGTCCAAATTTTCCCAGGACTTCTCTTGTGGTTTGGTCAGACGGACCAACTCTTGCGTTGAAGTCTCCAGCAACAATCAAGTAATCACGTGCGGCAACAGAAGAAGACAGCTGTTGCAGCTCGCCGTAGAAATCATCCTTGGTCGTATCAGCAGCGTCACGGGTGGGGCATAGGTAGAAATTATCGACACATTTGCGGGGTTTCCTTTTAGTCTGATTCTGGCAAGACTACAAGAGACTGGTTCCCATTCTAGGAGAGCATTTCTGGTTCTTTGGTTCATGATGAAACCAACTCCGTGGAGTCCTGAATTATCCTCTATTCCGGAGTAGAAAAAATGGAACTGATGTAGCGTTTCAGGAGCCGTAATAACTATGGAGCCAGAACCGGAAATTCTGGTCTCGGATATGCAAAGTATGTCTATGTTGTACCTTTCCATCTCATGGACAAGAAAAGCTTGCGTGGCTTCTTGTTTGACGGATCTTACATTCCAGCATCCCACATTCATTCTAGATTTTGCCTGTTTAATGACTGTAGTAGGTTTTCCTAGATTTATGGCGTGAAAAGGATTTTTCGACTTCGCCGCCATATTCGAAGTCGCGTCGCCTGCCGGGAACACCGTAGTATGGTTGGCTTGTTTACTTCTCGACACCCACGCCAATACGGGGGCCGCGTCGCTTGCCGGGGACGCCGTAGCCGTTACAACTTTTCTTCTAGGTCTCAAATCCATCGATGTTTCTTGGGAATAGAGTTGACCGCAAGGTCCCCAGTCTTGCGGGTCACCCGGAGCGCGTTAGCCACCAAATCGCTCGGCGTGGAGCTCAATGGTGTTTACACCCTTCCACCACTTTGAGGTGCGCTGCCGGATTTCCTCTGCTGCCCAGGGACGGAAGATCGAGCCTCATTGCCTGTAACTACCATCACTGCCATGGAGGTATACAAGCTTAGCTTGACCTTTGATTCCCACCTGGAATCAGCAGGGGCTTCAGGAAAGGGTGGTGGCAGTGTCCTGCTCAAAGGTATAATTTCCTGAATTTTGAACTGCGTGGAACAAAATGGCTATCTCAAAATTTTTATTGGATGTGTTTGGGGAAATGGTGGGCGTGGAAGGGGTGTTAGTTGCCTTCCAATCACTTTCGACTATTAAAAAGGGCACTAGCCATTTCACTTTCCAATCGGATGAGCCTTTTTTGAAGTTTCTACGACAACGCATTCTTTAAAAACCTTATATACCCCCAGGGCATAACTTACAACCCTTGCCCTGAGAGCTGTGGGGGGGGGGGGGTGTCATCCAAAAAAGACCTAATTTCCAGAACTTAAAACTATGTTGAATAAAATGGCTATCTCAAAGTTTTGATTAGATGTCTTTGGGGAAAAGGTGGGCGTGAAAGGGGGGTTAATTGCCCTCCAATCACTTTCGACTATTAAAAAGGGCACTAGCCCTTTGAATTTCCAATCGAATGGTTCTTTTTTGAAGTTTCTACGACAACGCCTTCTATAAAAATCCTTATATGCCCACAGGGCATAACTTACAATCCTTACCCTGAGGGCTGTGGGGGAGTGCCCTCCTCAAAAACATAATTTCTATGTGGAAATCAACTACGCTGAGCAAAATGGCTATCTCAAAATTTTGATTGGATGTGTTTAGGGAAATGATGGGCGTGGAAGGGGTGTTAGTTGCCTTCCAATTACTTTCGACTATTAAAAAGGGCACTAGACCTTTGAATTTCTAATCGAATGAACCCTTTTCAAGTTTCTGTGACAAAGATTGGTTGCTAGTTGGTCTCCAATCACTTTCGACTATTAAAAAGGGTACTAGCCACTCCAATTTCCAATCAATGAACCCTTTTTGAAGTTTCTACGACAACTCCTTCGATACGAAGTGCCCTGGTATGGAAAACAAAAACAAAAAAAAATAATTAATACATTGTGCCAACATCGTTCTTTACTTAGGCAGCGCGATCGCGCTGCCCATGATACCTTCCCATCCTAAAGAAGCCTTAGCAGCTTTCTTATTCATCATGAGCCCTACTCCCTGTCTATGTACCCCATCCTTCCTGCCTGAGTACATAAATTCTATATCACCTATTTTCATGCTTCCTACCCCTGAGATATGAGTTTCTGAAACTCCTACTAAGTCTAGTTCAAATCGTCTAGTTCGTCAGTCAGAAAGTCGTTACGATAGTTATTTTTTAATGACGTAACATTCCAAGTTCCAATGTACAATTCTGGGCCCATCTTGGTCACAACATGGTTTTCAGCACTTGTCGATGCTCTTCTATCAACAAGAGTCGAAATCCTGCACAGACAATCTCAAGCCTATTACCTCCGACTCATTATATATTCATGCCAACAAGTATTAATCTGCTAAGGAGAGGAAACCTCTAGTAGATAAATTAGCGAGGAAGAGGTTTTCAGCCCGAAGACTCCCGCCCTAACATACCAAGCCCAGAAGAATTAACCATTAATGAGAATCCCGTGCAAATCCTGTGTCGTTTACTAAGCTATAAGTTCCTCGAGGGACGCCGCGCCTCAAGTGGGCATAGTGTTGACCGCAAGGTCCCCAGTCTTGCAGGTACCCCAAAATGGTCGAGGCAGGCCTTTGCAGAGGCAGTTATCCATAGATCTGGATTCTACGCCCTGCTACAGTTGTCCTCCTATAGAGGATCCTCCTACGACGGTGTTCTGCGTCACCATACAATTTAACCCATTACTAGGAGAAGGTTTGTAACAAACGGGACGTGTGCACACACCAGTGGGCCCTGCTGAGTGTACATTTGAGGGGCCTTCTTGCTCCTTCGCTTGTATTTACAGCCCCAGGCGAGGGTGTTCCAGTTTCTATTATGGACCCCCAGGGACAAGACCCCCCTTGATCCGTTCCTCCTACGGAGGTACCCTACATATCTGTAAGGCGTTCCCCTATCAATACCTGGGGACAAGCTGAGTGGCCTCGGGTATATATATATATATATATATATATATATATATATATATATATATATATATATATATATATATATATATATATATATATATATATATATATATATATATATATATATATATATATATATATATATATATATATATATATATATATATATATATACACAAATTCATATATATAAGGGTTTCAATAGACAAGTTTAAGGCACCTGTTCTCTCTCTCCATTTGGAAAGAACGATCGCCAGGGACGACCGCCCAAAAGGCGCTCAATAACCATCGTCCACTTGGGTGACCTTTATGCTATTTAAAATGACACTCTAGTCTTTAAGGGGGGTTTAAAGGAGAAGGGGTTTAACAACAGAGTTATTCGTGGTAATTTTTGTTCAATTTAAGGTTGAATTCAGTGTTCCCTGCTGCCTGTACTTGCTTTTCAATTCTTCTTTCTTGGCCCACTTCCCTGAATTACATTAAATTTTGTTTCATTTTAGTCATAATTAAAATGAAAGAGGAAAAGTTAATGAAGATTTAGTTAAGTTTTCTTGCGAAATTGTTTGGTCTAAACGAAAAATTCAATGGGTTAATAAGGCGATTTGAGGTTGATCAGTGTGTGAGTAAGTAGACTAATTAGCATGGTTAGACATCGTGAGTTACTAATGTTTCTACAAGAAAATAGCCTATTAAAGACAGTATACCAAGAATGCTTGAGAGATAGGAAACAAGATTCTAAGGCTAAAACCTTTTTTTGAAAGGTTCATAAAACCACCTCTACCATATAAGATGGATTTTTGTTGAGTTTGTGTAGCTAGACTCTAGAATAATGGGAAATCATTAGGTCTAGAAGAGGGGGGACGCTGGTAGCCAAACAAGCAAGGGTTATTTTAGAGAAGCAGGAACTCCAGAAATAGCATAATGAAGTAGCAGCACCCCCGTCTCTCTCTTTCTCTCTGTACGCTAAGATTAAGGAGCATGGGAGAGGAGCTTCATTTAAAGGCAAGGCCGAATTGGGAGGAGCTACAGTCGGTAATGTTGTTATGGGGACAGTATTACCTCTTTGTGATAAAAGAAAGAATTTAGGAAAGGCAACGTCAGAGATAGGTTCGTTTTTTGGCCCAATGTGTGGATATGGGGAAGATAATTTGATTAATTTATTTTTTTAAGAATTAAATAGGCTGAGAGACGAAATTTTTGAGGGGTTAGATTTTATAACAAGTGACAGTAGTCTTATGAGGTTTAAAAAGTTGGGGAAGTTGGAGGGCACAGGTATGGCACAAAGGGACCTTTTCTGTAATTTATGTAATTTTTTTATTTGGATTTTAGGCTGTGTCTTTTATAAATTTTATGTTGTAGTATTTTTATGAATTAACTACAACCCATGGAGGCCTTTAGCGTTAAAAAATATTATTTTTCATCTTCTTCTTCTTCTTCTATTTAACAGCAGGCGGGCTTTTCAGTAATACTATTTAGCCCTTTTCCTTTTGCTTCACTCTGTGGGCTACAGAGCTACTGGCTTGATTGCCTCTTATTTATTAGATATTTTCAGATATCTTTCAGTAGATCTTTTGACTCTAGGAGTTCAAATATAAGATGATAGATGTCGATTTCTATCATCTTATACCACATGCAAACTATTCTAACTCGTTTTAAATTCACTCTTTACTTTTCGAATAAACCTTTGTTTTTTTTTTAATTTACTGCTAAGTTAACGCAATTGTGTGGGGCACGATCGAATTTAATTATAATGAGGAGGATGAAACAAGTAATGTTTAGATAAATAGGCTGCTGTTGGAATCAACTAACGAGACTGATCGTAAGTTGATTTTTCAGGAGTTCATCACTTGCTTTACTCTTGCGTAAAGCTTCCAAATAATGTAACAGTGAATGCTGAGCTATGCGGTGAAGAAAAGCCACCGGATGTCTACCATATATGCAACTCTAAACCATGCCCTCCAAGATGGAAAACAAGTAATTACAGTCTCTGCTCAGTGACTTGTGGATCTGGAATTCAAGAAAGAAATGTAAGTGTGAAATAATAAAACCTATTTTAAATTAGGTTAACCTAAAGCCATGTAAAACCAAGAGAACTTTGATACTATCGAAGATTCCGCGTTATTTTTTGCAGTGGAATCTGCGTCAGATTTATATCCCTACCAGCACATCAGCAATAGACAACGTGTGACTTAATCAAAAGTCCTGGTTGGATAGTAATAATGTAAGTTATAAAACAAATTTACGGCCATAAAAAGTTTAAAAAATGGAAAATTTTGTTAAATTAGGAGTAAATAGTCCTCTTTAATACACAACGTCCGTCATCGGCCGATCTACAATCATAAAGCTGTTTTCTGAGTGATGTACCATCTTTAAGAGAAACAAGGCCGAACGTTCCTGTAGATGGCCAATATTCCTTTTTCAATCAGTGCTAAAGTTGAAACATAAGTTCAAACTTCTTTATTTAAAAATATACTTGAACGACTCTGACCTGTACACCTCTCAACTGATTCTTTCATTTTAGACGAGATCCTCAAATAACAATTATGTGTTAAAACATATGAGATAATTACGTTTGCACAAAACTTTAATTACACCTAATCAAAACTAACGTGACTCCTAGACATAAAAAGGATCGACATTTATTTGTAAATAAATTAGGCAATATTTTGCATATTTTAAAATAGAAGATAATTTAATTATTGCTGGTTGATGTTTTTCAAGCATTTTAATTGTTAGATGTTTATTTTACAAAAAATTATTTCCTAGGTAACTTGTATTCAGGACATTGCAGAAGGCATAAGCGTTGAAGTTCCTGAGGAAAAGTGTGCGTCTCCAGCACCATCAAGATCACAGATTTGCAATATTGAAGAATGTCAACCCGAATGGCGCGTTGGAAACTGGTCCAATGTAAGTGTCGTTTTAAAATTAAAAAAACAATTAGTAATTTGTAAACGTAGGGAGAGCTTTAGCGAATGTATTAGAATAAACAAAATAAGACAACTGGTGCAATTGTCTTTACATGTTTATTTGGTTAACAGGTTTTTATCAACAGGCATTCATCAAAATGACAGACTATCCTTACCCAATTTCTTACAGCTTGTATTTTACAGTTGGTGGTGTTTTTTTTTATATTTACTCATCCGTTCCGTTAAGACTTGGAAAAGAAAACAAGACTTCTCTCAAATTTCGAATCTGAAAAATTTATTATTTGAAGAAATTCAGTTGAAAAATAGTCTGATTACAAGCAATGAGACATTAAAAAAAATTGAGTAGCCAGAAAAAAAAATTGTGATAGATCCATAAGATTTTATAGATAACAGCATGGAATGGGATTTATGTTTACCTATTTTTAGTGTCAAAAATCAAGGCGCAAGTGCATACGCAAACGAGAAGTAACATGTGCCTTCTACACAGATCTGAATGCATGGAAAAGTGCATCAACATCTCTTTGTAAACTTCCGAAGCCACTAATTAGTGAGACCTGTTTACGAAGAGATTGCAGAACAAAAAGGTAAGTAATACAAGTATGATCTAATGAATGAGAGCTTGCTTCTCTAGAAAAAAAAAAATCAGAAATAGCTCTTTCTGAATATTAAAATAAATTTACATAAAAATTCAACTGAATTTACTGAAAAAAATGTGCATTGTCAGTTTAATATACACATGCTGATATTTATTCCGTAAAATCTTAATTATTTTTGTTTTCTTAAAGTTATAATTGAAAACATTTAAAAGAATTTTTCTCAGTAAAGTAAAAATTATATTCTGGCTTTTAGAAAGCATAGGGTTAGAACCCTACTCAGATTAATTTCTGCTCGTTTAGAGTTTGACTTATTTTAATTTCTGTTTGTTTTGGGTTTCATTTATTTATTGATACTGATTTGTGGTAGTTGTATGATTTGTAGATTATTTGATTCTATTTTTGTTCATTTTTGGTTTAATGGAGTTCTTTAATTTTTTTTGAAAAACTTATTTTGTGCAAAAAGTTTTTTGATTAATTTCTGTTCGTTTTATATTGACATAGTCTTTTTCAAAAAGAAAGACTGAGCCTCTTCTGAAGTTAAAAAACCACCCCCCTTCCATAAAAACCTTTAATATCCCGTAGGCATAACTTAAAACCCTTGCGCCTAATCTCTCGGATTTGTTTAAACCCCAAAAGCCTTGTTTTAGGATATTTAGACTATTTTGAATAGAATGGTTATCTCAAAATTTCTATTAGACGCATTTCTGGACAATATGACGTGTGTGTACGGGTGAGAGGGTAGCTGCCCTCTGATCACTTTGACTCTTAAAAAGAGCACTAGAGCGTCTAATTACCATTCCATTGAGCCCCCTTTGAAGTTTATATGACCATACTTTCTATAAAAACCCTATATGTCCCCAGGGCATAACTTACAACCCTTGCCCTGAGAGCTGGGGGGGGGGGGGTTTCTTATCCTCAAAGACATAATTTCCAGAACTTTCTGATAGGCTTAACAAAATAGCTTTATCAAAATTTTTATTGGAAGTGTTTGGGAAAATGATAGGCGTGGAGGGAGACATTTGCCCTCTGATGACTTTCGACTAATAAAAAAGGCACTAGTCATCTCAATCTACAATCGAATGGGCCCTTTTTGAAGCTTCTACGACAAAAATTTCTACGACAAGAACGTTATATGCCACAAGGGCATAATTTACGACCCTTGTCATGAGGGCTATGGGGGGAGGGTTGTCATCCTTAAAGACATAATTTCCAGACCTTTCAACTACGTTGAACAAAATGGCCATATCAAAATGTTGATTATAAATTTTTGGGGAAATTATGGGCGTTGGGGGGGGGATTCTCCCTCTGATTACTGTCGTCTATTAAAAAGGGCAATAGCCCTCCCAATTTCTAATCGACAGAGCCCCTTTTGAAGTTTTACGACAACACTTTCTATATGACATTATATGCCTCCAGGGCATGACTTATAACCTTAGCCCTGAGGGCTGTTGGGGGGTTGTCATACTCAAAAACATAATTTCCGGACCCTTCAACTACGTTCAACAAAATTGCTATATCAAAATCTTGATCGGAAGTGTTTGGGGAAATGATGGGTATGGGGGGGGGGCACTCGCCCTCTGATCGCTTTTAACTATTAATAAGGGCAATAACCCTCTCAATTCCCAATTGAATGAGTCCTTTTTGAAGTTTCGACGACAACACTGGCAAAGACCTAATTTCCAGAACCTTCAAGTACGTGGAACAAAATGTCTATCTCAAAATTTTGATTGGACGTGTTTGGGGAAATGGTAGGCTTGAGATGGGCGTTAGTTGCCCTCCAAAGGGCACTAGCGCTTTCAATTTCTAATCGAATGAGCCCTTTTTGAAGTTTCTACGACAACGCTTTATATAAGACCTTATATGCCCCCAGGGCAAAACTTACAAACCTTGCTTTGGGGGGTGGGGGGGGGGGTGATCATCCTCAAAGACATAATATCCTGAACTTTCAACTACGTTTAAAAAATGGCTATCTCGAAATTTTGATTGGATGTGTTTGAGGAAATGGTGGGCGTGAGAGGGAGGTTAGTTGCCCTCCAATCAGTTTTGACTAGCCTATTAAAAAGGGCACTAGCCCTATCAATTTCCAATTGAATGAGCCTTTTTTGAAGTTTCTACGACTACATTTTCTATAAAAAACCTTATATGCCCCCAGGGCATAACTTAAAACCTTATCCCTGAGGGCTCTGGGGGAAGTTTCATCCTGAAAGACCTTATTTCCAGAAATTTCATCTACATTGAAAAAATGGTTATCTCAAAATTTTGATTGGATGTGTTTAATGGTGAGCTTGAGAGGGGGGCTAGTTGCCCTCCAATCGCTTTCAATTATTAAAAAGGGCACTAGGCCTTTCAATTTCCAATCGAATGAGCCCTTTCTGAAGTCTCTACTAAAATGCTTTCTATAAAATCTCTTAGGTTGTAAGTTATGACCCCAGGGCATAACTTTGCCCTGAGGGGTTTGGGAGGCTTGTCATCCTCAAAATCGTAATTTTCAGAACTTTCAACTACGTTGAAAAAATAGCTATCTCACAATTTTAATTGAATGTGCTTGAGGAAATGGTGGGCGTGAGAGGGGGGATAGTGGCTCTCTATTCACTTTAGACTATTAAAAAGGGCACTAGTCCTTTCAATTTCCAATCAAATGAGCCCTTTTTGAAGGTTCTACGATAGCACTTCCTATAAAAACCTTATATGTCCCCAGGATATAACTTACAACTTTTGCCTCGAGGGCTATGAGGGGATTGTCATCCTAAAAGACCTAATTTCCAGAACTTTTAACTATGTTGAACAAAATGAATATCTAAAAATATTGATTGGATGTGTTTGGGGAAATGGTGGGCGCGAGAGGGGGGTTAGTTGCCCTCCACTTACTTTCAACTATTAAAAAGGGCACTAACACTTTCAATTTTCAATCGAATGAACCCTTTTTGAAATTTTACGGCAACGCTTTCTATAAAAACCTCATATGCCCCCAGGGCCTAACTTACAACCCTTGCCCTGAGGGCTGTGGGGGGTTGATATCCTCAAAGATATAATTTCCAGAACTTTCAGCTACGTTGATAAAAATGGCTATCTCAAAATTATGATTGTATGTGGTTGGGAAAATGGTGGGTGTGAGAGGGGGGTTAGTTGCCTTCCAATTACTTTCGACTATTAAAAAGGCCACTGGCCATTTCAATTTCCATTGGAATGAGCCCTTTTTGAAGTTTCTACGACACCGCTTTCTATAAAAACCTTATACGCTCCCAGGGCATGACTTACAACCCTTGCCCTGAGGGCTGTGGGGGGGGGGTGTCATCCTTAAAGACCTAATTTCCAAAACTTTCTACTACGTTGAACAAAATGGCTATCTAACAATTTTGATTGCATGTGTTTGGGGAAAAGGTGGGTGTGAGAGGGGGGTTAGTTGCCTTCCAATTACTTTCGACTATTAAAAAGGGCACTAGCCATTTTAATTTCCAATCGAATGAGCCCCTTTTGAATTTTCTACGACAACGCTTTCTATGAAAACCTTATATGTCCCCAGGGTATAACTTATAACCCTTGCCCTGAGGTCTGTGGGTGGGGGGGGTGAGTTTCATCCTTAAAGACTTAATTTTCAGAGCTTTCAACTACTTTGAAAAAAATGGCTATCTCAAAATTTTTATTGGATGTGTTTGGGGAAAAGGTGGGAGTGAGAGGGAGGTTAGTTGCCCGTGAAAAATTGTTTCCTTTTAATTTGCCGATTCTACGTGGGCGGCGCAGCCTCCCTTGTCTTACAAGTTAATTATTCGCGTGATCTATTGATTCTTAAATTTTATTACTTATTATTATCCGACTAGGCACAGCTCAGATAAAAAAATTCTCTTTGCGATTTTTTATATATGTACCCACAATAGGCTACTCTTGTAGGCTAAATTACTTGTCTCTTCGAAAAACGCAAAATTCTTTTACTATCAGTGCTGTTGATAGCTCTTTTTCTTGCTGCCACCACTTATTGGGGTGTAAGCTACGGGTGTCGCCACTTATTGATGCAAAAATGGTGCAAAAAGGGTGCTATGCCACTTACTCGAAGGGGAGAACCCTTGTCGGCCCAAATGTTAGTGGGATTTCCGCTCTTACCCCAACGGTTCTGCAAATATCGGGTTTGGTACTACCCTATTTACAGTATACCCTGTCCCAGGGTATGATAACGCGGTCGAGTGGTCAAATGGCCACTTTCTAAAACCAAATGTACCCGCCTTGGGTTACGGCTAGAAAATCTCTTAACTCTCTCCTTGGAGGTAACAAACCTCCCTGTCAATATAATAATGACGGTACCTCCTAGCTCTATTCCTACCCTGCCTGGGTTACGGAAAATAGTACACAGTTTGTAGAAAATACCTTACTTGTATTCTTCCAAAAGGGTCACATATAACAACAGAAATATCCTTCCCCAAACGGGGTCAAAACGCAGACTAAAAAAATAATAATAATCTTTACACAACTGTTCATATGGGTGGACCTCTGCTTGGCCCAGCCAATCAGCTACATCCCCATTCAAACCCAATTCTAACTCTTAGATTTATCTTTCAATGACTCCCAAACCAGGAAGTACAAAAATAGAACTTGGTTCAAAGCTTACCTATTGCAAAACCACTATCGCTTAGTAACGGGAATTTAACCTGTCTTTTGAAATTATACTATAAGCAAATGTAATTAAGAAAAAGAAAACAGGTCATTTATCTGAAAGGAAAAGAAACAGGGGTGGAACCCCAACACCAGCCCTTTTCGACTATTAAAACAGGTACTAGCCCTTTGAATTTCCAATCGAATGAGCCGCTTTTGAAGTTTCTACGACAACGCTTTCTATGAAAACCTTATATGTCCCCAGGGGGTAACTTATAACCCTTGCCCTGAGGTCTGTGGGGGGGTTGTCATCCTTAAAGACTTAATTTTCCGAACTTTCAACCACTTTGAAAAAAATGGCTATCTGAAAATTTTGGTTGGATGTATTTGGGGAAAAGGTGGGCGTGAGAGGGGGGTTAGCTGCCCTTCAACCCTTTTCGACTATTAAAACAGGTACTAGCCCTTTGAATTTCCAATCGAATGAGCCTTTTTTGAAGTTTATACGACAAGGCTTTCTATAAAAATCTCATATGCCCCAGGGCATAACTTACAACCCTTGCCCTGAGGGCTGCGGGGGAATGTCCTCCTCAAAAACATAATTTCTGTGTGGAAATCAACTACGCTGAAAAAAATGGCTATCTTAAAATTTTGATTGGATGTGTTTGGGGAAATGGTGGACTATTCAAAAGGGCCCTAGCCACTCCAATTTCCACTCTAATGAGCCCTTTTCGAAGTTTCTACAACAATTCCTTCGATACGAAGTGCCCTGGTCTAGAATCAAAACAAAAAAAAAATTAATAAATAATACATTGCGCCAACATCGTTCTTTACTTAGGCAGAGCGATCGCGTTGCCTATGATCAGTTCATAAAAGATTCACCAGGTATCAGGGTTTTCAAGGTTTCTAAGAATGATGTCAAGAAGACTAACAAGGTAGTGCGAAGTAGATATCTCCTTCATGTTTCCAAACTGTTGTATGTTAATAAATTTAAGAATCTCTGCCTTTAACCAATTAGCTAAGAAACCCTTGTACATTTTTGAAGAAAAACTGGGTCAAGGTGATTAGGTCGTACTTCAGTAAAATCGTTCAGGTCTCCCCTCTTTTGGATTGGAGTAAAATGGCCCAGCTTTCAGCGCGAACGGTAACATCTAGAATTACTAATATCATTAAAAATACTAACATGCGGTGTTGATAGTTTATCAGGGAATAATTTTATTAGATCAGTTGGGATATACATAGGACATTTACAAGTTTTTTCCGTTTCTGTATTTTTTTTTATTACGTCTTTCTCTGAAATTTTGGGGATTTTGTCTTTTGGAGTTCCAGGGATTTAATGGTTTTCTGATAGAGAGTGGAACGATTGCACAATGTTAACTAGATGTTTATTAAGCTCATTGGCAGTTTGTTCAGGCGGTTCATCCAGTAAAAAGTCAAGGGTTTTGCACGAGGAATCCCCTATTTCTTTCATTTTCTTAAACCATTGCCGAGGTTTGCTCTGTTTTAAGCACTTTAATCTGTTCTTACCATAATAAGAAGCAGCTCGACGTATTTCTTTCTTTATTTTTTTACGGAGGGCTAAGGCATCATCTTTCTTTCCAAGGCGAAAAAAGGGTTAGTTTCAAATGGATCAGCCCTTTTATTTTTTCGTTAGCGTAAGGTTCATCCGAGAAACATACCGTCTTGGTAACCTTTGGGAAATTGTTTTGGTAATTTGTCAATAATTTGGTTTGAAACAAACAAACGTTTCAATTAAGGTTTACACACGATACAACACCATCCCAACTCTCAGACGTAATTCAGTGTCAGAATAAAAAAAAAACCTTGACTTGTTATCGGCCGGTACGAAAACTCAGGAACTGAATAATTTGTTTAAAAACTAGCAGTGGTTTCAATTGTACCATAAAATGATAGCTACCACCGAGAGGGGAAGAGTAGTTAGAGTATTGTAAAAGGTTTTAAGGTTGGTCCAAATAACATCAAAATAATTTCCACAAATAATTAAGACTTAGTTTGTTTGCGTCTCCTACAATAAAAAGGCCAGCATTTGAGTACTTTGTCGTCACAAAGTCAAGACTTGCTCGTAGCCTATCATGAAAATTACGACGGGAACAAGCATTCTGTCCGGGTAAATAATAAAATGAGAAAAAACTTATAAAAAATAAGTGGTCTGTTTAAAGCAAATATTAAATATAACTCACCCAATGAGGGAACTGGAACTTCCCCAATGTTATTATTTTATTGGAAACTGATGGCCCTATTAAAGTAAGAACAAATACTTCAAATTTATACAGTGTTAAAAGTTAATTTTTTTCCGTAATGCAGGAAAGATTTCTTAAGCTTGTTTTTTTTGTATTTTGTTATTTATATTTTGTTGGAATGGAAATGTCTTTCTACTTTTTAGTTTCATAGTTTAAACAAGTATACAGGTATAAATGATACAATAAGTTTATTTGTTGCACGTTGAGTGTATTCTAAATTTCATATGTGTATTTATTTTTCATTTCAAATAGGAAATCATTGAAAAACGAAGTGGTAATAGAAGGTAACCGAAAAGATTATGTTTTCCACCAGAAACCCAGCAAAAAAATGGTTTTACTTACTATCGGTGGTACCGCTGAAGTATACAAGGGCACATGGCTTACAATCAAATGTCCAACTAGGGGATTTAGTCGGTAAGATTGAGTCTTAGTTTGTCCCATATTACTTTTACTTCCCTTTAATACTTTAACTAGACGATAATAACGAAAAAATAACATCAATCACTCTGAATTCTGTTCAAAAAGTGTTTTTATTGAAAAACAGATTTGTTCTTTCAATTCATGCCTGAAGTATTTTTTTTGTTAATAGAAAACAAGATCAAACTCGTGAAATAGAAAAGTGGGTAAGAAGTTAAAACATTCATCATGTATTCGTATCGTTGTCTTAATTGAATTGTTAATTGTCTTAACAGCTGTATTGATTGAAGTTTTCATGGCTTCTTTTTTTTCTTTTGTAAATATGAAGGAATATGGAGGTTCTCACTAAAATATAGCCTCCAGTGCCCAGATCAGTGCTCTGTTTGATCTAAAATTAAGATAGCATTTTGCTAATTTTGGGACCCAATCGAATTTAAAGCCGGATAGCAGCTTGCTAATTTTTGTAACCTAGAAAAAAATAGGTGGCGTCCCGCTTTATGTAAATTAGCACTTGGATTATTATAAACTTTGACCAAAAGGAATATAAAAGCAGCAGCTTTTGTATTTTAATGCAGAATGGCTTTTGAATTCAAAATTTGTTTTTGTGACGAAGATTGGCTATTTCCGTATGGTAATTTTGGGACCCAAACAATTCTAAAGCCGGGTAGAAGCTTGCTAATTTTAAAAAAATAATAATAACTACAAAAATGGAGAAATATATCTAAAAACAAAATCAGTTTCAAGAGCATTTTTCCGAGTCTAAGCTCCGGCTTAAAGATTATTTTCCCACTAGTACTTCAAAAAATATGTAGACCAAACATCCTTCTTGTGTTAAAATTTAAAATTAAGTAATATGGAATCTTAGTTAACAAGACTTGGACGTCAAAGCTAGTGTGAGTATAAAATTAAACTATTACCACCGAATGTCTAATTGTAATGTGGTATCCTTCATTATAAGGGCAATATATTCAGAACAGAAGTTTACTTCATTTAATAATGTTTAAAATGAAAACAATCCTTAATTTTCCGATTACGTATGTTTATCATATAATTATTTTGGCATTTTTTGTGCACAAAATAAATTCACAAATTGTTGGATTTTAACAACAAAAAATTGATTGTAATTAAATTATTTTTTCTCATAAGGTGGGTTGCGAGGTATTTTAAAATCCCATATCTTGCCCTATTCAAAGGAGTTTGGGAAATGCTGGCCTAGGGCTATACACAGGCAATAAGGGGGAGAGTGGCTGGGATGCAGTTAAGCTGGGAGTGATTCTGAAAATCTCATACATGCAAAGCCTCTTAACCTAATAAAGTAAACATTTTGTTACAATGGCATTTGTAGTCTTTCTATACGACACCCTCCCACCCCATTTGAAGACAACCTGTTTTCCGTTTGGCCCTAGACGGTTGGCCGACAAAGAAAATCTTTGGCAATCTGTCGTCCTTCATCCACAGAACATGTTCTAGCCATCTCGTCCTTTGTAATATTTTCGAATATTTTTTGTTAATTAATTTTTTTATCTTTCATTAATTAATTGTTGTTTTCTTTCATTTTATCGTCACTCCATTATTTACATTAAAACTGTTTTTCTCTTTTAATTTTTCGTAAATGGAAAAGCAGTGTGGTCTAAGGAATAAAACATTTTACTGGAATAATATATATCAGAGTTTCGATTACAGGTCCTACTCAAATCTACTAAGGCATACTAAATGAGAACCATAACTAACCCAAACCTTGTTATACATTATTTTTCTACTAGAACCACAGTTACTTGGGGGATTCAAGCATTTTAATTAGGCATTTCAAGCGTTCCAATTCAAGCATTACCGACATTACAGTAAGATCATGTAATACTATGCCATCTATATTACCGTGTTGATTTTTCTAAGCCCCAATATTAGCAATCCTCTTTCCTGATTTTAGAAACCTGTAAATTGCTCCGGTATCGAAATTGGTAAACATCTGTCCCGACTTTAGATAGAAACGGGACCGATCCAGGTACCAAAGACCTAATTTTAGCTAGACCGGGGAGCAGGGCCGTCAATTCAGGGGGGGCACCCCCCCCCTTTTTTTTGGTCACTCGGTACAAAAAAATAAGTCGGTAAAATCGTGATATGAAACGCCATGATTTTTCCGACTCCGCTAAAATTCTTTGTCCGGTTAGACAAAGACCACGAAAATGCTGACATGTCATCTACAGAAAGTTTGAACTTGGTTGGTAAACGCAGCAATTTTAATGACTCCTGCCATGAGTTTACACATGGTGCCACAATTTTTCATTTGGTTAAATAAAGATAATTAAAATAGTGACATGACATGTACTGAAATCTGAATCTCGGTCGGTAAATGCAGCAGTTTTACCGACTCTTTCAGTGATTTTACGCATTGTGTTCGAAACGGACAAAATGCTAATTATTGGCAAAAAACAGTCCGTAAAATGACCAGCCAGTCGGTAAAATCCCTTGTCCCCCCCTCCCCCAAATATTTTGTCTAGTAACGACCTGCCAGTGAGGTGGAGCTTAACATCCATTTCTGTTAACGGAAAATTTTTTTTAACGGAAAACAAGGGAAAACTATCGAAACATAACTCTAGAAAGGAAGTTGAAATGTTTGCCATGTCTTGGTATTGTTTTAACTGTCTTCATTGAAGTTTTTGTACCTTATTTTCTGTTGCAAATAGGAAGGAAGATGGGTCTTGAAATACTATTAATTAAAATTTTCTTGTGAAGATCGGATTCTGGTCATTGCACTTGTGGTGAGGATAAAAAGAAAAGCATAACATGTTGAATATAATATATTCATCAATTTTTTGTGATAGTTTGAATTGACAGTATGGTAGATATGCTTGACAACTTTAAAACTTCTTTTTTACAATTCCAATTTATATTCTAAGATATAGATTTTACTAAATTCCAATTTAGTGTAGTTGGGCTACAAATTTAAGTTAGAAAGTTCCTGGAAGTTCCTAAAAATTTATATATTCTGATCTATAAATTTTACTGAATTCCAATTTAGTGTAATTCGGCTAAAAATTTAAGTTAGAAAGTTCCGAAGTTTTAAAATAAACTATAATATCCTCACCTTACTTGATGGGACCAAAACTACAGAGAACTTTATATTGTGCAACAGGTGTAACCATAGCTCCGTAGATCGTGACTTTTTCCAGAACTTAGGACTTTAGAGGTGGTGTTGTAGAAAAGACACCGCTTTGAAGTGAAAAACAACGTGTTCTCTTTTGTGTTCTGAAAGGGTTTATTGAATCTGCAATCCACTGAAATACCAAGCTCAAACTTAGGGTATAGCAGTTCTTATAACCACGCTTAGGGGGGGGGGCTTTTTTTTTTAAATAGCTTAGCACGTCCCCGACGTATTCTCTCCTCTTCCAAGAACGACACTGTTCTTCTCCTGAAACTTTTTCTTAAGCGTATTCTAGTATAATCCTGCAAAGTAATTTGGAAAACTTTAATTAAACTCTGTTTTAAAAAAGGAAGCAAGAGTGAGTGCTGTAATTAAAAAGGCATTGGAATAATTTCTGTAAGAAGCGAATAGCTTAGCAGGATGCTAAGTAATTTGCTTCCAACAGAAATTAAGCTAACGCTATGTAACTATCAAGCTCACTTTTATGACCTGGCCTAGAGGGGTGTGATTTAAGTTTTCTTAAAATAACTAGGTACATCCCCAAAGTATTATTTCTCCTTCCTAGACCCACACGTTCTTCTCTTAAAAATTTATCTTAAGCGTCTTCTAATCTAATAAGTATCATCATACTAAGCAATTTTCTTGTAACAGAGTTTAATTAAAATTTTCCTAAAACCATCAGGTATTTTCCCTTTTTCAAAACTATATTCACAATCTTCAGTAGTTTATCCCTTATTTTGCACTCATTATATTTCGAAAAGTCATTTGCCACACTATCAGTATCCGTTTTTCACACTATCACACTATCAATATTTTTTCATTCCTTTTAGTATTGTCTCTAACTCCTCTTGCAAAAGGAATCTTCCTTTACATCCAAATTGTGGATATTTTATTCTTTTTCCAAATCATATCTTACAATTCTCTATCGCTACTTGTGGCCTCTTCCCTATGTTTTACTAGAAATAGTCTAGGCCGACTACTTCCCTTCAATTTGTTTAAATGTCTATACCAAGTCTAACTACTATGTCACTCGGGTGCATCTTCCAGATACTTGGCAATTTTATCTATGGCTTCCATTTCAGGTCTCCTTCCCTTTCTATTTCCCTTTCTTTCTGTTTATTCTCACATGATCCATCTCTTAGAAAATTATTGTACAAACATCTTTTCTCTTCTACTAAACTTAAAGTGTTTTCACTAATATTCCAATCTGCATTTTCAACTTCCCAAGCTGTGCTATCTTCTGCCACGTCGCTAACTATTTTCTTAAAATTATTCGATCCATTTTCCACATTGTCAAATTTTAATCTCTCCAGTTTCATATTCAACTTTACCTGGAAGTAGAATACCTCCAATCTTCTTACAGTAACGTCCTTAGGCATCTTCTAAAGCCCTAAGTAGTCGAAAACTTAAGCTATTTTTTACTGCTTTCCAGAAAAACAGGCAACCAATAACTTAAATGATTTTTTCGCTGATTTAATGATTTTTACTTAATTGTAAAAGTAACTATTTAAATA
>CM051272.1:22140264-22342764 GCA_027921565.1 Artemia sinica
ACATCAAAAGAATCAAATTTTAATTCTAATTTCAAATATATAAGTTTCATCAAGTTTAGTCCTATATATCAAAAGTTACGCGCCTGAGAAAATTTGGCTGATTTTCGAAAAAAGGGATAAGACCCCCTAAAAGTTATAAAACCGTAATGAAAATTACACCATCATATTCAGCGTATCAGAGAACCCTACTGTAGAGGTTTCAAGCTCCTATCTACAAAAATGTGGAATTTTCCATTTTTTGCCAGAAGAAAGATCACGGATGCGTGTTTATTTATTTTTTTTTTCTTTTCCCCAGGGGTGATCGTATCGACCCAGTAGTCCTAGAATATCGTGGGAGGGCTCATTGGAACTTAAATTAAAAGTTCTAGTGCCCTTTTTAAGTGACTCAAAAAAATGGAGGGCAACTAGGCCCCCTCCCACGCTCATTTTTTCCCAAAGTCACCCGATCAAAATTTTGAGATATCTATTTTGTTCAACATGGTCGAAAATATTATAAGTATGTCTTTTAGGATGACTTACTCCTCCGAAGTTCCCGGGGGGAGGGCTGAAAGTTATGAACTTTACCCAATGTTAACATATAGTATTGGTTATTGGGACCCGGCTCAATAGTAACCGAAACTCTAGAAAACGGTATTTTGATACAAATAGATACATCAAAAGAATCGGATTTTAATGCTGATTTCAAATATATAAGTTTCATCAAGTTTAATCCTACCTATCAAAAGTTACGCGCCTAAGAATATTTGGCCGATTTTCGAAAAAAGGGGGAAAAACCCCCTAAAAGTTATAGAACCTCAATGAAAATCACACCATCATATTCCACGTATCAGAGAACCTTACTGTAGAGGTTTCAAGCTCCTATCTACAAAAATGTGGAATTTTGCATTTTTTGCCAAAAGAAAGATCACGGGTGCGTGTTTATTTGTTTTTTTTTTTCCCCCAGGGGTGATCGTATTGACCCAGTGGTCCTAGAATATCGTGGGAGGGCTCATTGGAATGGAAATCAAAAGTTTTAGTGCCCTTTTTAAGTGACCAAATAAAATGGAGGGCAACTAGGCCCCCTCCTACGCTCATTTTTTCTCAAAGTCACCTGATCAAAATTTTGAGATAGCCATTTTGTTCAGCATGTTTGAAAATATTATAAGTATGTCTTTTAGGATGACTTGATCCCCCGAAGTTCCCGGGAGGAGGGCTGAAAGTTATGAACTTTACCCAATGTTAACATATAGTATTGGTTATTGGGAAGTATACAGTACAGACGTTTTCAGGGGAGATTTTTCCTGGTAGTGGGGGGGGGTAGAGGGTTATGTGGGAGGATATTTCCATGAAGGAAGTTTTCATGGGGGAAGGGACATTGCTATGAAGGGGACGCCGCACTTCCCAGCATTATTTTAAAAAAGATCAGAAATTAAATATAAAAAACAAGTTTTTCAACTGCAACAGCAGCAACATCAAAACTTTAAACGAACAGAAAATATTACATATATGATTGGGTTCACCCCCTAGTCAATACCTGACTCTTTAAGCCAGAGATGTTTTAGTACTTTCATAAGAGCTATTTATTCTAATTAACGGCCTTTGTGATTAAGCGGTCATTTTTAAAGAATTGGAACAAAATTCGAACTTTCGCTTAAAGAGCAAGGTATTGACTAGGGGTCGAACCCCCTAATATACGTATTAAAAATATATGAATATAGAAGTTCGTTACGTAAGTTAATTCGTAAGTTACGTATATTTATTACTAATAAAAACGTTCGTAAATAAAATGAAACAAGTTTCGAGAAAGCCATTTAACCAAATAAAAGTAAATTAATATGGAAATTTTGTTTTAATTATTCATGTACTGTGAGCCAATATCAAAACCTGCATTTATTCAAAAACGTTCTAAAATTAAATAAAAAAAAACAAGTTTTTTTAACTGAAAGTTAAGAGCGACATTAAAACTTAAAACGAACAGAAATTATTCCGTATATGAAAGGGGTTGTCCCCTCCTCAACGCCTTGCTCTTTACGCTAAAGTTTGACTTTCTCACAACCCTATTTTTTTTTAAACAATAAAAAACTTTAACGTAAAGAGCGAGGCGTTGAGGAGGGGACAGCCCCTTTCATATACGGAATAATTTCTGTTCGTTTTAAGTTTTTATGTCGCTCCTTACTTTCAGTTAAAAAAAACTTGTTTTTTTTATTTAATCCATATAAAGGGATACCTTTTAAAATTCAAACTCAAAACGACCAGAAATTACTATTAGAGAATAAATGAAACCCAAAACGAACAGAAATTAAATAAACAATCATAGCAAAAACATACAACAAGTAATAATATAAATGAATAAATAGATCTTAAAGTGAGTAATGCTTAGATTGAATATGAAAATCAAGCTTAAAACGAAAAAAAAAAATATTTTGCTATTGAAGTATAAATGAAACTTAAAACGAACAGAAATTAAATAAGCAATCAATGCAAACAAACATACAATAGATATTAATGTAATGGAATAAATAAATCTTAGAACGAGAGAAACTTAAAACTGAATATGCAAATCAAGCTTGAAACGAACAGAAATCACTGCAAACAGGAGTTTGAGTGTGACCTCGTTCTCTCACTGTAAAAGTCTGAAACCTACTGCGTCATTGGCGCTTTACTGAAAACTGTGTGCGTCTTGAACAGTCTTGGAAAGTATAAACAACATCAAATTAAATATTTGATATATAATGATATTAATTGTTGAAAGATCCATCAGTTCAAGAATTTATTTCATTGCAATTGTATTTTTATTTTCAATGCTGTAATAACTGGAAAAGAAAATATTTGTAATATAATTCGTTTTCAGTTAAGCGCAAATGACACAGTAGGCTTTTGGTTTTTATTTACAGTTAGGAAAGGAGGCAGTATCCAAACGGTCATACCCAGAAGGAGGTCAATCTAGAGAGAAGGAGATCATACCAAAACTCGTGTTTGTACTGATTTTTGTTCGTTTCAAGCTTGATTTGCATATTCAATTTAAGTTTCACTCGTTTTAAGATTTATTTATTAATTTACATTAATATCTATTGTATGTTTGTTTGCATTGATTGTTTATATAATTTCTGTTCGTTTTAAGTTTCATCTATACTTCAATAGGAAAATATTTTTTTCGTTTTAAGCTTGATTTTCATATTCAATCTAAGCATTACTCGCTTTAAGATCTATTTATTCATTTATATTATTACTTGTTGTATGTTTTTGCTATGATTGTTTATTTAATTTCGGTTCGTTTTGGGTTTCATGTTTTCTTTAATAGTAATTTCTGGTCGTTTTGAGTTGGAATTTTAAAAGGTATTTGTATCTGCTGAGCTTAAGTTTAAAATGGCCTTTACTTTTTTTGAAAAACTTATTTTTCGGAAAGTTTTTTTTAATTAATTAAAACAAACTTCAGGGTACATTGAAGTGTATGATAAACTAAATTAAAAGACACTATGTGCATCCACTTGACTAAAAAAGCTTGTCTGCAATATCTTAAGAACAGCTGAGGGCATTAAGTAAAAAACTTTCATGACATGTTGATGGGGGTGCTGAAAAGTGGTCAAAGGGTAACTAGTCCCCCCCCATGTCCATTTTAGCTGTCCTCCCCTGAAGAACTCTGATAAAATTTATGGAGCAGCCACCTTGCTCTGAGCATTCGAAAATTCCAAAAACTGCATCAGGGATGGCATCCCCCCTAGTTTCTGGGGCATGTGTTGCAAGTTACTTAAGTTGTCCATTGTTAATCTACAAGGTTGGGCATTGGGGAAGGGGGCGTGTTTGATCCTGAGTCTCTAGAAAGCTAAAGGATATTAAGGTACAACTTTTAGAAAAGATTGAGGGGGATGAAAAGAAAAATCAAAAGATACTATAAGCAGGAGGGATGTCAAAAAAGCTGAACAACAATAAATAAGAAACAGCCTAGGGTATTAAGTTGAAACTTTAAGTGTATGTTAATGGGGAATTGAAAAGAAAGTGAAGGGCTACCAGCCTCTTCCTATTTTGCCCTTTCAGATGCTCCTCTTAACATTCATATAAATTTTAAAAGCTATTTAATGAAAATAGTCACAAGAACTTCTAATTATCCCTCCAGTGATGCCATGCCCCCGCAATCCCTGGAACAAGGAATGTATATTTTTTACATGCTGGATTTTTCATTTGGAAAGGGAAGACATTTGATCCTGGATGTGTCCAAGAAAGATAAGGGTATTGAGGCGAAATTTTCGGGAATGTTTGGGAGCGTGTTGAGCTAAATTAAAAGACAATATATGTATCTAAGTTATCAAAAAGACGTATCTGCAATATCTTGGGAACGACTAAGGCTATCATTTTAGAACTTTCGGGGCAACTACTACTGCAACTACTACTGTGACTGCAACTGCGACGGCAACTACACATGACTGTGACTGCAAATGCTTTTGACTGCATCTACTTTGATTTTCGATTACATTCAGTAATTTATAAGGGAGATTTTGAACAAAATCGAAACAAACTATGTTTAAAATCAAAACACAAAATTTCAAATTGTTTTTGGAAATTTTTACAGGGATTTTGAACAAGATTGAAACAGATTATGTGAATGCTGATTGTCAAAAGGGTCCATCAGTGATATCTTAGGAACAGTTAAGATTACTAAGTTGAAACTTTCACAGAATGTTGAGGTGGATATTGCACTCGATTAAAAAATAATATCTGCATCAAAAATTCAAAAGTGCGTGTATGCAATATCTCAAGAATGGCTAATGGCATTTATCTGAAACTTTCATAGAACGTTCAGGGGGATGTTAAAATAATTGCTAAGACGCTAGTTAGAACAATTCAAATAGAATCGAATATTTTAATGATTAATCCAAAGACATTGCAACTGGAAAAATATTCATTTTATTAACCAACAACAAACTTTGACAATCAAAACGAATGGAAAATAATTTAAAAAAAATATCCGAAAAATAAGTTCTTCAAAGATAACTAAAGAACCATATCCAAATTAAGACCAGCAGAAATAGAGTCCTGTAAAATTCAAACTGAAAACGATCAGAAAGTACTACTAAAGAATAAATGAAACCTAAAACGAACAGTTATTATAATGAATGATCATATCAAATATAAAGACAGCATATACTGATGTAGATGGATAAATAAATCTTAAAACGAGTAGAAGTGCGAGTACAGGTACTTTTCCGGATAATCTAAGACACGAGAGAGTAATTCCTCTTTTTAAAGAAGGAGATCCATCGGATTTGTCTAATTATAGGCCGATTTAACTTTTATATACTTTTTCTAAAATTTTTGAGAAACCAATGTATGAACAACGTGCAATTTTTTTGGATTTAAAGGGTTTTCTGAATTTGAGACAATTTGGCTTTTGTTCCGACCACTCTTCAGAAGATTTTCTTGCTTTGCTTTTCCTTTTTTATAAATAAAATGATGGATCAGAGTAAAATTCCTATGGCAATACTTTTGGACATAAAGAAGGCGTTTGATTCTATGTCCAATGATAGTCTTCTTGGTAAGTTAGACCATATTGGGGTGAGAGGCCATCTTTTTTTATGGTTTCAAAGTTATTTAGAAAATAGAGTAATTATAACTGGGAATTATCATACATCTTCAAAGAATGAATTGCGGAGTGCCCCAAGGTTCGATTCTTGGCCCTCTCTTATTTATTGTTCAGATTGACGACTTGCAATTTATTTTGACCACCCCCCAGTTTGTTGCTGCAATCTGCGCCCTCAGATTTCATTGTCTTGCTCAAGTTCAGATTCGAGTTCTCACGAAATGTTAAAGGGCCTTGCAGATTCTACAGTTATTGGATGTGCTAATGGTGATTTTGAGGTACAGGTTTATCGAAAGTAACAGACGATGGAGCATGTTTATTTGTGGATGAATGCTAACAAGATGACCATAAACATTAATAAATCCCATGTTTTGATATTTTCACGAGTAGGAAAGCTCCAGCTCTTTTTCACAGGTCTCCAAACGACTAGAGGCATAATTCAGAGACTGGAAAATCGCTTTGTAAAGTATCTAGGTGTGTGCATTGATAAAAATTTGTCGTCCAAACAACATTCTGCAGCGGTGGGCCTAAATATTTCTAGAGATCTTGGAATATTAAAAGACTTAAGCACTTTTTTCCTGTTAAGATCCTTCATCTTCTTTATTTCTCGCTGATACAGTCCCATATCCGATACGGCTCTCTTGTCTGGACGGCGACATTCAAATCCCATACAAATATGATTCACATAATGAATAAAAAAGCATTAAACCTAATTAGCCAAACAGATTCTTCATTTTCTTTAGATAGTTTGGGAGTTTTTAATTGCTCAGTTTTGTTTACAAATAGTTTCATTCTCTATTGCCAAAATACTTTTCAGGGATTTTTTCTGTGGCTGAAAAACGCCAGGGAAGATCCCGGGATAGAAGCCCGTTGGTTGTTCCATACACGCCCTGTGTTCGGTCTGATTTTTCAATTGATATCTAATGTTCACGAGTTTAGAATGGCTTTCAAGAGGCAATTCGAAGCAAACCAAGTTTTGCATCATTTAATTTGAATCTAAAAAAAACACCTGAGTAAAAAGCGTTAAGTAATAGTAAGTAATTTAAAATGATATCAAATAAAAGTAAAAGAAGATGGATAATTATTTATTATTTTAGTATTAATTTTGAGAGCAATATCCAATCTTGTTTTCTCCCGTTGAGATTGAGATTTAAGTTTTGTTTGAATGTTTTAATTGATTTGTTTGGAGGCAATTTGAGTTCACGATGGCTGGCAAAAGGAGGACCACCACTATGTGATGTAATTAACAGTGCTATTTAGTTTTTCATCAACAGGATTGTCCTAGAGGGCCAAATTAATATTGATTATGGGTCAGTATTTATTTTTAGAAAGTATTTGTGAGTGTATGTAATTTAAATGTAATCTATTATTAAAACCGATCAGAAGTGAATTGAAATAAATTAATATTCAAGTCAAATAAAAATGAACAAAACTGACTTCAAGCAGGGCTTTAGCTACTGGGTCCTTCTCCCTCTAACCGTAAAAGTTCTAAAGCCCATTGTGTAAATTGCGTTTTACTAAAAACAAATCACACTATACAATTTTTTTTTATAGTTACCATTTTGAAAAAAATAAAGAGAAAAAAATTTTGAATTACTGAGTTTCCAGGGATTAATGTCATTATATATCAAATATTCAGTTTATGTTCATTAGCTTTTTCCAGGCATCTTCATTGTTACAATGTTTTTTTTTTCATTTGTTGTCGATGTTTAAAAAAAACACACTGTTCAAAATATATATGATTTTTAATAAAACGCAAATGAAGCAGAAGGCTTTGGAAGTTTTACGGTTATAGAAGGGGGCTCTGCTGGTCTTAAGTTCAATATGGCTCATTACTTTTATTTAAAAAACCTCTTTTTCGGAAAGTTTCCTTAAAATTCGTATGCCAACAATGGGCAAATATTTTAGCTTACAGCCCTTACTTGAGGGGCTATAAGGATCATATAATACCCAGAAGCATTTTTATAAGATCTTTCAACTATGTTGAACAAAATGACTATCTAAAAATTGTAATCAGATGAATTTGGGGAAAATAGGGGCTTGGGAGGGGGCTAGCTCCCCTTCAATCTTTTTGGTCACTTGAAAAGGCCTTCAGAGCATTTAATTTCCGTTTGAATGGATGAAAATAGCGACGAAGACCACATTGCCTTTCCATAACAAACAACAAAAGCACGAAGAACAATAGGGAAATCTTGTTCCCCTATTGTTCTTCGTGTTTTATTGTTTGTTTGAATGGACCTTCTCTTGGTCTTTTAGGAGCATTAATTCAGTACGACCATCCCTGGAGGAAAAAAAAAATCATTTGTGACCTTTCTTTTGGCAAAAAAAATAAAAAAGATTCTACATTTTTTCATATAAAAGCTTGAAAACTCTACATTATGGTTTTCTGATACGCTGAATCTGATAGTCTGATTTTCGTAAGGATTTCTTGACTTTGTTGGGGTGTTTCTCCCCTTTTTCAAAAATTAGACAAATTTTGTCAAGCTTGTTGCTTTGGATGGGTAACATTAAACTTATTGAATTTTAAATATTGCAAATTAGCATAAAAAGCTAATTCTTTTGTGCATCTATTGTTGTCAAAATAATGTTTTTCAGGATTTAAGTTACTGCTTGACTGCGTCGCTCCTTGCTTACAGTTCGTTACCACGAGCTGTTTGACAGCTGGTTTTGTGACCTTAATTAGCCTTTTGATATTATTTTGTTGTTGTGCAATAAATAAAAAACTAGCTGCACGATTTATAAATTGTTTTAATTTTATAGCAAACGCTTTAGCCTTTAGAGCGCTTAGAGAGGGCTAGCAGATGTACCAAGTCAAGAAAATGTAGGTAGGCAAAGATTTTTTAAGATATCTTTAATAAAGATACAAAAAAGCTGTTTTTCCAAATCAATTTGTAAGCAAATTTGTGTTTTCGATTTTGTTTTTTCTAATGAAATTACAAAGAAGTTATTTCTAAGTTTTGTGGGTGGGGCAAATTCCTCCTCCAACTTCACCCCTAATTCACACCTCGTGGGAGTATCCCTACTTTTGTTTGTTGTGGTTTTTGTTCGTTTCAGTTTGACAAGAATTCGTTTTAATTTCTGTACGTTTTGGAGTTATTTTATTCATTTTCTGTGATTTCTGTTAATTTTAAGTTTGAAAAATTGTGTGTTATTATTTGTAATTGTCTTAGCTTTTAAAATGTCTCTTTACTTTCTTTTAAAGTATTTTTGGGAGAATGGTTTTAAGTTAATATTGTAAAAATGTCAGCAGGAATCTTTTAATGCTGTAATTTGACTTTCTCAAGTGATGATTGCTGTTAATAATTATTTAGTAAATGTAAAGAATTTATTTAATTTCAGCCGGTCAATCTAGCGAGAAAATAAATCTTGTTGTGAAAGGAAAATTTAACAAAGGAAAGAAGAAACAAATACCATTTCAGGTATGATTTTTGTCTTACCTCGGATCGAATTTGCATACCATGCTAATTGTCGTGTTTTTTTTTTTTTTTTTTTTTTTTTTTTTTTTTTTTTTTTTTTTTTTTTTTTTTTTTTTTTTTTAGCCGCAGCAGTTTCACAGAAGCTTACTTCTATCTTACTTTATTTAATTGCCAACCTCCGTAAAGCGTAGCTAATCACTTAAAGCTATAGAACGTTAGATGAAGCTTAGCCTTGGAGTATTTCAACCATCAGAGCTTAGTTAGTTGCCTAGCATAAAAAAAATTATAATTTGTCGGTTTTTTTTTTCACGGTGGAGAATCGCTTTGAAACTATCAGGAAAAGTGCAACTACGGAAGACTTAGAATGACAGATTGCCAAAGATTGTTGTTTTTGACCATCCACATGGGGTCAAATGAAAAGTAGGTCGCCCCCAAATGAGATGGGAAGAGACCGTAAGGAAGGAGGGATTTCCGTTAGTTTTTAGTTTGCAAGAACAAAGTTGTTCAAGTTGTAACACAATTGTAAGTACAAAAACAAAATTGCTGGGGTTAATGTAGGAAAAAAGATTAGTAGCTGGTTTCGTATCAAATCAGGAGTTATGCAGGGTTGCATTCTATTTCACTTTATAACGACCATTTTGATGGACTTTGACCTAATCGACACGGCAAAGCCTATGGGAGAGCATGGAATCAAATGGTAAAGGAAAAATCTCTTAGACTTAGATTATTTTGATAATTTGAGTGCGTAGATGAAAATGATAGCAAAAATAACGATTTTTTGGAGATTCTGGGAGTGACGGGTACAAGAATATGTTTGAAGATTAACGTTAAGAAGAGAAAGGCGCTTAGACTAGGAGTAAATTATCGTGACGAGATGATTTTGGGTAACGAGGACATCGATCAAGTGGATAGGTGCAATTACCTGGCTAGTGTTATCAATAAATATAGTGGACGCAGTGAAGATGTTTAAAATATTCCAAGGCACAGAGTGTTTTTTCACAGTTGAAAAAAATTTGGATGAATGGAAAGATACGGCTGCTTACCAAAATTAGAACATTGGAAGTTACAGTGAAGACAGTGGTCAATTATGGTTTCGAAAACACGGGCAGTTTAGAAGACGGAGAGAGATACTTTAGATATTTTCTAAAGGCATTGTCCTGGTTTTTTTGGGGGGGTACCCATTTTACTGACTGTATTTCAAACAGTAAGCTGTATGAAAAATGTAGTTCCATTCTGCTTTCTAGGGCCATAACGAGGGAAAAGTTGAGATGGCTAAAAAGTATTTTTCGATGAAGGGTGATAGATTGCCAAAGATCGTCCGTTTCGGAAAACTATCTAGGGCCAAAGGTTGTCCCTGAATGGGCTGTGAAAAAGTCGTAAGAAAAGGATTTAAAGGAAATTGGAACTTTTAGGGAGGGTAGAAAGTGGGATGTTTTATTAGATTGCGATGATGGAGGAACGTGCACAGCTGTGTTAGCCTCAGGGGGCTTGGTGATGCAGTGAGTTGTTTGTAGTATGTCATTGCTACCACTCATGTCTAAGTGCCACTTCTTTATTCGTCTGTGTGACACCAAAAGAGGTTCCTTTTCGGTATCATTGCTGGAATGGAAATGCTAGGAGGCACATCAAGTTTACTATTTAATGCCCCTTGTCAAAAACCCTTTGCCTATACACTCACCCTCCTAGTCCCCTTAGTAAATAAATTCCAGAAAAAAAATATTTGGGAAAGAATTTGCCAAATGAGAAATATTGTTTTTTTTTCATTTTAAAGAAACTGATTAAATTATTTATGTGCGAATTCAACAAACCCTTTGGATATCAATGTGACAATCTGTACATATCTCGTGGGAAAGTTTAAGGGGGAAAACCTGTTTTAACAGAACTCAAGCTGACTTCACTAATTTTATTGCTTTAGTTAAAAAATATTTTTTCAAGGTTTGTTGTGTACATTAAAAAAACGAGCAAAAACTAAAAGAATCAAAGTTTTTCTAACAGAAGTAAAGACCGAAGTTGAAACTTAAAAAGCTTCACAGACACAAGGTAAGGTATATCTACAAGATGAGCTTAATTAAACTTACTCTTAACATTTGGGAAATTCTACGAACTAGCATTCTGCTGAAAACTGAGTTATTTTGTATTTTTAGAGACTTGTTATTATATACTAAGTATTAATTAGTTACATAATTACATACATGACTTATATAGATATAATCACTATTGAAAGACAGTCGAGATCCTTATAAATTTGCTTTTTTTATTCTCTGCCGACTTGAAATACTCCTCTCCCAAGATAAAATCTTATTTTTTGGAATGCTTTTTTTTAAGCCAAGCCCTAGTTTTCAGAATTTTTCAAGTATTGGAAAGCAACACTAGTTAGTTTATTACAGCTAGTTTTTTAAATCCATTTTGCTTAATTTTGGCTAGTGTTAAGCTCCAAGCTTTGATTTCACTTCCAGAAGAAATATGTTTTTTAAAATTAATTTTTCAGAAATAGAATGGCTTTAGGTTCACACTCTATACTACTTATGTAAATATTTCCAGGAAGATTGCTATATTACCCTATCAATTCCGATAGATCCACCATTTCCCCGATTTCTTGGCTTGCGCAACTGAGAAACCTGTGTTCGTATCAATACCTCCTATCGAATGCTATATGCCCCGATACTTGCTACCAAAAGCTACAAACCTCCATACTTCAAAGCGGTTTTGTATATTTGCGTGGCTTCTTGGCTCGTGCAGCTGAGACACATGCACTAAAACACCTGTCACCTCTTTACATAAAACCCCAGAAACGCATTTCACCCTGTGTAAGACACTAATTTTATGCCCCAATCGTCCTCTTAACCAAAGAACACACAATTAATGTTTGAACTTGCTCAGAGAATAAAGTTATTTTGCCGCATAAATCTGCATAAAAAGCTCGTATGGAGGTCGTACGCTCTTGAATATCTTTTTTGTGCTACCATATATTTTTTTTTAATTTAATTTGTCTTTTTAAATTAATAACACCATGTCTCTTCCTCATGACTAGGTAAAAGGTTTCCTTTTATTGATTGTTATATCCTCATTTTGCTCTGTTTTTATTTCTAATTTTACTCCGAAGTTCTTCAAATTTTTTGTAACTAAACCTTTTACTTTTCTTTCTTTTGGTTTTATCGACAAATGAATGCTAATCAGACTCACCCACTGAACAAAGGATTAGAAAACTATTCTTTTTATTTATGAGGCAAAAATACGTATATATTATTCTCCTTAGATACTTCAGGGGGAATTTGTAAACTATATTTCCTCCCTTAAAAAATCCCCTAACTCCTATTTTCGTGCAATAAGAAATTCTTTTTTCTGTATTTTTTATGCGATTTTTATTTATTCATGTTTCTTGCTACTAAAAGTCTGACATGCTTAAGACACCTTCCCCCTCTCTCAAAAAGGTTAATTATTTTCTTTTTTTCTTTTGCCTCTTTGAATAATAATTGTAACTAAGACTTTCAAATTTCAAATTTTCAGAGTTCTAAGACTTTAACCTTTCACAGTTTTTGTTTGGGTCTGTTCAAAAATTTCATGATAATTAGACCCACAGACACTGGACAAAAGCTTAGAAAATTACGCTATTTTAGCCATACGCAAAAAATGCTTATATCCTAATGTCCTTTGAAAATTTCAAGGCAAATTTTTATTTTATATTCCCTCACTCAAGAAAATTTGCTCGCCCTATTTTTTCTCGATTTTGCCTCTGTAAGAACAAATTTCACTCAATTTTGTGACCGGTAAATTATTTTGTTTTTGTTTGATTTTGTACGTCTAATAGTTTATCGTCTCTATTATAAATTATATTGAAAATGATCGTATTCGGGAAAAGAAGTCGGGAAAGGACTAGATCATGTCGGCAGGCAATACAGGAAGTCGGATTTGACTCAGAGGCATAGCTCCAGCGTTTTTATTAAGGGGACAAGAGGGGTCTCCATCCGGAGAGTCAAGGGGCATGGGCTATAAAATAATTTTTGTCCAAACTATTGGGGGGGCAACTGTCCCCCCCCCCCTCTGGCCCCCCTAAAACGACACCACTGATTGGACTTCAGGTGACTGGGTCAGACATATAACGTCGGAAAAGCCCTATCTGAAAGGCTACTTTTGTATTATTTTTTTATTGATGACCAATGCTAGTTTTGAATTTCAATTCGACACCATGTATTAATCTTCAAAAATCTATCTTTTAATATCTCCCTCATCTTCATCTGCCCTTTGATCCTCATACTTGGCCGTTGCAGATTACAAGAACTATATTTTCATATCCTTGGATTTTTCTGTTTAAGCATAGAAGGTTGGATGTTACTTTTTACAAATCCCCCAAAAGACCCAAATTCAAACCGATATATGCAAAATTATGGAAGAACTTACAAAAATCTTCGAAATCTCAAAAACTTGTAATTCTCGCTATCGGGGGGTTGGAGACTACTGATTAATAAATCTCCCTTTTGACTTTAATTTTTTTTTTAAGGTGGTAGTAAGGATATTACGGGTTCCGGTGATAACACTATAAAAAACTTGCATTTCACATTTCAACAACATAAATATAATAATTTTACTAATGCTTCTTCTCCTGAAGTGCAGCCTTCCCCCTTCTCTATACCGTTTTATGCACTTAGTATGAAATTTTGTAGCTTTTCCAAGTCTCTTTTCATGTTTATTTGAAGTCCAATTTTGTATGTATACTAATGAAAGCGAATCCTTGAAACAGGGGGGATACATGTGTGGACACCCTGACAGTGGTGCCAATTCACGAAAATGTAGGGGGGGGGCAAGGATTTTTTTTCGATTTTTTTTTTAATTAAGATGCTAAAAAAAGAACAACATTTAGCAAACATACCTAAAACAGGGGGTAGCGGCGAGGTCGCTGCTTGGCAAAATCGTCGACTAATCTATCCAAATCCAGTTTCTTTACCTCCTCTTTTTCAACGGCCATTATCATGAGATCACTGAGTCTGTCGTTTCCCATCGTCGATCGCAGATAGTCTTTCACACGCCCTAATGCCGAGAAGAATCGTTCATTACTGGCAGTGGTCACAGGCAAAGTAGCAACTACCTTCATCAGTTTTAGCACTGCAGAATAGGCAACTGGGAGGTCGGATAAGATTTCGATAGCTCGAAGAAGATCCATTTTTGAAATATCACTTTTTGACAGATGCAGCTTTGCAAGAGAAAGCTGGGATTCTATGGCATGGTCGTCGACCGCGAGAATCTCTTGATAATGACACATAACTCTTTCCACTTTCGAAAGTTCGAGAAAATTGGAACTTGAGGGGTCGAAGGCAGATAAAGCGTCGAGCAGAGGCATATTCTGCATGAAACGTTGGTCCATCTCACTCGTGAAACGATCTATTATCTCAAAGTACAGAAGTTTACCGCAGTCTGATTCAACTGGCTGACTGATATTGCGTTTACCGGTTTTTGAGTTTGAAAGAAAGGCTTTGAGACGAATGGAAATGGCTTGACTTCTCTTGTTTCGAGCACTGGTTTTAGATTGTGGAGATTTCGATTCCTGGATATCGTTTAAAGCTAAGAATTCAGATATGTTTTTGCTTAAGTTGTTCCATTCGGTATCATTTCTCAGCTTTTGGAGTGTCTCATATGTCCCAGAAATCAGTTTAAGTGCCTTATAAATCAACAAACTTCCGGATTGAAGTTGCTCTGATAAACAATTTACAATGACTAATACTTTTTCCATTATGTGTAAAGTTGAAACAAAAGAGGCAGAGTTGATTTTGTCCAGTAGCCCTTTTGCTTCACACGCTGCCTCGCCGTTGGAACTATCAGAGACTGCGGCAAGCACAGCAACAATACAATCAAATCTGGCCTTCACCTTCGAAATAGAGCGGACTGCGTAAAACCAGCGAGTCTGGACGGTCCTCTCTAGCTCCAAGACTTTTTGCCCGCTAATACGCTGGGATTCCACAAATAGCTCGTGACGAGTATTGCTGCATGATATAAATGCGTAAAGTCTTTGCACCACAGAGAAAAATTCAGAAAGTTCGCTGATATTTTTTAGGCAGTCAGTCAAAACCAAGTTCAATCTGTGGGCGTGACAGTGTATATAAACTGCATGAGGCACCTTCTCCCTAAACTTTGCTTGAACTCCGTTAAATTCCCCACTCATAACGGATGCGCCATCATAACATTGGGCAATATACAGCATCGAATCTACACCAAGCTTTTCTATAGTTTCACAAATCGAGGTGGATAATCTCTCGGCGTCTAATTTGTGCATGTGATAGCAGGCGAGTGGTCGCTCCACTACTTTTCCATTTGATATGTACCTGAGTAGGATCGCTAATTGTTCTTTTCTAGAAACGTCTTTTGTCTCGTCGACAAGAATAGCAAAGTAGTTAGCTGATTTTACTTCTGAAATAATATTTTGGCGCAAGGCATTTCCTATCAGTGTAACTGCGTCATTTTGGTACTGATGACTGCAATAGTGACCATATCGGCGCTGTAACTTGGTCTTCAGCTTTTCGTCGCCTTTAGACATTTCCTCCATCAATTCAACCAAATTACCCCGGTTTGCAGATGTTTCTGATTCGTCATGACGCCTCAAAGCAAGACCCTGGCGGCCAAGAAAGCAAATAGCGCGAAAAATGTACTTCACATGATCTCTATTTTCCTGAACCTCTTGAGATCTGGATTGAATTAAGGCATTCGCTATAGATTTCGAAGTATCAGTACTCATTATCTTAAATTCCGTCCATGCTGACATACAATGCCTATGTCTTTCAGAACCATCATGTTGCTTTAATAGAGCAGAACTGTCTTTCCACTTGCAAAATCCTGACTCAATGAAAGCCCTTTTCCAGCAGTTTCTCCAGCCCTTAGAGTCCCCATAGAAAAATGGCGGCAAGCAAAACAAAACACGGAATTCAAGTTTTTTGAGTATTCAATCCATTCATAAGTCTTATAGTAATGTGCACTGAATTTCCTTCCGTTAGAAGTGGAAGCCAGATATCTCTCAAGAACAGGTTGAGCTGGTTTGTCGTGACGCGTCCTAGAGATATCTGAGAGAGTTTCTTGACTGCTACTGGAACCGGCAAGGGGCTCAGCGATGCAGACCGAACTTTCATGTTGATCTGAGCCATTTATTGTTCCGCTTGTTTCCGAAATTCTGTCACAGGTGGGGGAATTTATCTCAACTAACCCGAGACTTTGGGCGCTGACACTATTGCCAGTTTCTTGCACTAAAGTTTCTTCATTTTTCTTCCGCATTTTCACCGAAAAAAAATCCAAAGTTTGTTGTCGCTTTTTACTCATAGTTAAACGAGTAGTAGACAATGACTTCACTCAGACACGGCAAGAGAAGAACTGAAGAAACACGTAGAAACTCACTTAGAAAATCACTCCCATACTCCACGGTGAAACTACCCCGCTTAGAAACCCCATAAACCAATCACTTACATTTCCTGTTCACGACAGTCCCATACACTCCACTGGGACTAGTCATCCCATAAACTATTCAACAACGTCAAGAATCTGCTGACCAAAACCCCTTGAAACCCTAGAACACATTTCCTTTCCCAGCTACTAAAAAAGGCAATATACAAAACTCATAGTTTACAACGAATTCTTCACAAGAACAATAACGAAACGGGTACTGACCACATGAAGCTTAGTTTTGAATGAACCCTACTCGGAAATAAAATAGTGTAGACGCGCTCGCTCTTAGACATTTCAAAACAAGATTATATAATTAGGGCACCAGTTTGTTGGTCGTATTTATTGGACCAGTTGCTGGTTTAATATAGCACATAGCTAAAATAGAGAATAGCTGTGAAATATAAATAAGAAGGTAATTTTCAAAGTCTAGGGGGGCCCTGCCCCCCCCCCTGCCCCCCCTAATTGGTGCCCCTGACCCCTGGCACAATCTAATTAACTTTTATAAAGTTTATATATTCTTTTGGGCCAGATTTCATCTTTCTTTCGAACATGATTTCTTTGAATACTAATAAAAGCTAAAGCTACCGACAAACACTAATAATCTGTTTGCCCTTTATTAGATGTTTTTCATTTATATCTTCTTACTTAGTTATTTATATCTTTCAAATTTTCACTTTTAATATTGTTAATTGTCATATTTGCTAAACTAAACTCTTCACGTTTGTCCTTTGGCTCTATTTTTTTAAAACTTGTGATGTTTGTGACCTCTTTGCTTTTAAATATAAACCATGATTTTCTTTTTTTAATTATGGATAAGTCATCATTCCAGGAATCCCTTCAGAGACAAACGCTACGCTCTAATCACATTTGAGTTTATCAAAATCGTGAAAATACGTCTCTTTAAAAACCAAAATTAAATTCACCTTGAAATTTATTTTCGAACATTCAACATATATATTTTATAAATGGACAAATTCTCTGGTGGGTCCAACAAATCTACCACCATAGGGAAGGAAGACACTCTTTTTAGAGACTTTCAAAGTGACTTGGATGAGGAAACATTTGGTCCAAAAAAATTTGGAAGGGATGTATGGAGCTCATTATGGTGATTCAAATGAAAGAAATGTAGCCACAGTGAATGTTTATCCCCTTGTTTCACATATTCAAAATGGGTTGGATAATGAATTTTTTGCACTCGAGTGAAAGAACTATCAAACAAACAAAAAATAATAAGAAATGAGGAGCTAAAAGATAAAGAGTAAGAAAATGTTTCTAGTCAAATAGGAGTAGAAAAGACTTACCCTATACTCATCACTACCGGTGCTTGAGGACAAAAGAATTTTTACTGCAACAAAATGATTTTGAATAGTCAAATCATCAGTTAAAAGCTGTTTAAGATAATACCGAATCAATAATTCAGGTAAAAGACGCCTTAGCGAAGGAAAAAAGGAAGACACCATGTACATACGAGATATGAAATATCCCTTTTGTTCAAAATTTTCATTTATACTCCCATATTTCAAGATTCTTATGAAATTTCCCGTTTTCGCACCTCTAAACTGTTTGAATACCTCATGTGCACCAAAATCTTTTCTCAGAGGTCCACATTATATAGACCAAAGAAAATTTATAGAGGGATGGAAATACCCCATTTTATTGTAATTCGACTTCATCCAAGCACATACAGCTTTATACAAGAAGCAGGATGTCCGTAATGCCATTTCAGGAGTTACAATAGATCTACACTTTACCTAGGAAATGAAAACTTTAACTTGATCGTGTAAAAGTAAACATAAATCGTTTTTTGTATTTGCTACAATATTACAAGATATTTCTTTGCCAATTTTATTTTTGTATCTTTAACATATTTAACTTACTCATTTATAGTGAGAGAGCGAATACTCAATTTTTTTATTTCATTAAAAAAAAACTCATCAATGCCCTTATATTTACATTTTACTTATTCTGATACTGCCTTGTTTTTTAATATTAATGAGAAGCAATAATTCTAGCAAGATCAGCAAAAGGCAACTCAGTACTCTCAGTTGAGGAAAACTTACGATCATGAAACCGACCACACACACTTTAACCTACCAAAAAAAAAAACACACAAATTTATCCCATATAACTTGCACAATTTAACCGAAAAATTCTTAAAACATCATTACTTATTAAAAAAAAGTAATCTTGAAACTCATTATAACGGATTTTATACTTCTTGAGTAAATACGAATGACTCGTAAACGGAAAACCCAGCAACTGTAAAGTCAGTGACACTAAAAAAGGTGAAAACTTTGGGTAAGATTTGAAAAAGGAGAAATCTTTGAACAATAAAGAAAATTAAATATCAAAAATGTAAAAAAAAAGAAAATGGTGAAGACTTTGGAACAAAAATTAAAGATGGTGAAACCTTCAGGATAAAAATTTGAGAAAGACAAAATTGCGTAAACAGAAGAATAAAAATCGTAAAAAAATATCTTCAAAATTATAAAAACTTAAGGAAACAGTTGGAAATTTTGAGAGTTTACCCATCTAAAGACAAACTATTTTGAAACATTGCGACAAAAATGAAAACAGTAAAACTTTGGGACAAAAGTTCGAAAAAGACGAAATTGCGTGAATCAAAAAATGAAAATGGTGAGAAATTTTGGCGAAAATTTGAAAAACACAAGAATAGAAATTCGAAAATATTGAAAATTTAGGGACAAAAACTGAAAAGAGACAAATTAGCGTGGACAAAAACAAAAATAGTTACAATTTTGGGACAAAAAAAGATTTATTGGACAAAAATAAAAATCGTGAAAACTTTGATACAAAAATTTTAAAAAAGCAAAATCGCGTGTAAAAATATGATATGAAGGGCAAAAACGTTGGGACAGAAATCTGAAGAAGACAGAGAAACGTGAACAAAAATTTGAAAATGGTAAAAACTTAGGACAAATATTAAAAGAAGGCAAAATCGCGTGGACAAAAATGAAGATGTTGAGAACTTTAAAACGAAAATTGAAAACGGTGAAAAGTATATATTTCTAAAAATGATTTATTTTTAAACTTCGGGGAAATTAAAAATGGTGAAAACTTTGGACCAAAATTTGAAAAAAACGGAAGCACGTGACCAAAAATGAAAATGGTTAAATCTTTTGCACAGAAATTTGAAAAAGGCAAAATTTACCAGTCTAAAAATAATGTCCCGATGTTTTAAAATACCTTGTTTATAATAAAGATAATTTTTTTTCTTTTTCACATTTCTCTACCAAATATTTAAACCTTTTTATTTTTGTTCACGTGGGTCCGTCTTTTTCAGGTTTTCATCCCAAACTCTCCACCATTTTCATTTTTATTTACTTGTTTTCGTTTTTTTTCAATGGTTCTTATGTTTTCACCTTTTTCAAACTTTTGTTCCTGTACATCTGTCTTTTTCAATTTTTTGGCCAGAATTTTTCAATATTTTAATTTTTTATCCACGCGATTTCACCATTTTTAATTTTTTCCATAGTTTTATAGTACATTGTTTTTCGGCGGATAAGTTTTCACCAATTTCAGTTTTTGTCTTGAAGTTTTCACTGTTTTAATTTTTGTTGTCGCGATTTTTTTTTAATGGTTGTTCTTAAGTTTTCACCATTTTCAATTTTTTTTTTCACTTGTCTCCGTCATTTTCAAATTTTTGTCCCAAAGTTTTTACTATTTTAAGTTTTTTCACGCAGTTTGGTCTTTTTAAAATTTTTGTCCCAAACATTTCACCATTTTCATATTTGTTCGCGCGATTTTGTCTTTTTTCAATTTTGTCTCTAAGTTTTCACCATTTTCTGTTTTTTGTTCATGTGTTTGTCTTTCAAACTTTTAACCAATGTCTTCAGCAACTTTTTTCGTTCACACGGTTTCGTCTTTTTGAAATTTTCAGGCAAAAGGTTTCGCTATTTTCAATCTTTACCGAGATTCTCAACATTTTATTCCTTCTTGCTGAGGGAATTCGACATTTTTTTTCTTCATGTGTTTCCACCTTTTATAATTTTTTTTAAGCTTTCACCTTATTAGGTTTTCTTAAATAAATTGTTGTGTTTTAATATCTGGTTCTATAGTTTTTGTTTAAGTTTAGATACGTGTGGAGTAATATATGGTTGTGTATATGTTGTTTTCTTACATATATGCTGACTTTCCTGTTGTTGAATTTCCTGTTTGACTTGAAAGGGTTGAAATTCGCCATGAAAAGTTTTCAGATGTGTGTTTTAAGTTTTGCCGAATTTTCTACTGTTACATTTTTCGTATGGGCTTAAGAGGCCTGTAGTTGACCACAATGAGTTTTACGATACGCATATTAAGTTACGCTGAGTTACTGCTGATGAGTTTTTTTCGTTTATTAGTCTACGATTTCAAATGTAAGACGAGCTGAAACTAACACAAAGAGGAGCACGGCTAACGCATCCTGTGCCTTCTAAAGGCCAGAACATGATATACACTTTACTGAAAACTGAATACACTTTGTCAAATTAATCTGGGTGTCAGTTTAAATGGATTTTTTGGTCCACATGTATCTGTTTCTTTTCAGCAATTTTGGTAATCATAGTGACTTTTTCTTATTTTATGAAAATAAAAAACACAAAGCTTGAGATAAAGATTGTTTTCAAGAAAGAACAATTTACCTTCTTGTCGCTAGAAGCCACAGTGGACTTTAGCCCTACTCCCCTCTATGGCAGTTTACGCCTGTTTTCAATCAATCAATCAATCAATTGATTCAATCAATAAACTGAACAAATCACACTTCAATATAAACTCCCCCGTAAGGCTCTATGGCCAGGAAAAAAACAGGGGAAAAACAAAAATGAAAAAATACATAAAAAAATATTTTCAACATCATACATTCAAACCTTTAAGAGACTCAACAGAAGAAAAAAAAATATACAAAAAAATAAATAAATAAATAAGAAAAAATCATGAAATACAATGATCCACATAAAAAAAGAAGCAAAAAAAAAATCAAAAAATCAAAAACTAAGCAGGGGACTACCAAGTAATCAATTCATTACGCGTGGACCACCCTATGATCAATCAATCAATCAATTTAATCAACCAATAAATTTACGACAAAAACACTTCAATATAGAACCCCCCGTAAGGTTCTATGGCCAGGAAAAAAAAACAGGGGAAAAACAGAAATGGCATAAATACTATAAAAAAAAGTATTTTCAATATAATGCACTGCATTTCAACCTTTCAAAGACTCAACAAACACACACACACACACACACAAAACAAAAAAAAACAAGAGAGAAAAAAAAACAATAATTAAAAGACTCCAACAAAAAGCAAATTTATGAGACCCCCCCCCCCCCAAAAAAAAAGGGTGTAGGACATTCCAATAAATTAAACCAAATTCCAAATATGTATTTGAAACCAAACCACAAAAAAAATTAAACAGACTCAGTACCCCTCACAACAAATGTTTCCAACCCAGGCTAGTGTCAACCGCCCCCCACCCCCCAAATAATGATAATAAAATTAACAAAAATATATTTAAACATGAAAAATCAAGACATTAAAAAATTTCTTAACATTCTTTTGAAAGTACCAAACGAGTGACATTCTTGAGCTGACTCAGGTAGGCTATTCCAAACGATATGACAAGCAGTTAATGGATTAAAGTCAGACCTCACCGATGGAGTAAATAAAATATTAATATTCCTTGAATTGCGAAGATGATACGAAGACCTATCAGTGACGAAAGAAGGAGTAGTATGAAGGGCTGTGGGAACATCACCATGAATTTGATGAAAAGTGAAAGACGCGCACGAAAGAATGTAGAGAGACTGCAAATCAAGTAATAGGCTAGTTGGGTTAGCTGTAGAACAATTTGTTTCCCATATAAGCCTTCTTGCCTTATCATATAACTTAGAAAGTGGTTTCAAAAAAGAAGAGAAAGTTGACATCCATATTGTAGGGCAATAAGAGACGTAGGACTGAACTAAGCAATGGAACAGAATTTTTAAAACTGACCCAGGAAAAATGTGTTTTAGCTTCCTCAAAATTCCAAGATTCCTTGAGATCTTCATTTTAATTAGTCCAATATGATGCTTGAATGAAAGGTTTTCATCGAGAAGAATACCGAGAAATCGGACATATCGTTCCTTAGGTCTACTGAGAGAGCCCCTTGAAAGCTGGATATTAGATAACTCAGGGCACGCCAGAGAAATACGGGAAAAAATTAAAAAACTTGACTTAGCAACATTTAGGGCAAGGCAATTTGCATCAAACCAAAGAACGACTCTCTCAAAAAGGTCAACTAGTTTGGGAAGCTTCTCAGACTCAGTTCCTACTACAGTACCAATGGTACTGTCATCAGCGAAAGTAACGAGAGTGTCCACATCCTGCAAAAACGGTGGATTTTTTTTAGCATTGAAAGATTCAGGATGACATAGGTGACAGCAAACTGTGGGTTTTTGATTCATAACCGCAACTATAAGGTCATTAACATAAATCAAAAACAGAAACGGTCCAAGAACAGAACCTTGAGGAACACCAAACTCAACTTCAGACGAAAAGTGGGAAAGGGAATCTACGGAGATAGTTCTACCTGACAAATAGGAATCAAACCAAGCATGAGCCTGTCCTCTTACACCATTGTGTGATAGCTTATACAGCAGAATCTCATGAGTTAAAGAGTCAAAAGCCTTACGGACATCTAGGAATATAGCTGCAGGAATCAAACAAGAGTCAAGCGTGGCGTGGAGAAAACTTAAAAGAGCTACACACGCATGCTCCGTAGAATGTTTAGCTCGGAAGCCAAACTGAAAATCATGAAAAAATCTTTTAGCCTCTAGAAAAGCAAGTAGACGGGAAAGCATAGTCTTTTCAAAATTTTGCTAAAAACAGACAGCAAAGATATAGGACGATAATTGGCTGGATCACTTCTTGGTCCACCTTTACATAAAACAATTACTCTAGCTTGCTTAAGAGAACTGGGGAAAATCCCATTTTCAAAAGAAAGATTTATAAGCTTTGTCAATGGAGAAATAATTGAAGGAAGAATGAACTTAACTACCATTGTTTGAATACAGTCAGGGCCAGACGACGAAGAGCCCTTCAAACTATTTACAATCCTGGCTATTTCAACATCAGAAGCCGGATATAACACCATTGATTTGAGACAAGGCGGACCAAGATAAGGTTTGTAATCTGGTTGTGACTGTGAAGACCTGACTGAAGAAGCAGTGGTTTTCCCAATATTGGCAAAATATGATGTAAATGCTTCTTGAACAGATGGAATACCCTCAACAACCACATCACCAACTACAAGACTTGGAGGGATAGAAGGAGCCGGAGAAGAACGTTTGAGGACGGAATTGATCACTTGCCAAGTTTTTCGAATATCTTTCTCACAATCCGAGAACTTTTTGGAGTAATAAAGGAATTTAGCCTTCCGGCATAAAGAATTGAAAACATTCCTGTAGAGTTTGAATTGCTGAAGACGTGCAGCATTAAAAGATGGCTTTGCTGACTTAAAAGCTTTCCAGAGATTATTTTTTCTTCTCCAACTCTTTAGAAGACCAGGGGCGTCCATGGGTTAAGAAGAATAGATCTTTTTGACCTTCGAGTAGAGGAGGACAGAGCACATACGTCAAAAACAGACTCCTTTACGGACTCATAAAAGGAATCAAACTTTGAACAAAAATCTTTATCATCACCAAGAATATTCCATGTCTTCTCAGCTAAATGGGATCTAAGGCGGATCAATTCATTCAAACCAAACCTAAAAGAAGCTGAAGCAGATGCTGGAGTGGCCCTATTCAATGTTTTTTCAAGGATAAAACTGGAGTTTAACTTTAAGTTTAACTCTGCTATTTATTGTATATTTTGCTCGTTTTGAGTTTTGTTTATTTATTGATAGTAATTTATGGTCACTTTACCCTTGAAATATTATTTGATTTTAGTCTAGTATCCCCCTAAACATTCCCAGAGAGTTTTATATTAATACCATTAGTATCAGAAGTAGTTATGTGTTTAGTAGTAGTAGTAATTGTAGTAATAGAAGTAGTAGTAGTAGCAGTAGCAGTAGTAGTAGTAGTAGTAGTAGCAGTAGTAGTAGTAGTAGTAGTAGTAGCAGTAGTAGTAGAAGTAGTAGTAGTAGTAGTAGCAGTAGTAGTAGAAGTAGTAGTAGTAGTAGTAAAGTTGCTGTAGTTGTTGCGCATAGTACATATTGGTTAGTTCAGCATCCCCCCAAAATGTCCATCCTGAGCCATCCCTGAGATATTGCTCATAAGCCTTTTTTGAAACCTGCATACAAAGATTGTGTTTCAATTTAGTTTAAACGTATCCCTAAACCTTCCCTGAAAGCTTCACCTTAATACCCATACCGTCAGTAGTAGTAATGGAAATAGTAGTTGTAGTGGTTGCAGCAGTAACAGCAGTAGGCACATAGCTGTTCGTGGGATATTGCTGATACGCTCTTTTGAATATTTGCATGCATATTTTCTGCTTTGATTTAGTTGAATTTTCCCTCATCAGTCTCTGAAATTTTTAGCTTAATACCGTTAGTCTTAGCTGGGGTAGGCTAGTAGAAGTAGTAATAGTAGTAGTAGTTTTAGTAGTAGTAATAATAGTACTTACAGTAGTTGTAGTACTGGTGGCAGTAGTAGTAGTAGCAGTAGTAGTATTAGTAGTAGTAGTGTAGTAATTATTACTTGTAGTAGTTTTCGTATTAGTAGCAGTAGTAGACTAAGTAGTAGTTGCAGGAGTAATAGTAATAGTAGTAGGAAGTAGTAGCAGTAGTATTCATACAGTGTCTTTTGGTTAGTTCAACATTTGCTTCAACATGCCTTGTAAGTTTCAAAATAATGATCTAAGCCGTTCTTGAGATATCGCTGATACGCCGTTTGACAACCTGCATGCACATAGTGTGTTTTGAATTAATTTAACGCTCCTCTCAACATTCCCTAAAAGCTTCATTTTAATACTGTTTCCCTTTTTGGAGACCTAGGGTCAAACAAGTCCCCTTTCCTCAATAAAAATTCTAAATGTCAACAATTGGCAAATTTCATAGCTTATACACCCTAGCACAAAGGGTATGGGAGGTCCTGTCATGCCCAAAGGCATAGTTATTTGTTCTTTCAATAATGCTGGACAAAATGCCTATATCAAAATTCAGATCAGATGTATTTGGGGGAGGGCAGCAAAAAGGGATGTGGAGGGGGGGGGGCTGGTTGACCAACGATCACTTTTGAATCTTATATCAGACTCCAGAACTTTCAATTTTCCGTTGAATGAGGCCCTTTCGAAGTTTCTTACGACAACTCCTTCAATACGCAGTGTCTTGGTAAAAGAAAAAATAATACACGGCGTAGACTTCGCTCTTTACTAAGGAGTTTTTCGTTGGGAGAAATACATAATTCTAACTTGGTAACTAGTTTTTAATTTTTAGAGATCGAATACTTATTAAAATGCTTACATCATAAACAAAAATCACTACAAGTAATGTTCCTGTTCCTTTGTCTTTCTGTTTAACTGAACGTTCTTAGGGCAAATCTAAAACTCTTGTGTTAGGACAGCCGTTTTGTTTCTATTCACTTTTTATGAACTTGAAATCTAAGATATTAAAAATGGAAATATGGAAAGGGAAAAACAAAGAGAGTATAAAGCAGGTAAATCAGCCTTTTTTTAAGAGAAGACTTTTACAGCTGTAATTGTGTTTACTATTCATGCTATTAGCCAGCGATGATAATCGATTTCTGAATGTTTTGCTAAAATTATGGTAAAAATGTCCTAGCTACTTATTGTTCGTGTCCTATTTAACGAGAGCTATTTCATGGTTAATAGCAAATTCCTTGTCAGTTTCTTTCTTCACTTATTTAAAAATTCTAATTAGATGTTTGGCGTCCACGGCCACTACAATGATGTACCCAGAGCCCTTATGTCTTCCAGCCACACAATTGATCGTCCACTTGAAGAACAAATGCGAATGGTTGTGACTGATACAAGTTTAAAACCTAACTTGGAAGAAACAATGAAAAATTTGCTGCTAAAGAAAGGTTTTTCTTTTACTTTTTGAAATTAGTAGTCAGACACTTAACTTTAAACCGATGTTTCCGTCCAATTGTGCGGAACGTGGATAGTTTTGTAATAGCATGATAGCTACTATGCATATAGCTAGAAATTATCAAAATTGGACTAGTAGCGTATCGACAGAAGTATCTTCGTAGGTTGTGGATCGATGAGGAAGCTAGAAGGTTTTTGTTTAATGTTTGTTTTTTCTATTTGTTCGATATACAGCATGCGGATATTCTTTAAAGTACGTCCCTGAAAAACATAAAAAGAAGTCCATTATAAAGTGCTCTACATGTCACTACAGAGAGATGATAATCATTGCTTCCTCCTTTCTTTTCCAAAATATCAAAATTTTGATCGGGTGACTTTGGGGGACAATGAGCGCGGGAGGGGGGCTAACTGCCCTCCAATATTGTTGGAAACTTAAAAAGAGCACTAGAACTTTTGATTTCCAATCAAATGAGCTTATACGATCATTGGTTCAATATGATCACCCCTGGGAAAAAAAATAAATAAATAAACACGCATCCGTGATTTTCCTTCTGGTAAAAAAAAAAAGCGAAATTCCTTTTTTTTTCAAACTTTTATATATAGGAGCTTGAAACCTCTACAATATGGTTTTTGAGTATGTTGAATCTGATGGAGTGATTTTCATTAAGATCACTTGATGTTTTGGAGGTGTCCCCCTCCTTTTCTTCAAATTTGGAAATTTTTCTCAGGCTTGTAACTTTTGATGGGTACCATTGAATTTGATGAATTTTACATATTTTGATTAAGCACCAAAATTCGATTCTTTTGATGTATCAATTGTTATTAAAATTCTGTTTCTTAGACTTTCGGTTGTTATTGAGCCGCATCGCTCCTTACTTACAGTTCATTACCACGAACTGTTTGACTATCTTCGCTTTTGGTCTCTACCTCAGGTCTCTCGATACAGGTGTCATGATTTGCATTAAATTTACTTTACTTTTCGAAGAAAAGGTACATTATATTTTAATCTAAAAGTCAGCAAAATTTCACAAATCTATAAATTCAACTCCTGCGTTCCGACGAACATGTATTGCCTTTCACAGCAGTCTTGGCTTTACTTCAAATCTTTCATTACTTTCACCAAATTGAGTTGTACTCACTTTTGCGTTAAAAAGCTATACAGCTTTTTCACAGTTGTATAAAATGATAAGACTTTGTTATGTATGGACCTTTGCTCCGCTTTTTTTTTTTTTTTTTGGTTTTTTGGGTCCGTTGATTTTTGAATCACTAGCTTGGGGGAAGTGATGAAAGACTTGAGAGACAGGGCTAATCAGAGTAAAGCCAAGACCGATAGTCTCCGTGAGAGGCAAAGCTGCCATAACTTGTTCAGAATTGCATAAAAAATGATGGGACTTTGTTATGCATACGACTTTGCTCCGCTTTGGTTTTTGGCGGGTAGTCGGTGGGGGACAGCTAATTCTCATTTCACTACTTGGTTTTTATCTATGGTTCTTTCTCCTTTTCAGGAGTTTCTTCTTTTCTTTTCCTGCATTCTCGACCATAGATTCTTATGTGTGCTATGTGATGATGTGCATACTTTTATTGTTTTTTATTGTTTGTTTAATGTATACGAACAAATCTATCTATGTTTTAGGTCATATTCATAATTTTCATTTTGAGTGGCTCGTAACTCCTTGGTCAAACTGCTCGCAAATATGCGGTCCACAAGCTTTTCAGGTAAACTCGTTATATCCTTATTTAATATAATTAAATGTTATGTTCTGACTGGTTTCAGAGAGCATTGCAATTATCCTTTTTTGCTTAGATATTATGAGCCTTGCTAAAGGTGTTTCCTAGTTGAAATCTTAATTTTTGTGTCATTCTGCAAAAAAAAAAGTAAAACACTTTTCCATCATGCATCGACAGCTTCGCAAGTGGCGCATCTTTCCGTGTCCTTAACATATATTTGGTGCATAGTAGTACATTCTTGCACTGGGAAAAAGCGAAGGAAAAGAGCCCGATTGGAACGGATGGAAAAAGTGGTTGTAAATGTTCTTTGATAAAAAGTAACTTGTTCCAAGAAAATAAAACCCCAACAAGATGTTTATGTGGTTTGGTGAATCGTCCGCCTTAGAGAGGATCATCAAGCCATATGTACAAAATGCGACAAAGAAAGGTAACAGTATTAAATACATTCATCCCCATCCTGGCAGCATGGTAAAAAGTTGCAAACATATTACCTCATTTTGTAGAGCTGTATTTTATTCCTTAGTTAGTTATTTTTATAGTTAAATGTATTAATCTCCTCTAAAACGAATGGGAAATAGATGCTATTAGATAATAGCTTATAAATTCATTGTTAGTATATTTAATGTTTTCAGTAAATAATATCTAGGGCGTAGAAAATGCACTAGCAATGCCATTTTATCCTCAGAGACATGGACCTAAAGCGTACTCAATAGTGTACTCAATTATTTGGTTTGGGATGGGGGTCAGTGGCGTGACTCTGTAAGCTCAGACAGAGTCTACCCAGCTTTAAATGGGTACCTGGAGAAATATGGGGAAGGTAAAGAGGAAGGGTGTGCGAGAGCACAGGATGGTTGGCCCCCAACCCCCCATTGTACTTCCTGGCTGAAGGGCCAAGATACGGAGATCAGTACCACCGGTAAGGACTGTAAAGTACAATGCCGTATTCTTTACCTATTTTTTTAGAAATGGACCTAAAGAAAAACTTTAATGGGACTTTGATTCGTGTGTAGTGACAATTCATAAAAGATGATGTGAATAGTTGGGATAATTACCCTCCATATGCTTTTTTTGGTCATAAGGAAGCCCTACATTGAGCTACAAGTTTCCCACTCTTTGAAGTTTTTGACCGATCCAACCCTAGATGGGTGCTTAATGTGGTAAAATAATCTAGGGAGAATGAGGTTTTAAAATGGTGTTTACGAACACGTTGTGAAGTGGCACTGGTAACAATTTGTAGATTGGTGATTTGGTTGCACTGTTTTAAAATTGTGCCGTTTCTGTATTACCTAGGTAACTTGGTAGCTTGCTACCTAATTCTAAGGAAACAGGGCATGAATCTAGACTCAAGATAATTAGCAAGATTTCTTTACTTATAAAAATGTCTAAAAAATAAAATCCAAAAATCAAGTTTGTCTTAACATTGTTGCAGATAATTTTTTCTTCCGGGTAATATCTCTTAAATAATTGAGTTGTCTTAAAGGGTTATTAAATAATCTGGTCTCTGGTGGCATTCCCCTTCTTTGCTTCGTGCGAGAGCTTGAAGTAGGGGGGGGGGGACCGAGAATACATGGATAATTGGCTTGATTACGGTCCGAGTGGGATTTGATAAGCAAGTATTGGAGCCAACGTGATTTCTTTTTTTCATTTTGTTGCGTCAACTATTCGTCAAGGTTGGAAGATAGAAGTAGAAAAAGTAGAAGTAGCGATTTTAAGCCAGTGTTTTGATAATCGGAGTCTTTAGAGCTCTGGGATGTTTCATTCTCTACTGAGAACTACTTATTTCTAATCTACCACTTTGCCTTCCTAGAATCCCCAAAAGGTGTGTATCTCACGTTTTGGGTGGACTGGTCTGTTTTGGAAGCGTTTATCTCACTAATTTAACAGCCTATTCTAGGTCACTCGTATCCCTAGGAGCCCCGAAGAAAGAAGGGCTTGGTTCTGTATTTTAGACTTTTGGTAGTTAATATTAGTTCCCAGAAGTGATAAACTCTCTACACTATAAGAAAAATTTGAAGGGCTACTTAGAATTACCTGCCCGACTTATCTACCCAAATCTCGAAGACAAAAATGTGGGGTGAATGGAGAGACTACTTGATGAAAGTCTGTTTTGCCCTTAGACCCTATTGATCGCAGGATTTTATTACCGCATGTTGTAATATTTTAAGCACCACAACCTTTGAAAGGGTCTCCACAATCAATCCATGTGTACATGTGTGCTCGTATTTGTAATATTTTTTAATATTACAGCACCACAACCTTGTAATATTTGTAATAGTTGTAATATTTTAAGCACCACAACCTTTGAAAGGGTCTCCATAATCAATCCATGTGTACATGTGTGCTCGTATTTGTAATATTTTTTAATATTACAGCACCACAACCTTGTAATATTTGTAATAGTTGTAATATTTTAAGCACCACAACCTTTGAAAGGGTCTCCACAATCAATCCATGTGTACATGTGTGCTCGTATTTGTAATATTTTTTAATATTACAGCACCACAACCTTGTAATATTTGTAATAGTTGTAATATTTTAAGCACCACAACCTTTGAAAGGGTCTCCACAATCAATCCATGTGTACATGTGTGCTCGTATTTGTAATATTTTTTAATATTACAGCACCACAACCTTGTAATATTTGTAATAGTTGTAATATTTTAAGCACCACAACCTTTGAAAGGGTCTCCACAATCAATCCATGTGTACATGTGTGCTCGTATTTGTAATATTTTTTAATATTACAGCACCACAACCTTGTAATATTTGTAATAGTTGTAATATTTTAAGCACCACAACCTTTGAAAGGGTCTCCACAATCAATCCATGTGTACATGTGTGCTCGTATTTTTCACCATTTGTGTGGATACTATTTGACGAAAGAATAATTTCAAATCAATTTGAAGCCCCCTCCCCCCTCAGCTACCTTTATTTTTCATACTTCCTACTTACTTTCTACATGAATCTCTTTGACACCAAAGGAAAAACCTTCCCCCGTCTCTCTCTTCGTTCGGGTATATTGTAACTTTGTGCAGTTTTCTGCTTTTACTTAATTTGGTGTATACGAATATGTGGATACCAAATAAAAGCAAACAAACGCAATTGACGATCTAGCCTGTAAATCTGTTGAGCAACAAATAATAACCATCATATTCTAGGCCAGTTTTTCCTTCTTAAAAATATTTTAAAGCTTTTCACTTTAGTTGTGGTATTTTAAAGGAACACGTTTTACTCGAAGTTCTTTCTTTTGATTTTACGTTATTCAAAAATTTTGAAAATTATCTTGATTTTCTTAAACGGAGTGAGTTAAAACAGCGAGAATTCCTGGGATATTTGAGCTGTATTTAGTTTTATAACCCTTTTAGTGACCAGAAAAAAAACCGGCAACACAGATTCCATGTCTAGTCAAAAGACCGCTTCGCGGGCTTTTTGGTGGCTCTCTCTTTGTTCAACCAGAAGCAACCATGTACTTCCAGCCATGGCAAACGACTCTCGTTCACTCCGGTGGCAGATAAGACCTTCGACCTGCACAAACAGACCTTGTTTCCCTGGGACCTTTGGCCTACGCAATTGATCAGTCAACGATGGCCCCTGGTTCGCCTGGGTTGGATCTCAGGCCTTTAGTTCCCGCAAATGGTACTGGCTTCGTTCGGGTGTCGGTAGCTTGGGCCTTGGACCCTCGCAAATATATGTGTCACTTGTCTGGGTGGCGGTAAATCGAGCCTTTAGCCTTTACGAACGACTCTTTCTTCTATGGTTTTTTTTGGATATTCCTAGTACTCCAAAACTTCTTTCTTGGTGTTCCGTAGATTCGGCTTGCCTTTTACCTTTGTCCTGTCTTGTGCATAGTGAAACTTTTCAATATCACCCAAAAAAAAACAACAAGTTTTTTCAACCGAAAGTAAGGAACAATATTAAATTTAAAACGAACAGAAATTATTTCGTATACTAGGGGATTGCCCCCTCCTTCGCACTTAGTTCTTCACGCTAAAGTTTTCCGGCATTAAAAAAAAAAAGTTACTTATTGTTCTAATTAGACGATCCTTGTTTTTCATGAGTCAGTTTTAACCAATTGGGACAAAATATAAACTTCAGCGTAAAGAGCGAGGTGTTGAGGAGGGAGGGACCCCCCTCGTATGCGTAATAATTTCTGTTCGCTTTAAGTTTTAATATTGCTCCTTACTTTCAGTTGAAAAAACTTTTTTTTATTTAGTTTCTGGTCATTTTTAGATAATACCAGGAAATCTGGCTCCACCTCTACGGAAATTATCTCCCTCCCGACAGAAACATCCTCTGGACAATTCAATCCTGGTGAAAATTTACCCAGACAATTACCCCTAACACCTCCACAGGTAAAATTGAGTCAGCAAAGAGAAATCAAGACATGTAAAGAAACTTCGTATAGGAATTCTGGCAAATTCCCCCAGTATACAATTTCTCCTGAAAAGTTCACCCTTGGAAAATTCCTTCTTCATGGAGAATTCTCCTCGTGCAAAGTCCCTCCAGCAAAAAAATTGTTCTCTCCTCCCCACCTGAAAAGTGTATGCATACTTCCCAAAATCCTAATACTATACAAATACTATACCTAAACAATGGGCAAATCTTACAACTTAAAGACCTTTTCCCTGGGGCTTTTGGGGATCATGTTATCTCCAAAGACATCATGTAGTAAAGAGTGAACCAGAGCCTATAGTAACTAAAAGTTAGAAAACGCGTTTTGAAAAAAAAAACTGCATAGTGAAAAAAACTGTTGCCGTCTGACACTGATTCAGGAATGGTAACTATTATTTCGGTTCGTATTAGAAGTAAAAGTTTATTGCAAAAAGAAATTTTTGGTGATTTTGAAAAAAAGCCTGAACTCCTCGAAAATGGCGTCAGATCAAAATGAAAAGCATACCATTGGAATCAGCATGTCCGAAATCGTATACAGGGAAATTACAGTCCCTTTGAACAACAAGGAAAATCAGTCTCTTTGAACAACAAGGAAAATCACTTTTTTGCATGGGTAGCACTGATCTGTCTCCCGTTTTTTTTTGTTTTTTTTTTCTCAAGGCCTAGCGGGTTACCAGAACATCATAGAGAGATACTTAATAGCTCATTCAAAAGCTATTTCTAATTTCTACGTGTTTTTTTTTTATATAAATTCCACTATCTGCAAGGGCCATAGGGCATTAAAATGACACTTTTGGTGCCATGTCTCAAGTAAAATCTGGGGCTATTGGGCTAGCAGAACTTTTAAGAATGGTATTTAATGGTTCATTTGAAAGCGATTGCTCATATCTACGTGCTTTTTATCAATTCTACCATCCGTAAGTGTGATATAGCACTGAAAACAGCACTTTTGGTGCCAGTTCTTAAGAGGAAAAGGTCTGAAGTGCAAAACAGGTACTATTGTAATAGTTATGTTCCAAAACCCTTAACTGGAGGTTTATAAGAACCCCTTCCGTATATTCCCCCTCCCAGCCCCCTTTGTAAGTTTCATAAATCGTCTACTCACCAGTAAGCTACTGCAACATCAGCAGGCTTCCACACCCTCGTAGATAGATGTTTCATGGGTCAGTTGAAAGCTATTGCTAATATTTACTAGGTTTTTACAAATGCTACCATTTATTAGATTTCACACATTTCAATGTTAACTAGTTTCTTGGGAGAATTTGTAATGAACTCTTTGTCATGGTTGAAGCAGTAGTTGCAACCTAGTAAAGAGCGAGCCCCAGCCCGTAGTAACTGAAAGTTAAAAACGTTAAAAACTGAAAGTTAAAGTTTAGAACGGTCTTTTTTTTTCTTTTTCCAGGTCTAGCGGGTTACCAGAACATCATAGAGAGATGCTTAAGGGCTCATTCAAAAGCTATTTCTCATATGTACGTGGTTTTTATAAATGTCGCCATCTACAGAGGTGGGGCTAGCAGGCTACCAGAAAATCATAGATAGATTTTTAATAGCTCATATAAAAATATTACCCATATCTAGGTCCATCCTATATATTCCACCATCTGCAAGTTTGAAATAGCACTAAAAACGGCACTTTTAGTGCTATGTCTCGAGTGAAAAATCTGGGGCTAGTGGGCTACTAGAAATTTTTAGAATGACGTTTAATGGCTCATTTGAAAACTATTGCTCATATATACGTGCTTTTTATCAATTCTACCATCGTAAGTGAGATATAGCACTGAAAACAACACTTTTGGTGCCACTTCTTAAGTGAAAAATCTTAGAAGTATAAAACAGTATCATTGTAATAATTATGGTCCGAAACCCTTAACTGGAGATTTGCAAGAATACCTCCCGTTATTCCTTCCCAAGGCCCCCTTAATAAGCTACGCAATTAAAAGTCCTACGAACACCGATATTAAATTATTAGAGGCGTGGTTCTGTTAGTACAGTGCCGGGCTTCAAATTGGATTACCTTTCTTTCAATTCCTGCTTTTTTTTTTTTTTTTTTTTTTTTTTTTTTTTAAATAACGGTCTGTCCCTTCTTATTTATAACTTTTCAGATAATGCACTATTTTTGGAAATTTTATGCACTCATTTTTTAAAGCATATCCCGGGAAGGCTCATTTTAAAGCTATTACTCATATCTACGTGCTTTTCTCAATTTTATTATCCATAAGTGCCATATAGCACTAAACGGCCCTTTTGGTGCCACTTCTTAAGTGGAAAAGTTTAGAAGCATAAAACGGTACCATTGCAATAAACTATAGTCCAAAGGCCATAACTGGAGGTTTATAAGAATCCCTCACGTATAATAATACATAATTATAGTCCAAAGGCCTTAACTGGAGGTTGATGAGAACCCCTCACGCATACTCCCCCTATAAACACTCTTAGTAAGTTTCATAAATCATCTACTCATCTTAAAAGTAAAAGATTATTGCGAAAACAAATTCGCTAAAACTAAAAACGTTTCAACTAAAAATCACCAAAAATTAAACTTGAACGATCAACAGTTTTTAATTAAACCTTCAAACTTCACTCTGCGATGAGGCCTGTGTGCTAGTTCTAACGGTGGTAATTAAGGGAAAGGGACGTCCTTGCCCCTTAGTATTTTGCTCCTGTCTAGGTTTTGAAAAACAGCTTTTAGTGGTCATTTCATTGGAAAAGGCACTTTTTTCATTTGAAAAAAAAAAATGGGGGAAACAACCGAAAGTGCACTTTATGGGAACTAGAAATTCTAAAAAGTTCTGGTAGCCCACTAGCCCCAGATTTTTCACTCGAGACATAGCTCTAAAAGTGCCGTTTTTAGTCAAATTTATAAAAAGCGATTAGGTATAAAAATAAGCTTTAAGTGAACCCTTAAACAGTCTCTTTTGGTACACTAGCCTTCTAGTTCCTGCTAGTCAGTAGGCGATTTATAAAGCCCTGTCTTTATTATGGCTTTTTCAGGCGAAGTCGGCCGAGTAAAAACAACTTTTTATTCATCGAAAAACAAACGTTCCTGAAAAACATTCATTGTTTCTTAAAGTATGGATGATAAACTTTGCGTTATAAAGTGAAAGCTTTTTGTAGCTGTTGAGGTTGTCTGCAGTGTTTTCTAGAGTTTCCTTGTCTCCCCTAGATCGGTGATGATTAGAAATCATATTAAAAATAACTTTTCAACTTAAAGTAAGGAGTGATAGTAAAGCTTTAAATAAACGGAAATCATTCCGGATAAATAAGAAAATATCATGGCACCGTTGTTTCTACATTGAATTTTAATTAAAAACGAGCGAAGAATAATTTTTAAAAAACAAAGTTTTTCTGAGGGAAGTAAAGAGCGAAGTTGAAACTTAAAACGGACAAAAATTATTACTTCATAGACTATCTAATATAAATCAATAAAACTAGCACAAATAAACCAACTAGTTAAGTCTCCCTATATTTCTAAGATTATAGAGAACTAGCGCTTTACCGAAAACACAAAATAATATAGGAGTTTGGATCCACTAAAAGCAAACCAATTAAGGACACTTTGTACAGAATAAAAATAAAGCATTTTAGGATTGTTGCTTTTTTTGCATCACTTCTGCATAATGGCTGAGTTCAATAACTGGCTCTCGTTTTGGTTCTGAAAAGGACATGTCATGATTAGTTTGTAGACAAGCTCAAAGTAAAGTCATCTTGATAGTCTTAGGACTACAGACTAGCTTTGGAATTTGTATCATAGCTTGAAATTCACTGTTGTATAGAGAGAAATAACCGGATTTCCAGAAATCGTATTATGTCTTATTTGATCTTCATTTCGAGCAATACTAAAGCATATTTCCTACAATTTAAGATTGTGTATTACTCACTATTGGTGTTATAGCTGGCGAGACGAAAATACTACCTGATAAATAAATCCAATATTTCTGCATGCTGTTCAAAGACTTTACGGCTATTAAAAAATGTTTAATTTTACGCTTATGTTTTTAAGATAATTTTAATTCTATACTGAAAGTTACTGATGTCACAACCGGTGTAAGACCATGAAAAGTTTTATAGATTAGTTTATTGTTGTCGGGCTACGTACTCACTTTTGACTCCCAAATCAATATTCCTGTTTTTTGTATTTGACTTTTGTGTTTTCAGTAAAGTACTAGTTTTATTGATATATATTAGATAGGCCGTGAAGTAATAATTTTGTCCATTTTAAGTTTCAGCTTGGCTCTTGGCTTCCCTCAGAAAATCTTTGTTTTTTTAAATTAACAGTTATTAGGCCTTTGAACGATGCTGAACAAAATAGCAATCTGAGAATTTGATTGGACGATTTTGGGAAAAAAGTGGCTTGGAAGGGGGCCTAGGTGACCCCAATTTTTTGGTCATTTAAAAAGGGCACTAGAACTTTTAATTTCCATTAGAATGAGCCCTCTACTGATTTCCTAGGCCCACTGGATCGACACGATCACCCCTGGAAAAAAATAAAAAAAATAAACAAATTAACATGCATCCGGGATCTTTCTTCTGGCAAAAAAGTAAAAAACAATCCACATTTTTGCAGACAGGAGCATGAAACCTCTGCAGTATAGGGTTCTCTGATACGCTGAATCTGAAAATTTTCATTGAGATTCTATAATTTTTTTATATTTTCTATAAATTTTTTCCAAAATCTGGCAAATTTTCTCAGGCTTGTAACCTTTTATGGGTATGACTAAGCTTAATAAAACTTATATATTTAAATTCAGCATAAAAATCCAATTCTTTTGGTGCATCTATTGGTATCAAAATTCCGTTTTTTAGAGTTTCGATTACTATTGAGCCGGGTCGCTCCTTGCTTACAGTTTGTTACCACGAACTGTTTGATTTTTTTTGTATTTGTTTCGTTTCATATTTGGTATGATTTTAAGTTGCCTGCTGCTTCGTTTTATCATTGGCGGCGCAATAGCGCTGCCTCAGTAAAGAGCGAAGTGGGGGCAATTACTTATTTATTTATTTTTATTTTTTATTTCTTTTTACCAAGGTACTTCGTATAGAAGGAGTTGTAGTAAAAACTTCGAAAGGAGCTCATTCGATAAGAAATTGAAAGTTCTAGTACCCTTTCTAAGAGTAAAAAGTGATTAGAGGGCAATTAGCCCTTCTTCCATGCCTATGACTTTCCCGAACATGCCCAATCAAAATTTTGAGATAACCATTCTGTTGAACATAGTTGAAAAGTCCAAAAACTATGTCTTTTGGAATTTCACCCCCACACAGCCCTTCTAATCCCTTACAATCTTGCCCTTTCCATTGACTCATAACCTATAAGCCCTTATAATTTTAGCCATAATTTTTTTCAATATTATTGGAAATGGGAACATTAAGTTCGAAATAAGGATTGTTTTCACTAAAGTAAAGAATTTAAAATACTTGGGAACAAAATACTATTTTTATTTCCTGCTGGACATTCAGCTGCACAGTACACATTCTTGTTTTCTATACATTTTTCATAAGAAGATATAGAGGACTTGAAAAGCGATATGGAGAGACATGGAGTAAATGATGGACTACCAATTTTCCTCGTGATATTTTTTAACACTTTATAAAAAAAAGTCTTATGGCAAAATCACTGGCAAATTTAAATTTCAATTATAATTTAAAGTGGATTAAGTTTCAATTTATTTAATTCTAATTGACTATGTTATCCAGTATATTATGTTGAAATTAGAAATATCTAAAATTAAAAATATCTAAATTTTATTATATTGCGTATCTTATATTATATATCTCTAATAATCTAATATTATAACAATCTTATATAGGCTTAAAAATATCTAATAATCTGTAGGTTCTTCTTGATTTTAACGACGATTTTGACTATTCTACAAGTTTTATGCAAAAAGATGTAGATTGTAACTTGAAATAATTTCTTTTCTTTCTTTGGAAGCAGGATGAAATCAACACCCAGTAATTTGCTTATAGTGACCATTCAAAGACAACACAGTTCTACTCGGACTGATGAAGAATTAATTTAAAGTTTAATGTATAGTCTATTTGACGATAAATAAAAATTCAAATAGGGATAAAAATCCTTTTAATAGACAGTGACGGTGATAATAGTGATAGACATTCACAAAAATACCAAATATTTCGGTCACATATGCAGTGACCGTGGTATTTTTGTGAACGTCTATCACTGTTATCAGCATCACTGTCTATTAAAAGTATTTTATCCATATTTGAATTTTTATTTATCGTCATGGAAAGGCAGTGTGGTCTCCGAAAATATCTATTTGACGACTGTGACGATACAGTGACAAAAGGAATATTTAAATACTTCTTGGGCTAAAAGCATCCCAAAATGTAAACTTCAAAAAATACTAAAAGATGAAATTCATTTACTCTCTGCTTACAAGGCAACTAAAAAAAAGAACACATTCAGAAATTGGCTTTTTGCATAGATTCAGATTTTTTTATATATTTAGGCCCTAAAAATGAATTAAAACTAACAGATATTCAACAAAAAACAACAAGTTTTTCTAGCAAAAGTAAAGAGCTATGTCTAGAGCAGAACAAAAAAAAAAACAATTTAAACAATAATGAACTTAAAATGCACCATAAATAAAATTGATATTCAACTTCAACTAAAAACGAACAGAAACAACTAAAGTCGTCTTCTTTGTACCCCTATTATATTTGAAACAAAAAACCAGATAATAAAAGACATACATTAAAGCTAAAAGAAACATATATTGACTTAATAACAAAAAAAAGTAATAATGAACATGTAATTTACCAAAAATAAAACTGATATTCACTCAAACTCAAAACGAACATAAATTACTAGATACATGAATTGAGAAGTTGTGCCCCTTGCATCCCAATTGTAGAGCCAGTGTCATTCGCGCTTCACTGAAAGCAATATATATTTTAAGAAGCTTATCTTTTATCATTATAACATTGAAAAATAAATATATTTACGAAAGCTCTTGAAATTTATGTGATTACTTTTTTATTATAACTTTTTTGCATTAATAAGTTCTTCAGTCTAAACATATTCCTTTAAAATGCATAAAAGAACGAAATAAATTTGTTATTACGAAACTTCACTTCAAAGAATACAATATATTTCTTCAGAAATTAAGACTATTCATTTTCAAAATGTAATTTAGGTACCTTTGCTCTATATGTTTAAATGAAATAGACCAAAAAAGAAGAATTTAGACATTAAATTGTTTTTTTTTTGAACATGTGTATTTTCTTTTGTATGATGTTTATTACATCATTAAGTGAGTTATGTCATTTTGAATTCACTTATTAAGTGACTTACGTCATTTTGATGGAGCTTTTATGAATTTTATTCATTTTGCTTTGTTTACAAAAAAAACTTGTCAGCTTGGGCTTCGTACGGTGGTAACTACAGTATATGTCAAGAAATTCATAAATATTTAGTCCATTCTCATATATATAGAAATGAAAAATGTGTTTTGTTTTTAAAGCAAGATATATTTAGTTTTCCAAAAAAGGGACATAGACATTTTAGCCTTTAAGAAATTTGAAAGAGCGTCAGCCCCAATCATTTTATTGGTATTTTCTCTTCGTTTTTATCTGACGTGATTTCATTTATGTTTGCTTATTTTTTCATTTATTAGCTCTCTTAGTTCCAGGTTTTGATATTGCATTACTCTTATCTAAAGATGATTTTTCAGAAAAAATCATTTATAACAATAAAGGAAACTCATCTTTTTGAACAACCGATTCCGTCTCCTTTATTAGTTTTCTATTTCTAGAATCGATACATTTCTGATCTTTATGTGGGTTTCAGCTCCATTATTTCCTGTTTTTATGTAATGTTTAAAAAATATTGTATTTTAGTTTCGAGGTGGTTGATTGCCTTGTCCGCTCGAGAAACATCACTTCTGAGATCACATCTGACGTAACCAAGTCTCTTTGTGAACTCGCTGGGCTTGAGCCAGTTCCCGCATCACGTCAGCAATGTGGCCTTGAAAAATGTCCTCAGTGGAGAACTGGATTTTGGAGCCGTTGCGAAGAATCAAAATGCTTTGCTTTGCACACAGGTAAAATCTGTCGGCTTCAAATTTTTTTTTTTCTTTGTTGATGTAATCACTGTAAGAGTGGAAAAAATCTGGTACAGGTGGCATCCAATGAAGAAACTTAGTTTTTCTTATGATGGGCGACAATAAGAACAAGAAAAAAAGAAAAATTTTCAGAGGCACCTCCCGTTTATTGTTAGTTCTGACAGTTTCTTGTGGAAGGAAGAAGTCTTAAAAACTTTGGAGGGGCTCATTCATTTGGAAATTGGAAGTTCAAATGCCCATGGAGCAACACCATTTCTGAGATTACAGCTGATGTAGTTTAGTCTCTTTTTGAGCTTCTTGGACTAAAGCCAACGTCAGCATCACGTCAGCAATGTGGCGTTAAAATATGTTCTTAGTGGAGAACTGGATTTTGGAGCCGTTATGAAGAATCAAGGAGCGTTGCTTTGTAAAGCCTATTGGATTCAATATTTTTCTTTGTGGGACGTAATCACTACTTGCCATTTTGATGTAAGTCATGAGCACTGTAGACTGTAGCGTCCTATTTTTCCAAATATGATACACATTTGATACCGCGCTTATAGACTCTGAGCATATAGCCGAAGTTGCTATTCGTGAATTTAAGAGTCGTGAATTTAAGACACCAAAAACAGGTTTTTCTTTAGGCATACTGTGATGTGTGCATCAGAATCGCGCGAAGGCGGAGTATGAATCTTGTGTGGTTTTAAATGTGTTTCACTTTTTTATATCGGAGAGTACAGCCTTTGTCGATGCTGTTTATTCTCTCTAGTGTGGTCATGAGAGATTCTGTAACTTTTTTTTATTTTTATTTTTATAATTTATAATTTTTTGTTGCTTTTACTTACGTCATAAACAATTGAACTTGGGGCAGTTTTCATGCTTCGCAAGATTTAAAAAAAAGTAGACTGATTATTATTCTTATTCTTAACTGGTTTGCCAAAACCTTTCGGAAAGCGGCAATCTTTTTATTTTTACAGTAGTTATGAATTCTTAGCACCTAATTACTTTTGCAATGTTTTATCATCGAATTCTCCGTACGATTCTTATGATACAAGGAATTCCGCGGACCTAGTACAAGAGACATGACACACTGCTAGGTCTAGTTTTGTATTTAGGCAAGTGGGGTGCTTCAAACACTGCTAGGTCTAGTTTTGTATTTAGGCAAGTGGGGTGCTTCCGTATGGACAGTCTTCCGGAAAGCACTAGGATGGCTGAGAGTGTGTCCTCTTTCAAAAATAAGATAAAGAATTTCTTATTGAATAAGGATGGGGGGGGGCTATATTCTGTCTTCTATCTTGTGTAAGTATTGGTTCACGGTACCCATGAGGTTTATTTTTTATTTATTTATATTATTGCTTTTTTCAATATATGTGTAGTAAGTGAGTAAAATATTGAGTCCTGCCACAAACAAATCTGTATAGATTTTCACGTGGTAGGTCTGTTTGATATGATTTTTTTTGTGAATATTTGTATTTAATAAAACTGAATTTTTCTCTCTAAAAAAAAATAGATTAAAAATGGTGCTATTTTGTCTACTTGTTGATGCTAAAGAGATCAAAGCCCTCGCTTTTCGGCTGCTCTAAAACTAACAAATCAATTATTCTTGTGATATCTTGTTATATCTTGTGATATCTATGTGATATCACATGTGATGATATCTATGTGATATCTTGTGATATCTCCTTTCTGTTAAATTGCTTCCTTTTTTAATTTGTCATAAGGGCGGAAAAAGCCGGTACAGGTGACATCCAACGAAAAAACTTAGTTTGTATCTTATGATGAGTAACAGAAAAGAACAATACTACTACTACTACTACTAACAACTCACCGCAGCACCAAGCCGCCTGAGGCCAACACAGCTACGCACGCTCCTCCTCCACCCGAATCTATTCAAAGCCTCCCTTTTTACATCCGCCCACGAAGTTCCCATTTCCTTTAAGTCTTTCTTTATGACGTCCTCCCACCCCAGACGGGGACGACCTGCTTTCGGTTTAGCCCTAGACGGTTGGCCGAAAAGAACAATCTTTGGCAATCTGTCATCCTTCATCTGCACAACCTGCCCTAGCCACTTTAACCTTTCTTTCATTATAGCCCTAGAGAGCGGTATTGAACCACATTTTTCGTATAGCCTATTGTTTGAAATACGGTCAGTCAGCCGGTACCCAGAACAATCCTTTAGCACTTTCTCTGGAACTTATATCCTTATGTCCTTAGCTCTAAGAAAATTCAATGGATAAGGAAAAAGAGAAAAATAGCTCCCCCTAACAAGGGATAAAATACCCTTTTTTCCAGACGACTTGAAACTTATGCCCGTATGCTCGTAGGCAAAAGGAACGCTCATGCACAAAAAACCGTTAGTTCAGGGCACGGAACCCCTGAAAGAGGTGATACAAATAAAAATTCCGATTGGCTTGAAACTTGTATATGAAAGGCCTTGGATCAGAACAGATCCCAATTTGCAAAAAAAATAAAACAATTGGTTGGCCACAAAACGTCAAGTGGACCCTAGCTTAAAAAGACAAGGGAGGGGGTGGGGTCCTGGAATTCAGTTTGAATTCAAGGACCTCCCAACCCTCGTCAAAATTTTGTCCCAAAAGAGGGTCAAATTTTTTTTTTACTATTCACTTGAATCGTTATCTGCGCTAAGAAGATGGCACTTATTTATTTTAAGGCGTAACGTGCTAAAGCTTCAGGTAATTAGCCATAAACTCCATTGTCCTGATTAGGTTTAAACTTACATCTGTAAGTCTTCAAGCCGAAAGAAGCCAAATATAAGAAATGATTTGGGTCCATGCTCTCCCTAAAAATTGGGCCAAAAAAGGATCAAAGCATTATTTCTTTATCTAAAGTACTTTTTTCTACGCGACTCCAATGCAGAAGAAAAATATTGGTTACCCCAGAAAAGACTGATAAACATCGTTAACAATTTCTTTTTCTTGTAGATTAAGATCTAAAGCCGAAATTAATGTACATTATTGTGTATGTATGAATGATTTTGAATGATTTTATTCAGTGATTAAACCCGTACAGAGTGTTTCAATATCTAATCTATAAAATATAGCCTAAAATATCAAAAACATTGTGTACGTATATTAATATACAAATACTAATATACATTATTGGGTCCAAAAATAGGGCCCACTGGCCATATATATATAATATATATATATATATATATATATATATATATATATATATATATATATATATATATATATATATATATATATATATATATATATATAATATATATATATATATATATATATATATATATATATATATATATATATATATATATATATATATATATATATATATATATATATATATATATATATATATATACCTTTACATAACACTATCCCTCTTAATTTTTTTTCACAGCTATCCAAGTACGAGAAGTGAACTGCATAACTGAGGAAGGAGAGGTTACAGATGACCGATACTGTAAAGCAGAAGAAAAACCAATGGAAAGGCGGAAGTGTAAAAGTAAATTGTGTGAAGGTGTGTGGAAGTCTGAAGACTGGTCTGAAGTACGTAGGCTAAAGTCGAATAAAAAGAAACATAGAAAAATATATTTAGGTTCGTTGTATATCAAAAGTATAGGTTACTATCAAATGTTATAAATGTTATTTTAAAATGCGGATAAAAATGACTATTAACAAAATTTGAAAAAAATCTTCATCTAGCTTTGCAACTGCTTTTATATTTTAGAGCTGTCATGAACGTGGCGAACGTGATCCGCAATGCATTTTTTTACGCATCTTATTAGAAAGTCGCACCGTAATTTTCGCGTTGTCTCTGATATTTCATAAAATATATTATCATAAATAATATATATCATAAAAATATATTAGAAAAGATGTTTTTATGACAAACATGTTGAATGTATTAAAGTTCAACATGAACCCACGGAAATATCTTTTAACCTTTTTGAAAATTGAAGAGCAGAACTTGTATACAAGTTCTAATGTCGCTGATTTTCAATATCAATATAATATATTACGGTAATTACTTGGCTAATAAAAAAAAATAAATAAAAAAAAAATAAAAAAAAATATGTAATCTCCCTTTTTCCTTCATTTCCAAATAGGGTATTTATAGTAGAAATCTTAGCTATCGTAGTGTAACTTATCTTGAACACATCTTATTCTTCATGTAAAAGCTTTGTCTCTTTCACCTACGTATGTATGTATGTGTCTATTTCCCAAAAAAGCCGTCGGACCATAGGAAAGAAACATAACATAACAAACAAAAAAACACAAATAAATTAAAAAGAAAAACGTACTTATATATATGAATCTTCACGAAATTATTTATAAAGGGATACATCTTTAAGGGTGTATCAGCCCTTCATCAACAAACTTAGCCAGATTCCTTAATGTCATTTTAACTCGTGATCTTACAATCCCTACCACCCATCGTCAATCTGTCAACATTAACGAAAAACACTTATTTCCCAGATCCGCCAATTCCTTACAATTCCCCCCGAAAATGAAAAATATCCTATCATCTTCATCAAATATCCTCATCAAATATCATTTCATCATCTAATTTCCCAGCTTAATGCTATGATACCTTGGAAAAATTTCCCATTACTGTTTAGGAGGCCGAATGGTCAGTAGTTATTATGTGTAGTTGGATCTCCTTTTCGTATTAAATAAAAAAATCAAGTTTTTTAACTGAAAGTAAGGAACGACGTTAAAACTTAAAACGAACAGAAATTATTCCGTATATGAAAGGGGCTATCCCCTCCTCAACGCCTCGCTCTTTACGTTTAAGTTTTTTATTGTTTAAAAAAATAAAGCTTTGAGAAAGTCAAACTTTAGCGTAAAGAGCGAGACGTTGAGGAGGGGACAGCCCCTTTCATATACGGAATAATTCCTGTTCGTTTTAAGTTTTAACGTCGTTCCTTACTTTCAGTTAAAAAAAACTTGTTTTTTTTATTTAATTTTTGAACGTTTTTGAATTAATGCAGGTTTTGATTTTGGCTCCCCGTACATGAATAATCAAAAACAATTTGCATATTAATTTTACTTTTATTTGGTTAAATGGCTTTCTCGAAACTTGTTTAATTTTATTTACGAACGTTTTTATTAGTAATAAATATACGTAACTTACGAATTAACTTACGTAACGAACTTCTATATTCATAGATTTTTAATACATATATTAGGGGGTTCGCCCCCTAGTCAATACCTTGCTCTTTAAGCTAAAGTTCGAATTTTGTTCCAAATCTTTAAAAATGACCCCTTAATCACAAAGGCCGTTAATTAGAATAAATAGCTCTTATGAAAGTACTAAAAAATCTTTGGCTTAAAGAGCGAGGTATTGACTAGGGGGTGAGCCCAATCATATACGTAATATTTTCTGTTCGTTTTAAGTTTTGATGTTGCTCCTTACTTTCAGTTGAAAAACTTGTTTTTTTTTATATTTAATTTCTGATCTTTTTCTTTAATAATGCTGGGAAATCCGGCACCCCCTTCATAGCAATGTCCATTCCCCTATGAAAACTTTCTTCATGGAAAGATCCTCCCATATAACCCTTGACCACCCCCCCCCACCTACCAGAAAAAATCCTCCCTGAAAACGTCTCTATACTTCCCAATAACCAATACTATATGTTAACATTGGGTAAAGTTCATAACTTTCAGCCCTCCCCCCGGGGACTTCGGGGGATTAAGTTATCCTAAAAGATATAGTCATCATGTTTACGACCATGCTGAACAAAATGCCTAACTCAAAATTTTGATCAGGTGACTTGGGGAAAAAAATGAGCATGGGAGGGGGCCTAGTTGCCCTCCATTTTGTTTGGTCACTTAAAAAGGGCACTAGAACTTATAATTTCCTTTCCAATGAGCCCTCCCACGATATTCTAGGACCACTGGGTCGATACGATCACCCCTGGAAAAAAAATAAATAAACACGCATCTGTGATCTTTCTTCTGGCAAAAAATGCAAAGTTCCACATTTTTGTAGATAGGTGCTTGAAACCTCTACAGTAGGGTTCTCTGATACGCTGAATATGAAGGTGTGATTTTTATTAAGGTTCTATAACTTTTAGGGGGTCTTTCCATCTTTTTCTAAAATCAGTCAAATTTTCTCAGGCACGTAACTTTTGATGGGTAAAACTAAACTTGATGAAACTTGTATATTTGAAATTAGCATTAAAATCTGATGCTTTTGATGTATTTATTGGTATCAAAATTCCGTTTTTTAGAGTTTCGGTTACCATTGAACCGCGTCGTTCCTTACTTACAGTTCGTTACCACGAACTGTTTGATTGGCCTAAATGAAAATCATTGAAATTTTCAAAGCCGTTTTACACTCTTTTTAGAATTAATTTAAAAAAAAACTCTTCAAAAAAGAAGTTTTCTAAAGAAAAGTAAAGGCCATATGATACTTAACATCAGAAGAAATAGAAGCCTACAATAACTCAAACTCAAAACAATAAGAAATTACTATTAAAGAATAAATGAAACTCAAAACGAACAGAAATTAAACAGACAACCATAGAAAAAAAAACATACAACAAGTACTAATATAAATGAACATATAAATCTCAAAACGAGTAAAGCTTAAGTTGAGTATGCAAATCAAGCTTAAAACGAACAAAAATATTTTCCTATTGAGGCAAAAATGAAACCCAAAACGAACAGGAATTAAATAAACAATCATAGCCAACAAACATACAATAGTTTTTAATATAAATGAGTAAATAAATCTTATTTTCTGAAATAACTTAACAGTTTTGGTAAGAACTAATAAATTAAACTGAATATTGGATATATAATTATGTTAATTGCTGGAAGCTCACCAGCTCAAGAATTATTTCACCCAGGCCAGATTTAAAGCTTTGACGCCTCTAGGCTTAAGCGTTTTTGCCGCTCCGCTTTTTCATGATTTTCATGGAAATCCCCGAAACTTCGGGAATAGTAAAAGCCGCAGTGCCTAGTGGGCCTATTGGTAAATCCTGGTCTGGTTTCACTGCAATTTTCATTTTATTTTCAATGTTGTAACAAGAACAAAAGAAAATATTTGTAATATAATTCCTTTTAGTAAAGCATCAAATACGCAGTAGGCCTTATGCTTTTACCCTTAGAGAAACGGGCAGTAACTGTACTCTTGTTTGTAGTGAAGACACGATTCAGCAGAAGTACATAGCCCCTACTCCCTGAAAATGACCGCGGTCTAACAACCAATACTTAATCCCATTCTCACTTGTGTTTGAAGTCTGTTCTCCCAATTTTTATAACAGTAAAGGGTAAAATAGGGCTATTCACCCTTCGATTTCTTTTTCACCCTTCTTAAAAATTTAAACATAGCTTTCAATTTCCAATCAAATGAGCCCTCTCTGAAGTTTATAGGAACATCCCTTCCATAAGACCCATATATACCCCCAAGATATAACTTACAACACCTGCCCCCAGGCCCCGTGGGGTTGTGTCGACCAAGGCCGAACTCAGGGGGATAGGGAGGTTCACCCCCCCCCCATCGAAATGTTTGTCTGACTCGTAAAATGTAACAAAAATGGATATAAACAAATATCTTTATCCGTTTCTTAAGTTTTTTTTGTGTACCCCCCCCTCCCCCCTAAAAAAAATCTTTGAGTATACCCCCTCCCGCGAAGAAAATCCTGGGTACGGCCCACCGGAGTTTTTGTTGTATGATCTTTGCACTTTTTTTTTAACAAAATGGCTATCTCAAAATTTTTATCGGATACATTTGGGGGAAAAGGACGTGGGAGGGGGCTAGTTGCCCTCTGATCACTTTTGACTCTTAAAAAGGGCACTAGAACTACCGATTTCCAATCAAATGAGCTCCTTCCGAAGTTTATGCGACGACCCATTCCATTTGAAGTGCCTCTTGGGAAAAAATAGATAAATAATAAGACATTGGAGCCGTTTGGTCTTTACCATAGGCAACGCTTTAAGATGATACTTAAAAAAAGGTAGCTGTTAATATTTTTAGCCTCTTCCAGGAATCAACTCAAAATTGCTTAAATAAATACAAATATGCTTTTCCGGGTGACTCGTTCATTATTTTCTAGAATTCCCGAAAATTACTCTTTTAAAATAAGTTTGGATGCATTGCTTTCTCCAAAGTAGGTTAGAAAAGGGGTTGTTTCGTTTTTATTGTGTTATCTATTTCTTTTTTGTTTGTTTTTTGGGCTTATTTATGTATTTAGCTGTATATTATTTATGCCTCGCTTTTTATTCATCATCCAGTGCATTTGATACTGTCTATAATAATCCATCCAGATTGAAGCGGTTTGAATTACATTGCTCATAATAAGAACTTTCTTTTGTTGGATGGGGGAGGGGACGGACCTCACCGGGGTCATTGATTCGCTTAGTATTTGTGAAAATTTATTCGTAACAGCTTTGGGGTCAGAATTTGTTTTTTTTCGCCATCGCAGTTCAGTGCTTCTAACTCTCTAAATTCGGGATATTAACTACCTTCTGAAGAACCAGTACCTATTGTTTTTTATGCCAATTAGTGCCAGTATAGAATTTATTTATTCAGGTTGGAATAATGGATAGCCTACGTGGAGAGGGAGTAGGGTTAATAAGGAAACTTCTAAGTTTATTTTGAGGTTTGGTAAATATTATCGATAGAATTCCAGATGGTCATTTTATGACCAAAAGTGCAAGGTGTCATGCATAGTCGTGTTTCCGTCTGTGGAACCGACAAACGGAGATAATATTCACCTAGATGAATTTTAAATACAGTCTTAGTAAAAAATAGGTAGAATTCCAGGTAGAAAATTGGTGTTTTTATTAGGAGCCTTAAATGCCCCATGTGGTAAAAATAGGGATAGAGAGTATACAAGCCCAAGTAAATTTGGTGCATGGAGTGAAAAATGCAATGGCTTGTGGACTGCAGCAGCTTTTTAAGTGTAACAATCCAGTTGAAACGAATATGGTATTAATGCCACATATGTTAATATGGTGCTCAGAAGGTGGTAAAAGACCAACCTTATTAATTATGCTAATTAAATCAATAGATAAATTACTGATAATTATAAATTTCTGAAAAAAAAGTTTGAGGTTCGCAGTGATTTTTAGGAAAACGTTAATTAAACCCTGTTATGAGAAAGCGTAAAAGTAACACAAGCAAGAAAAATTAGACATATTTTCGGCTTAATAATGCTTAGAGATTGGGAAAATACACCCACATACTGTGTAAAAGGTTCAATGCCTGCTGCAGGATGTGGTTGCTGCATTTTGATATTTTAACCATAAAACTTATTTTCTGAAAAAAAACATAAATAATAAACAGGCAAAGGGAAGGGGTTTTGGAGCTCATACCCTATCCCACCTAAATTTTGCGATATCCCCCGTGATATCTTGTATTTTCCACATAATCAGCCGATTTTTTGCTTAATTTTGCGTAAGTGCCTCTCAAAACGTTCAATCTTTCTTTGGCATTTAAAAATCAGTAACATTCCAAACCAAGAAAACAGTGGGGTCAATTCATGGAAGTGAGGGGGAGGGAAATATGTTTTTCAAAATCTAGGTGGGAGGAGATTTTTGTTCTTTTTTCAATCTTTTTCGATACAAATATCAATAAAGAGCCATTTACAAGCAAAATAGCAAAAAAAGTGTTTTTCAAGATCTAGGAGGGAAAAGTTTGCTTTTGTTTTTCTGTTTCTCAATGAAAATATCCAAAAAAGCTATCTTTTTTATTCAAATACCAGAAAAACTACAACTTTTAAAGAAAGCCAAACCATCTTATGATATTTGGTGAAATGTATTTTTAGCTCATTTTTTGCCGATTTTTCACATACTTCTTTTTCTTTGGCCATTGCTACTGCCAAATCTGCGTAATTACATATGGAGGTCTTTTTCACAAAAATAAGTTTCCGTTCTTCTTGTTTTTTAAGATGTGCGTATTTGTGTAGATCTCCACTTAAACCAATTCAAGCAATCAGATTTTGTTTTCACAAATCTTATTCACAAATCACAAATTTGTTTTCATTATTTTTGGTACTTAAAGTGCAACCTTTGGTAATGTCGTCTTTAAACTCTTCTGTGTTTTAAAATTCGGCAAGAAAAAATAAATAACTATCTTAAAAATGCAACTGCTCTCATATTTGTTAATATTTTACCTATTCAAATTCACCAAATTTCCAAAATGTAAATACTATTCATTTCTTAATTTTTGGTCTGTAATATTAAAAAAGGGGATGGCGTAAGTTTTAGTGCATAATTTTAGGCTTACATCAATTATAAACAGTGAAGTACTCATCAATAAGGTTACTTAAGTCAATTGCTTTTATCATTTCAGTGTCAAGGTCGATGTGGCGAAAAAGGGATTCGTACTCGTCTGGTTCTTTGCGTCTGGAAGACAGACAAAATATTAGCAGACAACGTAATTTGCCATAGCCAATCACAACCCTCAGACGTTCAAGAATGTACTCGTGAAACCTGTTCAAGTAAGAATGAACGTTCTACTTCTAGACTAAAGACATTTTAGAGACTGGAAATCTTTAGAAATGGTAAAATGAAAAAATCACCTGCAGACACTGACAAGTTTGAAGTTCAATAACATAAGTAAAAACAGAAAAGGAAAAAACTTTATTTCTGGGGTCGATAGACCTTTTTTGCTTATCTGTTGAAGCTGAAAAAACATTCTTTATTATTAGCACGGGTCACTCTGGATTTACAGTTCGTTAACCCGAACCTTTCAAAAAAAAATCTAGGCGAGAACTATAATCAACAATTCATGAAAAGCGGAGAAATAATTTTTTCTTTAGATTTTCACTTTCTTAGTTTAAAAAAAGCTAAACAAAAACCATTCTATGGTTTCAAAAAAGTAACTTTTCTGTATTTTATGGTGTTGTTGCTAAGCCCTGCTGTACTTGAATACTCATATCGTAAGGAACGTTAGTCTTTCAATTTGTAATTAATGAGCAAGTGCACATTTTGATAGACAACTCTAAAATTTTTTTATGTCATATGTGTAGTTAAGTTTCAAGTGATACCTTAGTGAAGTATATTACTTGCGTTGGTATCCATAGCACAAAGACTTGTGTTGATATATCCAATTTCCGGTTGATTATTAGTTAGAAAATAATGTGCTCAAGAACCTCTTTGTGGTGGAAGGGGGTGTTTTACAACATACGACATATATAACGTCTTTAGCCTTTTTTCTATATAGAGCCCTTTTTTGAAACTTGATTTGTAGCATTTCTATTCACATCGATAAGCCGTCAAATGATTTTCGAATCTGAAAAGTGTCGTTCAAGAGCACGTGACTTCTGGCAAAAAAAAACTAAAAAAAGTAACTTAGTGAAAGAATTTCTTACGCCCACTTAAGAAAGGGGGTCGTCACCTATAGTAAATTCTCGCTACTGTTAGCACCTCTATATATGGTACTGCTTTACGGCACTTTTTTGATAAAGTAAAATTCTATATAAAAAAGGAAGTTTTGATATAAAATCATTATCAAGTCTAATATGAATGTTCTATTTCTTTTTTTTTTAATCACATAAAGGATATTTGAACCTGCAAATTATTGAACACTGGAAAGCAGTAAAAAAGGACAAGGTTCTATTCCAAATAAAAATATTTTTACTTGGATGCTGCTAAAGTTTCTATATTTTTTTTATTTAGATGTACAATTTACATATGTGTTTCAAAATTCTTTTCAGGTATATTTTCTCTACACTTAATAGTTTTTTTCTAACTACGTTTGAGGCCGCTGAATCCAATAAAACTCCACTCTTTTCAATGTAGTTTAAACTGTAATCACATTTCAACGACAATTCAAAACTGCTGTTCTTCGTTATAAACTACCGTCCTTACAATAAGAAATGAGCATGGCGGTGGTAACACAAAAAATTGACTTTATACCAGTATAGGTTTCTGTGGCTAGGCTTCTGGGTTGCGTGTTTCCCTTGGTCACTCGTTTATACAAATTAGGTTCGTTTAGGCATTCAAGAAATGTTCAAAAAATCAAGATAATAATTTTTCGTCAGATGAAAAAATCTTAATTCATAAGTACCTCCGCACATGAAAAAATGAGATATGATAACAATTTGCTACTATAAATCTCGAGAACTAAATAAGGTACTATACTTAGTTAATTATGTGAACTTGTAGCAGTATAGCCTAGAAGCTCCATCAGGTCCCCTGGCACCTAGGAGTTGACTTAATTTCTTTTGGTATCCAGATCCATATTTGGTCATAGGTGACTGTTATGTACCAGTATGGCTTACGTGACCATTCTCACGGGCTGACATCACAGAAGAGTGCGCGCCGAGTGAAGAGAATAAATCACTAGTACAAGTGCATAAGTAAGTGTCTGTAAATATAAATATTTTGTTAGTTGAATTCTGACTTCTGATTAAAATAGTTCACAATAGTGACAACTAAGATTATTCCTATCCTCGTCAATATTGGTAAATGCTACTTAAGGGCTCCAGTTAAGTCTGAATTGTCGCTAGCCAGGTTTTGCGTTGACCGCCAGGGTGTTGTTTTCCAAGAAGGCAGTGTCACGTAGGTTAGTGATTTTTTCGTCAGGTGTTCCACCATCATATGATCTCCACACATATGAACTGGCATTTCTATATTATGTCTGCTACATCTTACATCTAGAAGCATCATCCTCATAGCTCTTTATTCAAAACCTCATCATCGAGGTAGAGACAAATATTTCCCGTTGGCACCCTGGTCAAAGAGTTTTAGTTCTTAGAACTAGGGATTTTTAGAGTCTATGCTTTGCTTTCATATAACAGTACTGATCTTACCATAATTTAATAAATTTACATTTAGGTGCGGGGATAAATCCGGTGCTTGTGCCATAGATTTGCCATAGATGATATTCTATGTTGAATTTCAGATTCGCCACTACCATGCTTGTCGATTGATACACCTACCTAATTTAAGTTTGTTTCTCTTTAGGTCTCTATCAATCCAAGGAAGATTCTTGGGGCAAATGCACTCGGGTTGGCTGCCGTATATTTTTATTGGTCGTGCTAATCGTAAGACCAAGAGGTGTGTGATGTTTGATGATTTCTGTGAGCAGGTTTTGTGATTTTACATCTGAATAAGCGAGTAGGGCTACATCGTCCGCATAATCGAGGTCTTTGATTTTAAAGTCTGGAGATGCATCAACTACTTGCTATTTTACTGTCACACAGACGATTTTCCAGTCAATGACGAAGTTACAGAGTATCGGTGAGAGTATGCATTCTTGCCTCACTCCATAAATGATCAGGAAGGTCTCAGAAATCTCAGCATTTACTTGGACCACTGCAACCGTATCTTCAAAATAAGACTGCATTATTTTGAGTAGCATTCCTGGTACTCCATCCCCCTTCACTGTGCTCAAGATTCCGCTCCTTACTACAGAGTAAAGCACTGTAATAAAGTCAATATACAGTGTCACATTTTTTTCGCTGGAATTTAATTAATGTTATTTTTCCAAGTAAAAATATTCGGCGAGTACATTCCATTTCAGGATAAAACCCTAATTTGGTCTTTTGCTGGGGTTTTCTCTGCTTGATTTGGTCTAATACTTGAATTTCTTGTTTGTGAGAGGTGTCTGAGAAGTACAATGGCCATTTTTTTGCAGTAATGCCAATGGGTGAAATACGCCTTCAGTTTGGTGTGATGTACCGGTCACCTTTCGTGAATTCTGGTATTATTATGGATTTCCACCAATCATATGTGAATACTCTAATTCCCTTTTCCTACACATGATGCTGTCTAGACGAACAGGGGGGCAGGGGAGGGCAGGTGCTCCCCCTAAAACTTCAAATTTACGATAGATGTTAGCGAGAACTTTTCGTATGTTGGAATTTTTTGTTGTATGTTACCTGGTAGATGGTTAAAAAAGCTGGAAATAAACAGAAATTTCCAAATATCGTTTGCGATATCAACATTTACATTTTGATCTTCAATATTGATTTTCGGTCCGATATATAGATAGGAGACTGGCCCACGATCGGCTGATTTTGACTTGTTTAATTCTCCATGAATTGATTCAAGCGATAAGAAGTTGCTGAGCATGCCAAAGCAAAAGTAACTCATTCAATACCATCCTTGAAGAAGGCAATTAGAAATACTCCGCCATTTTTCCACCTGAATTCCTCTCTATCCAAGTGGTCAAGAGTGCCACACCTGGGCCACCCTGGCACTGGTTCGTACGTCTCTGGCTTATGTTTGGGCACCGGACAAAAGAAAAGAAAAGTGACCAGGGGAACATTAAAGCTTGTTTTTCGGCTATAAAATTAAGAAAGAATATGGTCAGCATAAAAAACTACAAAATGAATTTCATTAAGGTTTAAAAAAAACTAAAGAGTATTAAATTCAAATTATGCATTGACTGATCAACACCAAAAGTAAGCTGCTCCGCTAATCTTGGTGTTCTACCTTTCAGTAGTGGCAGTTTTATTTCAACTTCTGTCTTTAAGACACTATCCATCTCGTCAGTTAGTGCAAAGTCTCTTGCTCCAGTCTCCTTCCAAAAGTGGACCTTAAGTTCTTCAGTTGCTACTTTTTGATAATGATAATATTGTGAACAGAATTCCCATTCTTGCTCTTCAGCTCAATCAGAATTTAATCACCAGCCTTGACTTTCTCAGTGTCAAATTAGAAGTTGCTGGTAGGGGGCTTGTCTTCAATGTCTATGCTGGGGTCTAAAGAGTTGTCATCGACGTCAGAATCATCAGTCTAACTGTAACTCTTGTTGCAAGAGACACGCCTTTTGCTTTTTAGTCTTTTCACTTGTCTGACTTTCTTCCGTTCCAGGACTAGGGCTTTTTTGGCAGATACAGCTTTTATCCTAGCAGTAATGCATTCTTTCATGGGGGTGTCAGTGAGCACTTCTGCATTTTTCATATTTTTTTCCTTTTGATTTTTTGGGTTTGACTTGATTGATAAAATGCTACAAGTAAAGCAAAGAATGAGAGGCAGTCATCCAGCCAGAAGTATTTTCTGAGCTGATCGTGATGGTTCCTGGTAAAGCTCCCCTGAGTAAAATTTCCGGACACTGTTTTTGTGGGGAAATAAGCAGAAGAGGGACTGTGTTCCCAACACATTAACACCAGCACAAATCGTGGTCGACTGACCTCTTTCTGCTGATATGACCTTCCTTACTTACTTCTGGCCTTGCTGTGCAATGATATTACCAGGCTTGTGGATTTTTTCAGACCTGATTCGTCAAAACTTCAAATTTCTTGTGGTCTTAACATGTGTTTATATAGGCCTCAATCCAGGCTGTTAAAGAAAGCTCCTACACTGTGACAGTTGAAAGCAGTTGTCCGTCATAGGCTTGTACTTTCTGGCGTTCTTACTGATAGAGTTTTAAGGCAATCCATAAAACCACGGTACCAATCTTTACCTGTAATTCCTCCACTGTCTCCACTGCCTTTTCAGTTCCGTTATCCGGTACTTTAGTGCTCTTAATAATGGCATAAGTGTGTGCAAATTTACACGCTTCTAGGGGAATACAGTCGAAAGCATATCAGCTATCATTTTCAAGTAAGTTTTTAGTCTTTTTGCTTGTTCCTCTGTAAATATTGATCATGGGTTGTAACAGGGTGTAAGGAAATTCAGGTCCAGACTTTTTAGAGGGATATTCAGTTTCTCAACTTTTTTTATGTAGTCTTGCAGCGCTCCTCTAGGGACACCAATGGTACTTCCAGAGAATCCAACTGACTTCTTGTAGAGTAAGACAGAAAAAACTGCTATTTTATTTTCTTCTGGGTCACAGCCACCTTTCTTTCTTTTCTCTTCTGTTTTACTTTTAGTCATTTTATCTTGAATGAAATTTAACTGGAAAATATAGAACTTCAGTTCACCTACTGTTATGACAGTAGGGTTTTACAGTTTTGGGTTTTAAGCTTGCCTTCAACCTTTAAATATGCTGTTTACACAGCTTTTACAAGCATAGCCCACTTTTGGACACCTTGGTACGGCATGCCGAATTTACCCTGGGTATTGTGGCCGAACATGGGAGTTCACTATCCCACAGGATGAAAAAATACTAACAGCAAACTGGTGAAGATGACGCGTCTCGGAAGCTGCCAAAAATAGCCAAATAATAAGAGAATACAATGGGAGTTTACAACGCGAGTTTTCTAGTATTCGTAATTTGGCGTAGGCTTTCAGACAAAATTGAACAAAATTTCAGAGTTAATCACCATAAAACCTGATCCAAACTGATATTTTTGGTAAAAGTATTAATTAAGGTCAGACATTTTAAAAACATACACTGCCATCTGTCTGAGCTTTTATAATCCACCAGAAGCCCCATAGGTTTTTATATTGAAACTGTTTGCTTTGGCTAAACGTGGGCCGGTCTCCCGTATACCAGTTTTGATATTTAATTTTGCCCAACTGTAAACTTTTGAATTGAATTCTTAGAAGAAGCTATGATCTAAATATAATGTTATTTGTGTCAAATTGCTTTTGTGGTGTTTATGTTTTCTGGAAATCTGAAGTAGGATGGTGGGTCTCCTATGCTATACTGTTGCAGGAAAAGTAGAATATGGAAAATGTTAAACGCCGAGTTTTAGTGAAATGTAGAATGACTAGTTTCTAAAGACCTATATTCAAAGGACCTTTGGAAGTACTAGTAAGATCCCTCCCCCCTCCATTGCAGAAGCAGCTGCCCCCCCTCTACACAAGATGCTGCCTACGCCCATGTGAACAGGCTGATCGGTAAAGCCTACTTTAAAAAAAAATCGGTATATAATATGTCCTAGGTGCTTCATGACGTTATGAGCTTTCAATAGCCTTCAGAGCTTCCGTGAGAGATATGGGCCACAGGCTATTCTTTCGTAGCGCCTTGTCGTCAGAACTAATTTATTGGCTGAATTTTTCTGGGTGTCCTTTACTGGTAGTAATGCTGAGAAGTCTGTTGCAGGACTTGGAAAAGTTTGTAAATGTTCCCGCCATAGTTTTATGACCTCTTCTGTATTCGTTGTCCTATCTCACCTTCATATCTTATGCACCATCGCTTACACAGCGGGTTTGGTTCACTGTCTTATTACTTTACACATTAGTATATAAAAATTTCTCGTATCCGAGCATGCAGTTGCCAACTGCACATTATCCAGAATGGCTTTCCAACAATGCTGTCTATAGTCCTTGGATTCTGATGGCGCTGCTTCCGCTGCTGTTCAACAAAACTCTTGTTTTGTCTGCTTCTGTTTAGTTATTGACTTTTTTTTGTGATGATACTCAGTTGTGGTTTACCCCATCCACTTTTTTTCGCTCCCCTTTCTTGCAGCCAAGGAGCGAAGCAGAAATGTTCCTTTCAGAATCTCAAAGATCTGGCCAAGTGATCTCAACATGGTACCATAAAACCTTCCATTAAAGTTCTCTGGATTGTTTTGTTATACGTACTGAAGTGCTGGTAATGGTTCCATGGTCTGTAGTTCTTGTAAGCGTTTAGATTATTGATCATAATATAGCTTTTGAAGCAGTTGTTGTTTAGGTCTCTGTTGTATGAATCATTTTTTCTGCACCATTTTCTTTTCCAAGCTAGTATCAGTAACTGGCAAGATTGACCATAGTTGTCTGCGCACTAGATATTGGACTGGGGAAGCTGGGTTATAAACTGGGACGTTGCAATATTCCATAAGGGCTTAAAAAAGGTCATTTCGCTAGATTTTGTTTCTTTCAGAATGTTTTTACATGTTTGATTAGTTCGTTCAGCAATTTCGTTTCAATTTAGGTAATATTGGCTTGAGGTGATTTGATGGATTCCCCATTGGCTTGTAAAGTTATTGAACTCTTAGGCTTGAAATTGAGGACCGATATCAGTCATTAGATCTTTGGGAATACCATACCTACTAAAAACTGCCTTCAGTTTGGAGATCACACCGGCTGATGCAAGAGATTCGAGTTTCTCTACCTCAAAGAAGCGATTATAATAGTCAACATTGATTAAGTATGTTGATCCATGGATTTCAAATAGATCAGAAGCTACGCATTCCCATGGTAGGCTTGGAATGTTGGAGTTAATGAGTGGCTCTTTTCGATTATTAGACGTTTTTCGAGTATAGGTTTTGCAATTATTGACTAAATTTCCCAGAATATAATACAGCATGCCCTTTCCTTTACTTTTATTGTGCCTAAAAGTGACTGATGAAGCTGTTCCAGTTAATTTTCAACTAGTCTGGAAAAAAGGTATTATATCCCTTGTTTGGGGGAAGGGAGCATTTTTCTCTTTTTCCTTATCCATCAAATTTTCTTTGAGCTAAGGACTAAAGGATATAAACAGTTCTTAGCCTTTTCTTGGGGAAAGAGGTACCAAGCCCCTAAATAATCTCTTTAAACTATATTACCCTCGGCCCCAGTGTTTACTGGCTATAAGCTTTAAACTGATCGGAGATATCAAGTTTTTTTACTATTTCAGGGCCTACGAAAACCCTTCTCCATCTCAACAAAATATTTCATCCCCTTAAACATTGTAGTACTTCTTGAAATTTTCTACCCTACCTAAAAAAGAATTTTTTGGGCCATTTTTGAGTGCCATAATTGGATCTTCATCATTCCCAAGGATTTCACTTTGGGTATTGACGATATTTATACGTTTTGCTTCTATTAACTTAGGTAGGATACTTCAGCTTTTTACACTTTGAACAATTTTTATCCTTGGCAGGGCATATGCGACTTTGGTCATAATATCCACCACAGCTATATCAATATTTCGTTTCGACACCAGTCCTGGATAATCCTAGATAGTCTTAATTCTTAGCTGGGTCTTCTTTTTGATGTAGTATCTATTTAGTGTTTTGTGGCTTTCAAGTAAGATTTGTTTTAAAAGAATATCAGCTGTGCTTCATTCTTCTCATAGAGCTTGCAAGCTTGGACTGTTTGGTCAGGTATCAAGCTATTTCCTTTTCCAAGTAATTTCACTAGAATGCGGGAATTTATTATTCCGCCGACAATTTTGTCTCTTAACCAATGTATTTTGTTCTGTGTACTCGTATGGTTTTGCAGCAAGTTTCAATTCAGTAATATAATTCTTAATTCTTTAATTTTCCAATTGATTAATTTTCCTCTTCTGTGAAATATTTATCTTGAGAAGACTGTATTCTTTTTGGGGAAGCATAATCTTTAAGCTTTATTTAAAAACTGATTTTTTCCTTTTTCCTCAGTAGTAAGATCAAACGTCTTGAATATATTCCTTTCTTTTCCTCCAATCCAAATTTGTAGATAGGCACAGTGTTCTTTCCCACTTTTTCCAGCCCATGGACCATTAAACATCGGTCTCGTATAATCTTCAAATTTCGCCCATTCAGCCTCAAGATTTTTGGCATCCCAGTTGGTCGTTCGAGGGCATGTTATTCCTTCCATTTTTATATTGGTATTTCCTAACACCGTGTAGAGACTCCCAGGGCATCGTTTGGGAGGGGCATGGAGGGGGGGCAGTTGCCTCCCAGTGATATGGAGAAAAAATCATTATATAGCCCATGCTCCTTGAATATCCAAAAGTAGACCCCTCTTGCCCCCCCACCCCAATGAAAAGATTGTAGAGTCGCCCCTAGAGGTTCCACACAAAGGTCATTTACACCTAAGTACCTGCAACAAAATGTCTCATATAAGGAAGGCACAAGCAAGGCAAAATATACAGGCAAGAATGTAATTAATACTCATAGACAATAACAATCATGAGTTAGAAGAAGGAGAGAGAAAGAAAGATATGGAGATGGCTTTATTGTCAACAGCACTTATAATTGATCCCTAAGTGTTAAATTGGTGAGGTCACTACAATGACATTTCAAGTATTTATGTTCCACTTGAAGTAAGTATTGTTGAGCTCACATCACTACTGAGCTTGTGCCATATCTTCTATTTAAAAATTTATTAGCAAAGCAATAAGAAAAACATATAAATGAAAGCAGCCCAGGCTAGTTTATTTCGAAGCAAAGTTTAATTTTATATTCAGAAATAAGATCAAATGTTTTGAAATTTGAAATATAGAAGACAAAAATCCTGCAAAACACTTGAAATTAGAATCTATTTTTTTATTTTCCTAGGCACGGCAGTGTAATTAATACTTCTTTTTTATCTTTAGGGGAGGAAGAATGCTCTGACCGGTCATCGTTTTGTCAACTTGTGCCTCTAATTCATATGTGTGACAAAGAACTATATAAAAGAAAATGTTGCTTTTCGTGTTCCTCAAGAATAATGGAAATCCCAGAAAAATGATTGATTTAGGTGATTGCTTGTGAGAATGTCCTTGTGAATTGAATATTAGGACGTCCATGTAGCACATAACAAAATTAACTTTTATTTGCTATTTTGGCGAAAAGGATGCACCTTATAAACCCCAAAACAAAATATTTTGAAATCACTGAAAAGTCGGTTGTGTTTGTATACTACAAAATGTATTACCTGGCTCAATCCATGGGTCAGTTATCCGAATAAATACGGATCACGACAAAAAGAGACAACACCTTGTCTGAGCTAGAAAGCACAATATAACTAGCAGGATCAGAACAAAAATACGGGAGGAATAGAAGGCTTTTCATTAATCAGTCTGAATGAAGGATAAGTACCTAAGAGGGGCAAAGGAATAGGAAGGAGGAAGGAGAGGAAGAGGAAGGAGAAAAAATCAACAAGATATTTTCCAGCAGGGGGGGGGATATTTTGACAGAACAATACATTTTACCTCAAATATATTAAGTTGTTCCCCAAGTGTTACAGAATTTTGTCTATCTTATTCCCTCGCTTTTATCCCTTGTCTGTTTTTTTTTATTATTATTTGACAATTTATTACAAATGAACAAAAAAAAAAACAATTTCTTTCTTCCCAGCCACAAATGGACTTTGTTTTTTATATACTTTGTTCTGTTCCTTTTGTAGTCACTAACAACAATATCTATGATAAAAAATGAATAAAAAAATATCAGTGCTTGGTTGTCGTAGCTTATTTGTATTTTTAGAAGGAAACAAAATTATTCATCTCAGGCCTAGACCGGACTACTTTTGGGATTAGCCCAGATAAATCATCACAGACGAAACGATGAGGATAGGTATCCATATAAGATTAAATCACTATTCCTCTGGCTTAATGAACATAAGCCCTGCAAATATCTGAACTGAAATTTTAATGCAGCTGAATCCATAACAATCATGGGTAATCCTCTCGGTTTATTAAAAAAAAAAAAAAAATATGAATCAATGATAATTGTATATTAAATATCGAATTTTAAGTATGAATTTAAAATTTGACTTTGAGATTTTTTTTTCTTGTGATATTATGGTGATTCATTTCAAAATTTAGGCAAAAGCAGGGGTGCTGTTTTGGAGTAGGTGAAAGAAACAATACTGTAACAAATAACATTAATACAAACAACATTAATTCTTTAAAAAAAGGTGTTTTGAAAAACAGTGACTTACTTTCAAGTCATATTACACACTTTTTCCTTCTTCTAAAAAGTATTTACAGTTTTGTCACAATTCACTATTTCACGGAAAAAAATCTTCTGAAAATATCTTAGGAGTACTTCAAAATGTAAAACCAAGCAAATATAAATTTGAAGAGACACATGTAAAAAATGTCAAAATTTACAAATAAAACGTCGAAATTTTAAAGAATAGCTTGGAGTAAAATTGTAAAAAAAAATCTATTTTGTTTTGACCTACTTTACTTTTTTATCCTGTATAAAGTGAGGACGGCTTATTGGAGGTTCCAGACGAAAAAATAGTTTTTATTTTTCTGATTCTCACTGGCTGGAAAGTATTCCTTATTTATCTATTCAATATTTGTTTTTTCACGTCTTTTGTATTCAGTTCAATTTTTAGACCTTATTTCAAAAAATTTAGAAAGCCAAGTACTGACTTAGTCATGTTTTTGTTGCGTAATGACTATATTTGGACTTTTAATGAACAAGTGTTTATCTATCAGAAGAACCTCTTATCGTTACATTTGTTTTCCTTTGAACACGTGAGTACATTTGCAGTGGTATGTTTTTCTTTTTCAGTCTTTATTTTTAAAATCAAGGGATTTTTGATAGAGTAGACAATTGTTATGATTTTGTTTAATAAAATCTGAGTCATGCCCATTTACATATATTCCTCTTTTATAAGTGAAAACTCTGTTCGACAAATAAGAATGGTTTTATAAGAAAAACTTCCTGAAGTAAAATTTTTTCCATGATCACAAATGATTAATGAAGAATGAAAGAAAAACAAAACAGGGTTATTCTAAGACACCTATTTAATCTAATAACATATCAGAATGTTTGTTTTATATATTTGTTACATTGGTGTTTTAAATAAAACAACCAGCAACACTGAAACCAGTGAACATTGACAGTGATTTGCAGTGATGTGCCAGACTGTAAATTCAAGACACTCAAATTACTTTTGTCAAGATTTTTTAAGGTGCTGCTATGGCCTTTTCCCTTTTAGAGGGTGGGGAATTGGACGGGATATAGAATATACTTATGCCTTCAATCATACAGAACGATCACAACGATATACACAAACAACCGAAGGAAAGCTTTGGATCAAGGCAAGGGGTAGTGCCCTAGCTATCGAGCTGTGGCCTATAGCTTCGAAAGTTTCTTCGATTCATTCACCCGGGCTGGATCAATTGAGATCACTTGGTAGCTTCTCACTTGGTAGCTTCTGATGGAGTTTACAGGGGAAGCGACTATAACATCCAGCGCATTTTAAATTTGGTGGGCATATTCCTACAGCCAAAGAAACTGTCTTTGGAATACCAAACCTCAAATTTTCACAGCCAAGGGCTAAAAGACTCTGAGATTTTATAGTTCAGGGAAAATTCAAACATTAAGTGAGTAAAATTGCCCTAAAAAGTTACTACTAAGTCCCACAATCTCCTAATTATAATGTGTAAGTAGATACTTGTGTCTTACTCGAAACACTTAATTTTTTTTTTTAAGTTGTCCACGTTTAAAATTTTTGTTAAGAGCATGAAAATACTGCTGGTTCACAAACATAAATAAAACGTTGGTGTTTACCCACTGGACGTTATTACGTTGTAGACATTTTTTATTAAAAATCAAGCTATCGCTTGAATATTACGAGAGCGATGTTGACCCACTGTTTCCTCTTATTTGGGATGCATTTAAAAAAAAAATTCCACAAAACAAGGCTTTCAAAGACTGAACCAAAAATGAGCAAAAAGAAAGCAAATAATGTTCAAAGCGTAAAACTACCACAAATTGCCATTAATAAATAAATGAAATCCAAAAATAACCAAAATTAATATAAATAGCCGCGTCAAACTCAAAACGAACAAAATTAACATAAGTAGGGCTGACAGCACACACTGACAGCACACATGTCTTCTCAAGACCAGAACATAATTTACACTTTACTGAAAAACAAAACAAAAATAATAAATATATACTGATATCTATTCGTCAAATTTTTTATTTTTTTTTATTTATTAAAGTCAAAAAAGATGCAAAATATATCTTGTTTTCATTGATGTACAAATTATGTTCTGGTCTTGGGAAGGCATTGGTTAATTTTTGCTTGTTTTGCATTTGACTAGGTTATCTCTTGTAATTTATGTTCGTTTTGGGTTTCATTTATTTATTGACGGTATTTTTGTGGGAGTTTTACACTTGGAAGATTATTTGAATTAATTTCTCCTCATTTTGGTTTAGTGAAGCTCTTTATTTTCTCTAGAAATCTTGTTTTGTGGAAAGAGTTTTTTAAAATGGTTTCTGTTTTTTTGTTAATATAATCATTTTCCTGAATTGTTTTAGCCTATATCTTTTCTTTTTTCTATAAAAATCCATAGTTTGGCTTGCTATTTGTGTGTTGGGGTAAACTTTTCAATGGTTTCCAATCTTGAAAAAAAATAGTATAGTTTAGTTTAATTTTATACCTCCTCAAGCTGACCTGAAAAATAAAACTGAATATCATTTCCAAAAAGCTCTATCTATGCTCTTTGACAATCTGGACACACTTACACTCTTTTAGTTTCTTTAAATTGTAAGAGCAGAAGTGGTAATAGTGGTAGCCCCAAAAGTTTCAACTTAATCCCCCCAGTCATTTTCGATATATTTCTGAGGTTTCTTATTAGCAATCATACACACAATGCCTTTTGATTCAGTTTGAAAGCAACATTTAATTTTAAAGCATAATAGACCAATTGCATAATTATGGTGGGTTTACATACCCAATATCCCTAGAGCTATAGCTACTGGACCGTTCTAACTCTTCTGAACAAAATTGGTGTCTAAAATTTAGACCATCTGTTTTGACAATGAATGTGCTTCGGAGAAGGGCTACTTGCCCTCCAGTCTCTTTTGACGCTTAAAACGGGCACTAGTACTTTTAATTTCCAATCAAATTAGCTCCTTTGAAAGTTCAATGATATTTCCAGCTATTATAAAGCGGTGCTGCTCTATGATATAGGCCTTTTGCTTATATTTTATATTGCTTTTATGCCCTTTTAAAAACCTGCATACAAATATTTTCTTCGTTTAATTGAAACTCACCCTAGAAATTCCCTAAAAGTTTCACCTAAATGCCCTTAGCGTCATTAGTTACAGTAACTGTAGTTGTAGTATTAATAGCATACACATAGTGCCTTCTAGCTAGCTAGTTTAAAATCAGCCACAACTTACCCTTAAAGGTCTAATTTAATAATATAAGCCATTTTGAGTCATTTCTCTGTCATATTTTTGAAAATATACATGCTCATAGTTCGATTTGATTTAGTTCAATGTCTTTCTAAATATTCCCTGACAGCTTCACTTTAATACTCTTACCTTGCGTAGTAACAATAATTGTAGTAGCATTATTAGCAGTATGAGCAAAGCACCTTTGGTTTCTTCAAATTCCCCTTCAACACAAGCTGAAAATTTGAACTTAATCCTATCAACCGTCCCTGAAGCATTTCTAATACGTACTCTGGACAACCTGGGTGGGGATAGTGTGTTTCAATTTAGTTCCAAACATTTTCAATATGTCTTAATTTTTCCATCTTAATAGCCTTTGTTCTAGTAGCAGAAGTAGTAGTGGAATCAGTAGAATTAATAGTAGTAGTCTTAGCTTTAGTAGCAGTAGTAGTAGAAGTAGCAATAATGGTAGCAGTAGTATTAGCATGAGTAGAAGCAGTAATATTAGTATGCAAATGTTTTCTTTTGGTTAGTTCAGCATCCTCCACAACAAGCCCTGTTAGTTTCAACTTCACACACCAAACTGTTCCTAAGATATTGCTGTTACGTCCTTTTGACAAACTACATACAGACTGCGTTTTCAGTTAAGCGCCAATGACGCAGTAGGCTTTTGGCTTTTGTTTGCAGTTAAGGAAGAGAGCAGTATCCAAACTCTTGTTTGTAGTGGAATTATATTTGTCTTGAACAACATTAGAAAGAACTAATAAATTAAACTGAATATTTGATGTATAATGATATTAATTGCTGAAAGCTCATCAGTTCAAAATTTTACTATAATTTTAATGTTTATTTTCAGTATTAAGTACAAAAGAAAATATTTGTAATAAAATTGGTTTTCAGTAAAGTGCCAATGACGCAGTAGGTTTTAGACTTTTACAGTGAGAGAAGAAGGCGATACCCAAGCTCTTGTTTGTAGTGATTTTTGTTCGTTTCAAGCTTGATTTGCATATTCAATTTAAGTTTCACTCGTTTTAAGATTTATTTGTTGATTTACATTAATAAGTTTCGTAAGTTTGTTTGCATTGATTGTTTCTTTAATTTCTGTTCGTTTTAAGTTTCATTTATACTTCAATAGCAAAATATTTTTTTTCGTTTTAACCTTGATTTTCTTATTCAATCTAAGCATTACTCGCTTTAAGATCTATTTATTCATTTATATTATTACTTGTTGTATGTTTTTTGCTATGATTGTTTATTTAATTTATGTTCGTTTTGGGTTCCATTTCTTCTTTAATAGTAATTTCTGGTCGTTTTGAGTTTGAATTTTAACAGCTATTTGTATCTGCCGAGCTTAAGTTTAAAATGGCCTTTACTTTTCTTTGAAAAACTGACTTTTCGGAAAGTTTTTTTTTTATTTAATATAACAAAACAGCCACCTAAAGCTAATACTTTGTTCACTCTCACTTCTATATCTTTCTTGACGCGTTGAAATCATCAATTTAGCACTTTGATTGGTGATGCATGTGAGAAAATAGAACAGAGCTTCATTTTTCTTATTCCTGCTATCACACCAATGTGAACAATGCTTAATGCGGCGTTCAGATGGGCGACATAAAAAATAAAAATTCTGAAAAAGGTAGAAAAGTCTATTTGACATAATCATTGGATAAGCCATGCTCGTTACGTCACCCGTCATGTTTACCCAATGACAACGCTATGAAAGTCCATACTGGTATAATCTTTAGACAGTTTACATTATTATAATGAATGAGAAGCCAATTTGTTGTGTTTTTGTTTGTTATAAAAGTTCTAATATGGTTGAAGCTGAGTTATTGTGGGTGGTAATCAGGGCCGTATCCAGGATTGTCGTTGGGGATGGGTTTTACCGAAAAAATTTCTTGGGGGGGGGGTGGTACCAAAAAAAAAACCCTCCCATAAACTTTTTCTAACAGCTTCGTGTAAGACTAGGGCATTTTTAGACGAATTCGTAAGTCGGAGAAGCATTTCTGGGGAGGGCTCATTTGATTTGAACTTCAGAGAGGGCTCATTTGATTGGAAATTGAAAGTTCGAGCTCTCTTTTTAATAGTCAAAAGAGATCCGAGGGCAACTAGCCCCCCCCCCCAAGCCTTCTTTTTCCAAGCCCATCTGATGAAAATTTTGAAATAGACATTTTGTTAAAAATAGTTCAAAGGTCGGATAAGAAAAACTCCGGTGTCAATACACTCCCCCCCCCAGGACCCGGAAGAAGGCGTTCTAAGTTATGCCCTAAAGGAACGTATGGGTCTTACGAAAAAGATACTCGTATAAACTTCATAGAGGGCTCATTTGATTGGAAATTGAAAGTTCTAGTTCAATTTTTAAGAGTCAAGAGATTTAACGGCAATCCCCCCCCCCTGCCCTTTTTTCCCCAAACCCACCCGCTACAAATTGTGAGATAGCCATTTTTCAGTTTTTTTTAGATAGCCATAGTCAGTTTTTTGAAAAGTTTTCAAAAATTAGATAACAAAAACTCCGGTGTCAACACAACCTCCCAGGGCCCAGGGGGTAGGCGTTCTAAATGTTGTCCTGGGGGCGTATATGGTTCTTATGAAAGGGATGATTGTATAAACTTCAGAGAGGGATCATTTGATTGGAAATTGAGAGTTCTCGTTCACTTTTTAAGAGTCAAAATAGATGGCAGGGCAACTAGCACCCCTCTTCACGCCCTATTTTTCTCAAGCCAATCCGATAAGAACTTTGAGAGAGCCATTTTGTTTAAAATGGCTTAAAAAACATATAAAGAAAACTCCGGGGTCGACATAATCCTTCAGGGCCCGGGGTATGCGTTTTAAGTTATGCCTGGGGGCATATATAGCTGTTGTGGAAGGAATTCGTATAAACTTCAGAGGGGGCTCATTTGATTGAAAATTGAAAGCTCTAGTTCGGTTTTTAAGACTCAAGAAAGATCGGAGAGCAACTATCCCCTCCACGCCCCTTTTCCCCCAAATGCATCCGACAAATATTTTGATATAGCCTTTTTGTTGAAAATATTTCAAAGGTCAGATAAAAAAAAACTCCGTGGTCGACACAACCATCCGGGACCTGGGGGCAGGTATTGCAAGTTATGCCCTTTGGGCATATATGGTTCTTATGGAAGGGGTGCTCGTATAAACTTCAGAGAGGGCTGATTTGAATGGAAATTGAAAGTTCTAGTTCTTTTTTTAAGAGTCAAAAGAGATCGGACAGTCCCTAGCCCCCTCCCACGCCCTTTTCCCCCAAACTCATCCGCTACAAATCGTGAAATAGCTATTTTTTTTTTAATAGTTCAAAGGTCAGATAACAAAAATTTCGGTGTCGACACAACCCCCCAGGGCCCGACTGGCAGGCATTGTACGCTATGTCCTGAGGCCGCATATGATTCTTAAGAAGGGGATGCTCGTTTAAGCTTCAGAGAGGGTTCACTTGGATGGAAATTAAAAGTTCTAGTTCATTTTCTCAGAGTAAAAAAGATCGGAGGGCAACTAGCCCCTCCCGCCCTCCACACTTTTGGGTTCATCAGATGAATTTTTGGCTTTATTCCCGTTTAAAACTTCAGAGGGGGCTCATTTGATTGAAAATTGAAAGCTCTAGTTCGGTTTTTAAGACTCAAAAAAGATCAGAGGGCAACTATCCCCTCCACGCCCCTTTTCCCCAAATGCATCCGACAAATATTTTGATATAGCCATTTTATTAAAAATAGTTCAAACGTCACATATTAAAACTTCGGGATCGACACAACCCCCCAGGGCCCACGGACAGGCGTTGTAAGTTATACTCTGTGGGTATGTATGGTTCTTAGAGAAGGGATGCTTGTATAAACTTAAGAGAGGGCTCCTTTGATTGAAAATAGAAAGATCTAGCTCACTTTTAAAGAGTCAAAAGAGACCGAAGGGCAATTAGCCCTTCCCCCACCCCATTTTTCCCCAAACCCATCCGATAAAAATTTTGAGATAGCCATTTTGTTAAAAATACTTCAAACGTCAGATAATAAAAACTCCGAGGTTGACACAAACCCATTTTTTCACTTTGGTATTGTTACTTTGATGCCAGTTTTGATACTTTGATGAACATTTGATTTTTCTTTAAAAGTTTGATTTTAAAATAAGGAATTTTTAAAAACTTGAAATTTTTTGCAATCAAAAACGAACAAAAATTAATTAAAAAAAAAACTTTCCGAAAAATAAGTTTTTCAAAGAAAAGTAGAGGCCATTTTAAACTTAAGCTCAGCAGATAAAAAATACCTGTTAAAATTCAAATTCAAAACGACCAGAAATTACTATTAAAGAATAAATGAAACCAAAAATGAACAGAAATTAAATAAACAATCCTAGCAAAAAACATACAACAAGTAATAATATAAATGAATATATAGATCTAAAAGCGAGTAATGCTTGGATTGAATATGAAAATCAAGCTTAAAGCGAAAAAAATATTTTGCTATTGAAGTATAAATGAAACTTAAAATGAACAGAAATTAAATAAACAATCAATGCAAACAAACATACAATAGATTAGAACGAGTGAAACTTAATTTGAATATGCAAATCAAGCTTGAAACGAACAAAAATCACTGTAAACAAGAGTTTGGGTACCACCTCGTTCTCTCACTGTAAAAGTCTAAAACCTACTGCATCATTGGCGCTTTACTGAAAACCAATTTTATGACAAATATTTTCTTTCGTACTTAATCTTGAAAATAAACATTAAAATTATAGTAACATTTTGAACTGATGAGCTTTCAGCAATTAATATCATTATGCATCAAATATTCAGTTTAATTTATTAGCTCTTTTTAAAGTTGTTCAAGACGAATATGGTTTCACTACAAACAAGTGTTTGGATACTGCCTCCTTCCTTAACTGTAAATAAAAACCAAAAGCAGGTATTGAATTTTAACAGGTATTTGTATCTGGTCAGCTTAAGTTTAAAGTGGCCTTTACTTTTCTTTGAAAAACTTGTTTTTCGGAAAGTTTTTTTTTAAATTAATTTACAGTTAAGGAAGGGGGCAGTATCCAAACTCTTGTTTGTAGTGAAACTACAAACAAGCGACATAAGACATTACAAACATTGTGAGAAAATAGAACTGAGCTTCATTAATTATTATTCCTCTTATCATACCAATGTGAACAATGCTTAATGTGGCGTTCAGACGGGCGAAATAAGAAATAAAAATTCTGAAAAAGGTAGAAAAGCCTATTTGACATAATCATTGGATATGCCAAGCTTGTTACGTCACCCGTCATGTTCACTCAATGAAACCGCTATGAAAGTCTATACTGGTATAATTTTTAGACAGTTTATTTTATTTTAATGAATCAGAAGCCAATTTGTTGTGTTTTTTTTTTTCTATAAAATTTCGAATATGGTTGAAGCTGAATTGTATCCAGGATTCTCGTTGGGGATGGGCTTTACCGAAAAAAATCTGTTGGGGGGGAGAGGGTCACCAAAAAATACCCCCCCCATGAACTTTTTTTTACAGCTTCTTGTAAGACTAGGGCATTCTTAGACGAATTTGCAAGTCGGAGAGGCATTTCTTGAAAGGGGGGGGGGGGGGTTCAAACCTGGTAACCCCTCCCTGGATACGGCTCTGGTGGTACTAGAATGGACTTACTTTTCACTTCTCCACTGAAAAAAATGGAGCAACTAATGTCAGTTTCTCTCCTGAGGACCTAACCATATTCTTTACCATACAAAGCAAAGCCTTCAAGCCATGTACTTCTGTACTTAAGTACCTATTTAAGTACTAAGAACTTAAGTACAATTTACTTTGAGTACTTAGTACTGATACTTAATTACAATTTTGGTTGAGTACTTGGTACTTATACTTAAATACTTGTTGGAGTACTTAACTCAAGGCTTTTATAAAGGGTGGGATGACTGGTTGCCCTCATCTCACTTTTCAACATCACCCTCAATATTCCCTAAAATTTTCAACTTAATAACCTAAGTCGTTCCTGAGATATTGCCGACGTGCCCTTCTGACAACCAGCATGTACATACTGTGTATCCATGATAAGTGCGTTACATCATTTTGCATATGAAGATGCAGTTTTTTCAAAAATTGCATTTTATCTTTGTTAGAAGAAATTTCTATTAAAGAATAAATGAAAGACGAGACGAAGAGAAATGAAATAAACAATTATAGTAAAAAAAACAACAGGTACTAATATAAATGAATAAATAAATCTTAAAACGAGTAAAGCTTAAAATGAATGTGCAAATTAAGCTTTAAACGAACAGAAATATTTTGCTTTTGAAGCATAAATGTAACCCAAAAATAAAATAAGTTAAATTAACAATTATAGCTAAAAAAAAAACTCACAATAGGTATTAATTTCAATGGATAAATAAATCTTTAAACGAGCTAACTTTAATTGAATGTGCAAATCAAGCTTGTAACGAACAAAAATGACTACAAACAAGAGGTTGGGTATCGCCTCCCTCTCTCACTGTAAAAGTCTAAAACCAACTGCGTCATTGGCGCTTTACTAAAAACTATGTGTCTTGAGCAGCCTTGGAAAGTACAGATAAAATTGAACTGAATATTTGATATATAATAATATTAATTGCTGAAGACCATCAGTTTAAGATTTTATTTTACTGTAATTTTGATTTTTATTTTCAATGCTGCAATAACTATAAAAAAAATATTTGTGGTATAATTCATTTTCCGTGAATCTCCCATGACGCAGTAGGCTTTAGATTTTTACAGTTAGGGAAGGGGGCAGTACCCAAATGCTTGCTAGTAGTGAAACTATATTTGTCTTGAATAGTCTTAAAAAACCAACAAAATTAAAGTGAATATTTCATTTATAATATTGATAGAGAATATTTGATATTGCTGAAAGCTCATCAGTTCAAAATTTAATTTCAATGTAATTTTTATGTTTATTTTCAGTGTTGTAATAAGTACAAAAAAAGTATTTGTAATATAGTTCGTTTTCATTAAAGCGCCAATGACCCAGTAGATTTGAGACTTTTACAGTGAGAGAAGGAGGCAAAATCAAAACTCTTATTTGTAGTGATTAATTAAAATACTTTTTCAACAAAATAAGTTTTTCAAAGAAAAGTAAAGAACTACATTAAACAAAAAATGAGCAAAAATAAAATCAAATAATCTACCAAGCGCGAAACTACCACAAATCAGCATCGATAAATAAATGAAACCCAAAACGAACAGAAATTACAATAAATAACCGAGTCAAACTCAAAACGAGCAGAAATTAACATAAGTTGGGAGCAAAACCCCTATGCCTTCACAAGGTCAGAACAAAATTTGTACTTTGCTGAAAAAATATAAATGTTTTTACTTTTATAACTTTAATCAATCAAATAATATTAACATTTTGATTACTAAATATCAGTGTATGTATATTAAACTGACAATGCACATTCATTTGTATTTTTTCAGTAAAGTGCAAATTTTGTTCTGGCCTTGGGAAGGCATAGGGTTTTGCGCCCAACTTAAGTTAATTTCTGCTCGTTTTGAGTTTGACTCTGTTATTTATTGTAATTTCTGTTCGTTTTGGGTTTCATTTATTTATCGGTGCGGATTTGTGGTAGTTCCACGCTTGGTAGATTATTCGATTTTATTTTTGCTCATTTTTGTTTAATGGAGTTCTTTACTTTTCTTTGAAAAACTTATTTTGTGGAAAAAGTTTCTTTTAATTAATTTCTGTTCACTTTATATTGACATTGCCTTTTCAGGAAAAAGAAAATAATACTTTAAATCTTTTCGTTTTTTAACACTTTATAGTTGGGCCTGCTATTTGTATGCTGGAGAAAAATTTTCAGCAATTTTTAACAGCATACACCCTTTTAAAAATCTGGACACAAATAGTACTGTTTAATTTAGTTTCATACCTCCTCTAGTTGATCTGAAATGGAAAACTTGATACCATTCTCAAAAAAATCTGTTTACTTTCTTTAATAGCTTGGATAAACTTACGCTATTTTAATTTGGTTAAATTTTAAGAGCAGAGTTAGCCAAGAAAGTTTGAACATAATACCCTCAGTCGTTCTTGGGATACTGCTGAGATGCCTTATTGGGAATTAGCATTATCACAGTGCATTTTGATTTAATCTTAAGCCAATATTTAGTTTTTAAACATAATGGGCAAATGTGAGGGTGGGCGGAAGAGGGTGGGAGTGGAAGCGGAATTAGTTGCCCTCCAATCACTTTCGACTATTAAAAGGGCATCAGCCCTTTCTATTTTCAATCGAATGTGCCCTTTTCAAAGTTCCCACGACAACTCCTTCGATACGAAGTGCCCTGGTCTAAACAACAACAACAACAACAAAAAATAATACATTATACCCACATCGATCTTTACTATAAAAATGTCAAGCCTTCCAATCACTTTCGACTATTAAAAAGAGCACTAGGCCTTTCGATTTCCAATTGAATAAGCCCTTTCGGAAACGATAACACTTTCTATAAACAATCCTTGTTCTATAAACATAAATTACAACCCTCGCCCTAAGGTCTGTTAGGGTGGTTGTCATCCTCTAAGACCGAATTTCCAGAACTTTCAACTACGTTAAACAAAATGGCTATCTCAAAATTTTGATTGGATGTGTTAGGGAAAATAGTGGGCGTGAGAGGGGCGGTAGTCGCTCTCCAATCACTTTCAACTATTAAAAATGGCCCTAGCACTTTCAATTTCCAATCAAATGAGTCCTTTTGAAGTTTATACGACAAAACTTTCAATAAAAATCTTATATGCCCCCAGAGCATAACCTACAACCCTTTCCCTGAGTGCTTGGGTGGGGGGGTGTCATTGAAAGATGTAAAGCAAGCGCGCAAAGGGGTGCCTACACACTCTTTAGAAAATAATTTCAACATGAGTGTCTACAGAAACTGTGTAGAGAGTTGTCTAGTGCCAAGAGCAAAAGTAATGGCAATTCGCTCTCTACAATATAAAAAATATACTGCTAGAGTGGAAAAAATGCCATGTCTTACATATCCGACAAGGTCTATGTACTCGACAATGGTGTAAGGGTAAGGTTACTGGTGTAAGGGTGTAAGTGAAATGTATTTTCACTGCAATGAACTTCCTGAAGGCTAACACTGGACAGTGATCGATGTGGTCGTTGGTTATATATTTGCATGATTTTATGTAAATCATGAATAAAAGCAGCAGTATTTTTCAGCGTACAATATCTCGAAATTAATAGACGAATCGTTCTTATCAATCGTTCAGTCAATGCAGCCTTTATCGGACTGTGACTAGGATAGAGTTTTGTATTGTATTTCAATAGAACCTTTTGCACATGAGGATTAACAAATTTGCTACCGCGGTCACTTTGAATTTTTCTATAGCAATCTTGTTCAAGAATACTTTCTAAAGCCTCAACACCTCTCTTTGATCGCAATGGAATGGCATATGCATAGCGACTAAAGACACTGATTGCCACTAGAATATATTTGTAGGGTGTATTGTGACGTCTTTGAATCTAATCTAGAGTTAAAACATCTGTTTGCATTATATGCAGAGGGAAAAAGGCTTTAGTTTGTCGATATTGTTTGCCACGAAGCCTACGATTCCGATGCAGAGTGTAACTCTGCTCATTTTCTAGATACTCTTTTGTATTTTTTAGTATGCTGCAACCTATACCAGAAGCAACTTTAGAAATTGTTCTAGGGAAACTTAGACTTCCCGCTTCACCAATATTTTCATAGACATGTTTCAAAACTTAATCCATTTTGAACAAAAACACGTTGTGTAATGTCCACTCCCCTTTTGCACACTGGAGGGTGGTGCTTGTGACGGTGAGTTGATATCAATACGTGTTCGCTTTTGTCTAGCCGTCATCATTGCTTTTATCAAATCATTGCTTCTGCTGAAGCTGCTGCTGCTGCTAGGAGGGCTAGTATTTTCCAAGATTGATTTAAAATCTTCTTCTTCTTCTTTAAATGGCGTTGTTAGAGAGCAGGCACCTCTACTATATTCCCTTAATTTGTTCAGAATTTGCTTATTGCCAATAAGACTTTTGGGAAGTTTGATGTATTTAGAAAGCTGTATAGATTATTGTCAAATGATAAAAGTCCTTTACGATTTGTAACCATATCACGAATTAATTCGAGTAGATTATAACTTCTTCCCTGAATTATAATTCGTTTCCCGTTGCTATTGACTTGAACTTGATAATCATTCCAACCACCACTTTCCAACATGAGATATGTTAATACTCTTTTACTCTGTTCCCTATAGGTCAATGGCTATAGGTTTCCAATTGATGTCACTATTGAATTTAATTCCTTTTCCTTTGATTGGGCTGTTGCTGCTGTTGCAGAATCTTGAGGATATGTTTCCTGTTTGGGGGGTGGGGACCAGTGACGACGGCGGTGGCGGGTCTACTTTTGGGAAGTTTGATGTATTTAGAAAGCTGTATAGATTATTGTCAAATGATAAAAGTCCTTTACGATTTGTAACCATATCACGAATTAATTCGAGTAGATTATAACTTCTTCCCTGAATTATAATTCGTTTCCCGTTGCTATTGACTTGAACTTGATAATCATTCCAACCACCACTTTCCAACATGAGATATGTTAATACTCTTTTACTCTGTTCCCTATAGGTCAATGGCTATAGGTTTCCAATTGATGTCACTATTGAATTTAATTCCTTTTCCTTTGATTGGGCTGTTGCTGCTGTTGCAGAATCTTGAGGATATGTTTCCTGTTTGGGGGGTGGGGACCAGTGACGACGGCGGTGGCGGGTCTCTCACGATAAGGTCCATGTTTGTCCACACGACGCAGTGCATCTTGAAGTAAAACTAGCTTTTTATCATCGGCAATATTTTCATCATTAATAAATTTTCTTAGATTGTCCTCAAAGTTTTCAACTGGTGAAAGGACAAGTTCTATTGGAGTCATTTATAGGGTTTAGCCATCTAAAGAAAACTGTTTAAAAGTCCTGCAATTATTGGTAGCAAAAGTGTAAAAAAGCTACCGCCCGCTTGAATGAGACGTTTTCTTTTAAAATCTTTTCCTTTGTTTTTGCAAACCTAGGCACATATAGTGGAACGATGTTGCTTTGTCTGTTGTCTAACACCTTCTGGCAAGTGTACATTGCCCTCAGTTAAATTTAAACAAATTTCAGATATTAGATTAATAAATTCTTTGCAAATACCATGTTTGAGTATAGCCATCCTGAGTGGGGGTTTTGAAGTGCTTAGAACGGAAAATAAGTGTCTATTTTTGTGTAGTTTCTTCAGTGTCATGATGGCACTGTTCACCTTTTCTACTGTTCACGTGAAGATATAGAGTAATTTTTTTGTCGAAAATATCTGTGACTACACGCAGATCCTCGGGTGTATTCTGATTAAGATCTAGCAAAATGTACCCTTAGAGTTTATTTGTCGCCTGACTGTACCCTGACAGTAGAAATTTGGGGGTATCGGGATATATTTGTTTATTGAGATTTATTAGAGAACTTGAATCACGAACAACTCGGTAGATAATATAGATGATGCAGTTCAAAGCAAGGTTCCTCATACACTTGCTCTGTTGAAACAGATTGTGTAGAACTAGGGCTATGGAAATGTGTTCATGATGAGAGCGAACTATAAACAGTTGTAGCATTTCCCGTGAGAACTTTTCAATGAATTCAGCAAAATCATCAATAATCCACCACGAGTTTGGCTCAATACTATTGAAAACATCAAGTCCTCTCATGAATTGTATTGGCATGGATGTGGCAGTGGCAATAGCTTTTATTTGATCATAGGACTCCTGCCAAATACTATAGCAATAAAAAAATTTCGTTGGTTTTTCCAAAAACATTTTATTACATTTTTTAATTATTTTAGCTAAAAGTGTCGTTTTCCCCGACATTGACGGACCACAGAGAAACGATCAGAATGATGTTTTAAATTGATACCTACTGCTGCTGCTGTTGAAAGTAGTTGGACTACAACTTACTGTAAACCATAGTTGTCTAATGAATAAATAATAATAATTTTCCATTAGATCTACCTAGTACGATATTCAATAGCAACAACAAAAATATATTTTTTCTTTTATTAACAACACTTTTTGTACAACAATAGCAACAATAACAGAACAACAATTTAAAATTTTTCATTTATTTGCAAAAAAACAACTTACAAAACAGCAAATACAACAATAGCAGCACAGTTGAACATATTTATAGACTAAAATATAAGAAAACACTATTTACAACATTTAAAAGATGAGAATCCCCCCAAGGGCCGCCCTCTGGGGCCGAAGGCCGGGCCACGGGTTGCCCCCCCCAAGACCCCCCCCCCCTCCAGGAGTGAACTTCAAACCACGGACGGGAAACCCCCACCCCCAGGGCCAAAGGCCGGCGGCCACGGGTGGGGCCGGAAAGGGTAGCCGGCTGCGGTGGGAAAACGAACTCTGTATACAATAGCAGCTTTAAAAGTTAAATGATGACGATAACGATGATGGCAATGGAATGAAGATTATATTGATAAATTGTTGTTGTCCCCCCACCCGTTAAGTACTATTTTTTGAATTTAAGTTAATTTATCCAGACCGAGTTGGTTTCGATAGTCTATACATTCAACTCGATCTGAAATACGGTAGTGGCCATGGGAGAGTACCCTTACACCATTGACGAGTACATAGACCTTGTCGGATAGGTAAGACATGGCATTTTTTCCACTCTAGCAGTATATTTCTTATACTGTAGAGAGCGAATTGCCATTACTTTTGCTCTTGGCACTAGACAACTCTCTACACAGTTTCTGTAGACACTCATGTTGAAATTATTTTCTAAAGAGTATGTAGGCACCCCTTTGCGCGCTTGCTTTACATCTTTATCGTGTTTTTCCACGCAGTATACTTTTGGACCGGGAAACACCCCATTGGATATTAAATCGCTCCCCGTTTCCGACTTTAAGATTAATAATTGACTGGGGGCCTGGCGTTTCACCAACTCTGTATAGATGCTTTCATTCCAATTCGTGTAATCCATCGGCGGGCCAATTTGCACACCATTTTCCAAATCTTCCAGTAAATTCTCGGTTTTAACTTTTAACAATAGAGAATATGTGTCCCCATAGTAAACTTAAACCTCCCCCTCCCTTGGCCATTGTACATTACCCACATTGTAAAAGAAAGACAACATGAGTTTCTTGGAAATTTCAAGTACTGAACTCCCCACTCCCCGCTATATTCTTATTCAGAACAACATTTCTCTTTTTTCTGTGTAGCAGAACCATATTCGTGTCTATGGTCGTGAATATTGTAAAGTTAGGATCAGCGACAATTTAGGCATATTCTTTGGGACAGGTTACAACGTCGCAACGCGATCTATTTCGTACGCTTTCACACATTTTTCCAAAAGCTGAATTTAAAATGAGTTTATACATTTCTTTTTGAACTTTACTTTTTGCCTGTGAACATTTACTGACAAAAGTGTCAATATACGTTTTCAAGTACGGTTTCTGATCGAATTGCAGGGCTCTGTGTATTATTGTGACCCTGAAACCATTGGTCACCATCCACCGCAATAGGACATGGTGAACAACAATATTCTGTTTCGGGTCCAAATCTGCAATTAGTTTCTGCTTGGAGGGGGTCCAATGCATGCCCATATCCTCGACCAAAGACCGATTGTATGGGCTCAAAGAATCCTTGACTACTGGTCTATTTACGCACAGAAAAACAAAATCTCTTACAGTGTCGTGGAGTTCCAATGGTATTTGACCGTCAATTTCAAAAATCCCTCCTTGGGGACCATTTTCCTCGACAGTGTGAATGACAAGGATTTTCAAGCCATTTGTAATTGCCACACGGTAAACTATAGTGAGATATCACCGAGGGGTAGAGTGAATCCATGTAAAGAAAAACAGCATTGAGTTTTACACGATCAGCAGAGTTCTGCCCATTTGGATCTGTTGTTAGGATTTGATCCCCGTGAAAAAGATATCCCCACCCTCATAGATCTTTCTACAAATAGGTGTTGATTCACATCGGTGATCAAATCTATTTCATCCCTACTTATTTTTAGAACTGAGTCTATTACGAGGTGCGGTGTTGAAAAATAATAGCCAATGTCTAGCCCGAATGCTGAATAAATTTGGTCTGTGTTCTTGCAGACAATGTCTAAAAGAGTCAGTACATCACTGGCCAAGTACATTCTACAATAATCTCTACCATTTTTACAACCACCCTTAGCCCATACTCTCTTAGCAAATTCATAGTCCTCGACAGTGCATTCACTATCGGTAAGTGAATTATAGAATGGTTCAATAGGGGGAGTTTCTTCTCAATTAACCTTGCACCAGAGCTGTTAAAGTAATACGCATATATGTTTTACAAGTCAGTAAGTCATATATTTCACTGTCTGGAAAGCGCTGTTTGAGCAGAGGGAAACTATTAAAAATTGTCACTTTTCTGCAACTGAATTAGTTGACTCAGAGCCTTGGGGAAAAAACTATATGAATCTAAAAAACGGATTTTACTCATGCACGTATGCCCATTATCCACTGTTTTCAACTGGAACTCTAAAACCATCAAATTCTCAGCTGATTTGGATATAATATTGTAAGTAAATGAGCTACTTACCCATGAACTATCCGCAACCCCTTCCTCCCTGTGCATACGTGCCAAAGCCGGTAAAACAAATTTCAAATCGTAATGTGAATTGTGAATGAAAACTGATGTAAAAACTATTTGCTTACATTCACATTGCACGATTGGTGTGCTACGCCACGAAAATTACTACCCCCTGAGGATGTTTCCTACCACAAGTGGTCATGATATCTGAATTTCCCCTTCCCTTCCCCCTTAGTCTTTTTTCCCCTAGTCCCTTTCCCCTTAGTCCCCTCTTCAAATTCCCCCTTACATACCCAAAATATTTTCTCATTGTTAATGGCTAGGCGTTCCTCTGCTGATAGTATCATTGGGTAGTGTGTATTTCTCAAATGGGAAATAGCCCCATTTGCTCTGACAATTAATTTAGTCAATGTTTTGATCATGAAATCATTCTCGTCCAATGTCTCAAATATTTCTAAGAGACGCATAGTGTTAGTGCTGTCTCTCTGTGCATGGGCATAGGAAACTGCAATAGCTTGATGTTCTTTGATACGATTTGGAAATGTTGGGTCATTCACATCTGTAAGCTTGGTCTCACAGTCTAAACTTATTTTATCACTTTGCATAAGTGTATTCTGAAAATTTCTAAATCGTAAAATTGACCGGTCACCGGAAACTGTCTCCACCGATTGATAGCAGTGTGTTTTGCAGTGTTTCATGTGATTTTGTAGATTTAATTCACTACGAAATCTAGACAAACACATTGGGCAATAGTAACATACCCCCTTCATCTTTCCCCCTCCTAGAACTCTACTATTATCGGTAATTGGGTGGAAATGACCGATTGAATTAGGTTCACTAGGCGGTGTGTCGAACAGCCAAACCTATTGTTTCATAGATTCAATTGATAGGCCCCTTACTGGAAACATTGACTTTTTTTATTAGAACGCATACCCTCTTCAAATACCGTTTCATATTGTAGCATAGTAACACCGATATTTAAATGCGCGTTGGCCCGTTCAAAAATATCTATTCCCCAGAGTGTTACAGGAAATTTTTCTGTTAAACAAGAGAAATCTACTAGGGGAAAATCAGACCCTTCTTTTCCATGCACGGCACGGAAATTATTTACCCATGGACTATCTGCACCCCCTTCCTCCCTGTGCATTGCTTACATTCACATTGCATGATTGGTGTGCTACGCCACGACAATTAATACCCCCTGGGGATATTTCCTGCCACAAGTGATCATGATCTCTGACTTTCCCCTTCCCTTCCCTCTTAGTCTTTTTTCCCCTAGTCCCTTTCCCCTTAGTCCCCTCTTCAAATTCCCCCTTACATACCCAATATATTTTCTCATTTTAAATGGCCAGGCGTTCCTCTGCTGATAGTATCACTGGTTAGTATGTGTTTCTCAAATGGGAAATAGCCCCATTTGCTCTGACAATTAATTTAGTCAATGTTTTGATCATGAAATCATTCCCGTCCAACGTCTCAACTATTTCTAAGAGACGCATAGTGTTAGTGCTGTCTCTCTGTGCATGGGCATAGGAAACTGCAATAGCTTGATGTTCTTTGATACGATTTGGAAATGTTGGGTCATTCACATCTGTAAGCTTGGTCTCACAGTCTAAACTTATTTTATCACTTTGCATAAGTGTATTCTGAAAATTTCTAAATCGTAAAATTGACCGGTCACCGGAAACTGTCCCCACCGATTGATAGCCGTGTGTTTTGCAGTGTTTCATGTGATTTTGTAGATTTAATTCACTACGAAATCTAGACAAACACATTGGGCAATAGTAACACACCCCCTTCATCTTTCCCCCTCCTAGAACTCTACTATTATTGGTAATTGGGTGGAAATGACCGATTGAATTAGGTTCACTAGGCGGTGTGTCGAACAGCCAAACCTATTGTTTTATAGATTCAATTGATAGGCCCCTTACTGGAAACATTGACTTTTTTTTATTAGAACGCATACCCTCTTCAAATACCGTTTCATATTGTAGCATAGTAACACCGATATTTAAATGCACGTTGGCCCGTTCAAAAATATCTATTCCCCAGAGTGTTACAGGAAATTTTTCTGTTAAACAAGAGAAATCTACTAGGGGAAAATCAGACCCTTCTTTTCCATGCACGGCATGGAAATTATTTACCCATGGATTATCTGCACCCCCTTCCTCCCTGTGCATTGCTTACATTCACATTGCATGATTGGTGTGCTACGCCACGAAAATTAATACCCCCTGGGGATATTTCCTGCCACAAGTGATCATGATCTCTGACTTTCCCCTTCCCTTCCCCCTTAGTCTTTTTTCCCCTAGTCCCTTTCCCCTTAGTCCCCTCTTCAAATTCCCCCTTACATACCCAATATATTTTCTCATTTTAAATGGCCAGGCGTTCCTCTGCTGATAGTATCACTGGGTAGTATGTGTTTCTTAAATGGGAAATAGCCCCATTTGCTCTGACAATTAATTTAGTCAATGTTTTGATCATGAAATCATTCTCGTCCAACGTCTCAACTATTTGTAAGAGACGCATAGTGTTAGTGCTGTCTCTCTGCGCATGGGCATAGGAAACTGCAATAGCTTGATGTTCTTTGATACGATTTGGAAATTGTGGGTCATTCACATCTGTAAGCTTGGTCTCACAGTCTAAACATATTTTATCACTTTGCATAAGTGTATTCTGAAAATTTCTAAATCGTAAACCGGTCACCGGAAACTGTCTCCACCGATTGATAGCCGTGTGTTTTGCAGTGTTTCATGTGATTTTGTAGATTTAATTCACTACGAAATCTAAACAAACACATTGGGCAATAGTAACATACCCCCTTCAGCTTTCCCCCTCCTAGAACTATACTATTATCGGTAATTTCGTTGAAATGACCGATTGAATCAGGTTCACTAGGTGATGTGTCCAACAGCCATACCTATTGTTTCGCAGATTCAATAGATGGGCCCCTTACTGGAAATATTAACCCTTTTTCATTAGAACGCGTACCCTCTTCAAATTTCGTTTCATATTGTAGCACAGTAACACCGATATTTAAATGCGCGTTGGCCCGTTCAAAAATGTCTATTCCCCAGAGTGTTGCAGGAAATTTTTCTGTTAAACAAGAGAAATCTATTAGGTTAAAATCAGACCCTTATTTTCCATGCACGGCTCAGTGGTCCAAATTTTTCCATGTAGTTTTATGTTGTAGAGGTCGGAAAGCTGATATGAGAAATGCATACAAGAAACACTTTTGACCTGTTTCGAAACAGATTACTTGAACGCCCTGAAATCTTTCTAAATCAGGATTATATTTTAAAAATAAAGACCTCTCCCTCACCCAACCCCCTCTTAAAATAAAATCTTTTTTAAAATTTACATAAATTTACACTTAAATTTTCAACAAATAAAACCACTGAACCACTACCATTCTCACTATAATTGTCGAGATGTGAGAGAGCCTTGTCAACCCATTGCATAAAGACACTCATAATTTACCAAATGAGGGTACAGCACCAACATTTCGGTGTGCACATAGTGATCATAGACCTTACCATGACTTTCATTTAAATAAAATATTTTTAAAACAATTGAGGCCTTGATGCTGTGCCGTCTCCCCCACAGCTGAATTCGGTTTTCTAGGAAGTGCACGAATTTCCTCTGCATATTTATGAATAATATCAATGGGGTCGTTTATAATATTCCCCGTCATCAGTGCATTGAAAGGATCACCAAATTAGGCAGTGAAGACGTCTATTGTATTCAGAGTTGAATTTGTCTGCTGAAATTCCAGTAGTGGTGAGAATTGTATATCATTAACTAAAACCCCTCCCCCTTGTATTATCTAAACCTCCTCCCCCACTTTGTTCAACAATTGGGCTGGTGTGTGGAGTAAAATCTTCTAGTTCGCTTAACATAGCCCCTAGTGCGTTAGGGCTATGCGAGTCAATCCAAGCGAATTCATATTTTTGTTCAATTGAATTTGATTGAAAAGGGACAATATTCATTAAATCTGAGTGGGAAGGATTCTCATTTATCTCACGACTAAAATTGTCTAAAATTTGCGTGGTATTTGGGCTCACCCATGGTAGATCGCTCTCTGAACTAACTGCATTGCTTTGTTCAACTGTGCTATTGTCTACATCTAAAGAATCACTATCAACATTATAATTCATTTTCCGTGAATCTCCCATGACGCAGTAGGCTTTAGATTTTTACAGTTAGGGAAGGGGGCAGTACCCAAATGCTTGCTAGTAGTGAAACTATATTTGTCTTGAATAGTCTTAAAAACCAACAAAATTAAAGTGAATATTTCATTTATAATATTGATAGAGAATATTTGATAATGCTGAAAGCTCATCAGTTCAAAATTTAATTTTAATGTAATTTTTATGTTTATTTTCAGTGTTGTAATAAGTACAAAAAAAGTATTTGTAATATAGTTCGTTTTCATTAAAGCGCCAATGACCCAGTAGATTTGAGACTTTTACAGTGAGAGAAGGAGGCAAAATCAAAACTCTTATTTGTAGTGATTAATTAAAATACTTTTTCAACAAAATAAGTTTTTCAAAGAAAAGTAAAGAACTCCATTAAACAAAAAATGAGCAAAAATAAAATCAAATAATCTACCAAGCGCGAAACTACCACAAATCAGCATCGATAAATAAATGAAACCCAAAACGAACAGAAATTACAATAAATAACCGAGTCAAACTCAAAACGAGCAGAAATTAACATAAGTTGGGAGCAAAACCCCTATGCCTTCACAAGGCCAGAACAAAATTTGTACTTTGCTGAAAAAATATAAATGTTTTTACTTTTATAACTTTAATCAATCAAATAATATTAACATTTTGATTACTAAATATCAGTATATGTATACTAAAGTGACAATGCATATTCATTTGTATTTTTTCAGTAAAGTGCAAATTTTGTTCTGGCCTTGGGAAGGCATAGGGGTTTTGCGCCCAACTTATGTTAATTTCTGCTCGTTTTGAGTTTGACTCTGTTATTTATTGTAATTTCTGTTCGTTTTGGGTTTCATTTATTTATCGGTGCGGATTTGTGGTAGTTTCACGCTTGGTAGATTATTCGATTTTATTTTTGCTCATTTTTGTTTAATGGAGTTCTTTACTTTTCTTTGAAAAACTTATTTTGTGGAAAAAGTTTCTTTTAATTAATTTCTGTTCACTTTATATTGACATTGCCTTTTCAGGAAAAAGAAAATAATACTTTAAATCTTTTCGTTTTTTGACACTTTATAGTTGGGCCTGCTATTTGTATGCTGGAGAAAAATTTTCAGCAATTTTTAACAGCTTACACCCTTTTAAAAATCTGGACACAAATAGTACTGTTTAATTTAGTTTCATACCTCCTCTAGTTGACCTGAAATGGAAAACTTGATACCATTCTCAAAAAAATCTGTTTACTTTCTTTGATAGCTTGGATAAACTTACGCTATTTTAATTTGGTTAAATTTTAAGAGCAGAGTTAGCCAAGAAAGTTTGAACATAATACCCTCAGTCGTTCTTGGGATACTGCTGAGATGCCTTATTGGGAATTAGCATTATCACAGTGCATTTTGATTTAATCTTAAGCCAATATTTAGTTTTTAAACATAATGGGCAAATGTGAGGGTGGGCGGAAGAGGGTGGGAGTGGAAGCGGAATTAGTTGCCCTCCAATCACTTTCGACTATTAAAAGGGCATCAGCCCTTTCTATTTTCAATCGAATGTGCCCTTTTCAAAGTTCCCACGACAACTCCTTCGATACGAAGTGCCCTGGTCTAAACAACAACAACAACGAAAATAATACATTATACCCACATCGATCTTTACTATAAAAATGTCAAGCCTTCCAATCACTTTCGACTATTAAAAAGAGCACTAGGCCTTTCGATTTCCAATTGAATAAGCCCTTTCGGAAACGATAACACTTTCTATAAACAATCCTTGTTCTATAAACATAAATTACAACCCTTGCCCTAAGGTCTGTTAGGGTGGTTGTCATCCTCTAAGACCGAATTTCCAGAACTTTCAACTACGTTAAACAAAATGGCTATCTCAAAATTTTGATTGGATGTGTTAGGGGAAATGGTGGGCGTGAGAGGGGCGGTAGTCGCTCTCCAATCACTTTTAACTATTCAAAATGGCCCTAACCCTTTCAATTTCCAATCAAATTAGCCCTTTTGAAGTTTATACGACAAAACTTTCAATAAAAATCTTATATGCCCCCAGAGCATAACCTACAACCCTTGCCCTGAGTGCTTGGGGGGGGGGTGTCATTGAAAGATGTAAAGCAAGCGCGCAAAGGGGTGCCTACACACTCTTTAGAAAATAATTTCAACATGAGTGTCTACAGAAACTGTGTAGAGAGTTGTCTAGTGCCAAGAGCAAAAGTAATGGCAATTCGCTCTCTACAATATAAGAAATATACTGCTAGAGTGAAAAAAATGCCATGTCTTACATATCCGACAAGGTCTATGTACTCGACAATGGTGTAAGGGTAAGGTTACTGGTGTAAGGGTGTAAGTGAAATGTATTTTCACTGCAATGAACTTCCTGAAGGCTAACACTGGACAGTGATCGATGTGGTCGTTGGTTATATATTTGCATGATTTTATGTAAATCATGAATAAAAGCAGCAGTATTTTTCAGCGTACAATATCTCGAAATTAATAGACGAATCGTTCTTATCAATCGTTCAGTCAATGCAGCCTTTATCGGACTGTGACTATGATAGAGTTTTGTATTGTATTTCAATAGAACCTTTTGCACATGAGGATTAACAAATTTGCTACCGCGGTCACTTTGAATTTTTCTATAGCAATATTGTTCAAAAATACTTTCTAAAGCCTCAACACCTCTCTTTGATCGCAATGTAATGGCATATGCATAGCGACTAAAGACACTGATTGCCACTAGAATATATTTGTAGGGTGTATTGTGACGTCTTTGAATCTAATCTAGAGTTAAAACATCTGTTTGCATTATATGCAGAGGGAAAAAGGCTTTAGTTTGTCGATATTGTTTGCCACGAAGCCTACGATTCCGATTCAGAGTGTAACTCTGTTCATTCTCTAGATACTCTTTTGTATTTTTTAGTGTGCTGCAACCTATGCCAGAAGCAACTTTAGAAATTGTTCTAGGGAAACTTAGACATCCCGCTTCACCAATATTTTCATAGACATGTTTCAAAACTTAATCCATTTTGAACAAAACACGTTGTGTAATGTCCACTCCCCTTTTGCACACTGGAGGGTGGTGCTTGTGACGGTGAGTTGATATCAACACATTTTACCTTTTGTCTAGCCGTCATCATTGCTTTTATCAAATCATTGCTTCTGCTGAAGCTGCTGCTGCTGCTAGGAGGGCTAGTATTTTCCAAGATTGATTTAAAATCTTCTTCTTCTTCTTTAAATGGCGTTGTTAGAGAGCAGGCACCTCTACTATATTCCCTTAATTTGTTCAGAATTTGCTTATTGCCAATAAGACTTTTGGGAAGTTTGATGTATTTAGAAAGCTGTATAGATTATTGTCAAATGATAAAAGTCCTTTACGATTTGTAACCATATCACGAATTAATTCGAGTAGATTATAACTTCTTCCCTGAATTATAATTCGTTTCCCGGTGCTATTGACTTGAACTTGATAATCATTCCAACCACCACTTTCCAACATGAGATATGTTAATACTCTTTTACTCTGTTCCCTATAGGTTAATGGCTATAGGTTTCCAATTGATGTCACTATTGAATTTAATTTCTTTTCCTTTGATTGGGCTGTTGCTGCTGTTGCAGAATCTTGAGGAGATGTTTCCTGTTTGGGGGGTGGGGATCAGTGACGACGGCGGTGGCGGGTCTCTCACGATAAGGTCCATGTTTGTCCAAACGACGCAGTGCATCTTGAAGTAAAACTAGCTTTTTATCATCGGCAATATTTTCATCATTAATAAATTTTCTTAGATTGTCCTCAAAGTTTTCAACTGGTGAAAGGACAAGTTCTATTGGAGTCAATTTATAGGGTTTAGCCATCTAGAGAAAACTGTTTAAAAGTCCTGCAATTATTGGTAGCAAAAGTGTAAAAAAGCTACCGCCCGCTTGAATGAGACGTTTTCTTTTAAAATCTTTTCCTTTGTTTTTGCAAACCTAGGCACATATAGTGGAACGATGTTGCTTTGTATGTTGTCTAACACCTTCTGGCAAGTGTACATTGCCCTCAGTTAAATTTAAACAAATTTCAGATATTAGATTAATAAATTCTTTGCAAACACCATGTTTGAGTATAGCCATCCTGAGTGGGGGTTTTGAAGTGCTTAGAACGGAAAATGAGTGTCTATTTTTTTGTAGTTTCTTCAGTGTCATGATGGCACTGTTCACCTTTTCTACTGTTCACGTGAAGATATAGAGTAATTTTTTTGTCGAAAATATCTGTGACTACACGCAGATCCTCGGGTGTATTCTGATTAAGATCTAGTAAAATGTACCCTTAGAGTTTATTTGTCGCCTGACTGTACCCTGACAGTAGAAATTTGGGGGTATCGGGATATATTTGTTTATTGAGATTTATTAGAGAACTTGAATCACGAACAACTCGGTAGATAATATAGATGATGCAGTTCAAAGCAAGGTTCCTCATACACTTGCTCTGTTGAAACAGATTGTGTAGAACTAGGGCTATGGAAATGTGTTCATGATGAGAGCGAACTATAAACAGTTGTAGCATTTCCCGTGAGAACTTTTCAATGAATTCAGCAAAATCATCAATAATCCACCACGAGTTTGGCTCAATACTATTGAAAACATCAAGTCCTCTCATGAATTGTATTGGCATGGATGTGGCAGTGGCAATAGCTTTTATTTGATCATAGGACTCCTGCCAAATACTATAGCAATAAAAAAATTTCGTTGGTTTTTCCAAAAACATTTTATTACATTTTTTAATTATTTTAGCTAAAAGTGTCGTTTTCCCCGACATTGACGGACCACAGAGAAACGATCAGAATGATGTTTTAAATTGATACCTACTGCTGCTGCTGTTGAAAGTAGTTGGACTACAACTTACTGTAAACCATAGTTGTCTAATGAATAAATAATAATAATTTTCCATTAGATCTACCTAGTACGATATTCAATAGCAACAACAAAAATATATTTTTTCTTTTATTAACAACACTTTTTGTACAACAATAGCAACAATAACAGAACAACAATTTAAAATTTTTCATTTATTTGCAAAAAAAACAACTTACAAAACAGCAAATACAACAATAGCAGCACAGTTGAACATATTTATAGACTAAAATATAAGAAAACACTATTTACAACATTTAAAAGATGAGAATCCCCCCAAGGGCCGCCCTCTGGGGCCGAAGGCCGGGCCACGGGTTGCCCCCCAAGACCCCCCCCCCCCTCCAGGAGTGAAGGTCAAACCACGGACGGGAACCCCCACCTCCAGGGCCAAAGGCTGGCGGCCACGGGTGGGGCCGGAAAGGGTAGCCGGCTGCGGTGGGAAAACGAACTCTGTATACATCAGCAGCTTTAAAAGTTAAATGATGACGATAACGATGATGGCAATGGAATGAAGATTATATTGATAAATTGTTGTTGTCCCCCCACCCGTTAAGTACTATTTTTTGAATTTAAGTTAATTTATCCAGACCGAGTTGGTTTCGATAGTCTATACATTCAACTCGATCTGAAATACGGTAGTGGCCATGGGAGAGTACCCTTACACCATTGACGAGTACATAGACCTTGTCGGATAGGTAAGACATGGCATTTTTTCCACTCTAGCAGTATATTTCTTATACTGTAGAGAGCGAATTGCCATTACTTTTGCTCTTGGCACTAGACAACTCTCTAAACAGTTTCTGTAGACACTCATGTTGAAATTATTTTCTAAAGAGTGTGTAGGCACCCCTTTGCGCGCTTGCTTTACATCTTTATCGTGTTTTTCCACGCAGTATACTTTTGGACCGGGAAACACCCCATTGGATATTAAATCGCTCCCCGTTTCCGACTTTAAGATTAATAATTGACTGGGGGCCTGGCGTTTCACCAACTCTGTATAGATGCTTTCATTCCAATTCGTGTAATCCATCGGCGGGCCAATGTGCACACCATTTTCCAAATCTTCCAGTAAATTCTCGGTTTTAACTTTTAACAATAGAGAATATGTGTCCCCATAGTAAACTTAAACCTCCCCCTCCCTTGGCTATTGTACATTACCCACATTGTAAAAGAAAGACAACATGAGTTTCTTGGAAATTTCAAGTACTGAACTCCCCACTCCCCGCTATATTCTTATTCAGAACAACATTTCTCTTTTTTCTGTGTAGCAGAACCATGTTCGTGTCTATGGTCGTGAATATTGTAAAGTTAGGATCAGCGACAATTTAGGCATATTCTTTGGGACAGGTTACAACGTCGCAACGCGATCTATTTCGTACGCTTTCACACATTTTTCCAAAAGCTGAATTTAAAATGAGTTTATACATTTCTTTTTGAACTTTACTTTTTTGCCTGTGAACATTTACTGACAAAAGTGTCAATATACGTTTTCAAGTACGGTTTCTGATCGAATTGCAGGGCTCTGTGTATTATTGTGACCCTGAAACCATTGGTCACCATCCACCGCAATAGGACATGGTGAACAACAATATTCTGTTTCGGGTCCAAATCTGCAATTAGTTTCTGCTTGGAGGGGGTCCAATGCATGCCCATATCCTCGACCAAAGACCGATTGTATGGGCTCAAAGAATCCTTGACTACTGGTCTATTTACGCACAGAAAAACAAAATCTCTTACAGTGTCGTGGAGTTCCAATGGTATTTGACCGTCAATTTCAAAAATCCCTCCTTGGGGACCATTTTCCTCGACAGTGTGAATGACAAGGATTTTCAAGCCATTTGTAATTGCCACACGGTAAACTATAGTGAGATATCACCGAGGGGTAGAGTGAATCCATGTCAAGAAAAACAGCATTGAGTTTTACACGATCAGCAGAGTTCTGCCCATTTGGATCTGTTGTTAGGATTTGATCCCCGTGAAAAAGATATCCCCACCCTCATAGATCTTTCTACAAATAGGTGTTGATTCACATCGGTGATCAAATCTATTTCATCCCTACTTATTTTTAGAACTGAGTCTATTACGAGGTGCGGTGTTGAAAAATAATAGCCAATGTCTAGCCCGAATGCTGAATAAATTTGGTCTGTGTTCTTGCAGACAATGTCTAAAAGAGTCAGTACATCACTGGCCAAGTACATTCTACAATAATCTCAACCATTTTTACAACCACCCTTAGCCCATACTCTCTGAGCAAATTCATAGTCCTCGACAGTGCATTCACTATCGGTAAGTGAATTATAGAATGGTTCAATAGGGGGAGTTTCTCCTCAATTAACCTTGCACCAGAGCTGTTAAAGTAATACGCATATATGTTTTACAAGTCAGTAAGTCATATATTTCACTGTCTGGAAAGCGCTGTTTGAGCAGAGGGAAACTATTAAAAATTGTCACTTTTCTGCAACTGAATTAGTTGACTCAGAGCCTTGGGGAAAAAACTCTATGAATCTAAAAAACGGATTTTACTCATGCACGTATGCCCATTATCCACTGTTTTCAACTGGAACTCTAAAACCATCAAATTCTCAGCTGATTTGGATATAATATTGTAAGTAAATGAGCTACTTACCCATGAACTATCCGCAACCCCTTCCTCCCTGTGCATACGTGCCAAAGCCGGTAAAACAAATTTCAAATCGTAATGTGAATTGTGAATGAAAACTGATGTAAAAACTATTTGCTTACATTCACATTGCACGATTGGTGTGCTACGCCACGAAAATTACTACCCCCTGAGGATATTTCCTACCACAAGTGGTCATGATATCTGAATTTCCCCTTCCCTTCCCCCTTAGTCTTTTTCCCCTAGTCCCTTTCCCCTTAGTCCCCTCTTCAAATTCCCCCTTACATACCCAAAATATTTTCTCATTGTTAATGGCTAGGCGTTCCTCTGCTGATAGTATCATTGGGTAGTGTGTATTTCTCAAATGGGAAATAGCCCCATTTGCTCTGACAATTAATTTAGTCAATGTTTTGATCATGAAATCATTCTCGACCAATGTCTCAAATATTTCTAAGAGACGCATAGTGTTAGTGCTGTCTCTCTGTGCATGGGCATAGGAAACTGCAATAGCTTGATGTTCTTTGATACGATTTGGAAATGTTGGGTCATTCACATCTGTAAGCTTGGTCTCACAGTCTAAACTTATTTTATCACTTTGCATAAGTGTATTCTGAAAATTTCTAAATCGTAAAATTGACCGGTCACCGGAAACTGTCTCCACCGATTGATAGCAGTGTGTTTTGCAGTGTTTCATGTGATTTTGTAGATTTAATTCACTACGAAATCTAGACAAACACATTGGGCAATAGTAACATACCCCCTTCATCTTTCCCCCTCCTAGAACTCTACTATTATCGGTAATTGGGTGGAAATGACCGATTGAATTAGGTTCACTAGGCGGTGTGTCGAACAGCCAAACCTATTGTTTCATAGATTCAATTGATAGGCCCCTTACTGGAAACATTGACTTTTTTTATTGGAACGCATACCCTCTTCAAATACCGTTTCATATTGTAGCATAGTAACACCGATATTTAAATGCGCGTTGGCCCGTTCAAAAATATCTATTCCCCAGAGTGTTACAGGAAATTTTTCTGTTAAACAAGAGAAATCTACTAGGGGAAAATCAGACCCTTCTTTTCCATGCACGGCACGGAAATTATTTACCCATGGACTATCTGCACCCCCTTCCTCCCTGTGCATTGCTTACATTCACATTGCATGATTGGTGTGCTACGCCACGACAATTAATACCCCCTGGGGATATTTCCTGCCACAAGTGATCATGATCTCTGACTTTCCCCTTCCCTTCCCTCTTAGTCTTTTTTCCCCTAGTCCCTTTCCCCTTAGTCCCCTCTTCAAATTCCCCCTTACATACCCAATATATTTTCTCATTTTAAATGGCCAGGCGTTCCTCTGCTGATAGTATCACTGGTTAGTATGTGTTTCTCAAATGGGAAATAGCCCCATTTGCTCTGACAATTAATTTAGTCAATGTTTTGATCATGAAATCATTCTCTTCCAACGTCTCAACTATTTCTAAGAGACGCATAGTGTTAGTGCTGTCTCTCTGCGCTTGGGCATAGGAAACTGTAATAGCTTGATGTTCTTTGATACGATTTGGAAATTGTGGGTCATTCACATCTGTAAGCTTGGTCTCACAGTCTAAACATATTTTATCACTTTGCATAAGTGTATTCTGAAAATTTCTAAATCGTAAATTGACCGGTCACCGGAAACTGTCTCCACCGATTGATTGCCGTGTCTTTTGCAGTGTTTCATGTGATTTTGTAGATTTAATTCACTACAAAATCTAAACAAACACATTGGGCAATAGTAACATACCCCCTTCAGCTTTCCCCCTCCTAGAACTCTACTATTATCGGTAATTTCGTTGAAATGACCGATTGAATGAGGTTCACTAGGTGATGTGTCCAACAGCCATACCTATTGTTTCACAGATTCAATAGATGGGCCCCTTACTGGAATTATTAACCCTTTTTCATTAGAACGCGTACCCTCTTCAAATTTCGTTTCATATTGTAGCACAGTAACACCGATATTTAAATGCGCGTTGGCCCGTTCAAAAATGTCTATTCCCCAGAGTGTTGCAGGAAATTTTTCTGTTAAACAAGAGAAATCTACTAGGGGAAAATCAGACCCTTCTTTTCCATGCACGGCCCAGTGATCCAAATTTTTCCTTGTAGTTTTATGTTGTAGAGGTCGGGAAGCTGATATGAGAAATGCATACAAGAAACACTTTTGACCTGTTTCGAAACAGATTACTTGAACGCCCTAAAATCTTTCTAAATCAGGATTATATTTTAAAAATAAAGACCTCTCCCTCACCCAACCCCCTCTTAAAATAAAATCTTTTTTTAAATTTACATAAATTTTCACTTAAATTTTCAACAAATAAAACCACTGAACCACTACCATTCTCACTATAATTGTCGAGATGTGAGAGAGCCTTGTCAACCCATTGCATAAAGACACTCATAATTTACCAAATGAGGGTACAGCACCAAAATTTCGGTGTGCACATAGTGATCATAGACCTTACTATGACTTTCATTTAAATAAAATATTTTTAAAACAATTGAGGCCTTGATGCTGTGCTGTCTCCCCCACAGCTGAATTCGGTTTTCTAGGAAGTGCACGAATTTCCTCTGCATATTTATGAATAATATCAATGGGGTCGTTTATAATATTCCCCGTCATCAGTGCATTGAAGGGATCACCAAATTTCGCAGTGAAGACGTCTATTGTATTCAGAGTTGAATTTGTCTGCTGAAATTCCAGTAGTGGTGAGAATTTTATATCATTAACTAAAACCCCTCCCCCTTGTATTATCTAAACCTCCTCCCCCACTTTGTTCAACAATTGGGCTGGTGTGTGGAGTAAAATCTTCTAGTTTGCTTAACATAGCCCCTAGTGCGTTAGGGCTATGCGAGTCAATCCAAGTGAATTCATATTTTTGTTCAATTAAATTTGATTGAAAAGGGACAATATTCATTAAATCTGAGTGGGAAGGATTCTCATTTATCTCACGACTAAAATTGTCTAAAATTTTCGTGGTATTTGGGCTCACCCATAGTAGATCGCTCTCTGAACTAACTGCATTGCTTTGTTCAACTGTGCTATTGTCTACATCTAAAGAATCACTATCAGCATTGAAATATTGTCCTAGTAAATTGTCCCTCCATTCCTTTTCGTTAATAATCTTAGCAGGTGTACCATCTAAATTATCACTACCATCATAACACCCCTGTAAAAATTTACCGAACCCTTCACTGATATGCGATGGTGTTTCAACAATGTCACGAAATTTCTCTGGTGCTTCAATTTGAATCATTTCATCAATGTGATTATGTGATACGTGACTTGTTTCTTCAGGTGGGGTGAAGGTAGTGACGAAGACGTTGTAACCTATAAAGAAAACAGTCACTTAATGTCAACTTGTATAAATCATCTTATTTTTAAGAAGGTCGAAAATTTGATTAAAAGTGAAGGAATCAATAGTCCTTTGCTGACACATTGACGGTTTTGAGAGATAACATGGCCTTTCAATCACAGCTACTAATGTATTTACAAAGCGATAGCTTAATTAGCCTATATTGATTCCCTAATTTGTTTACTATCTCAAGGTTGAATGGGTGAATGAAAAGTGTAAAAGAGATATTTCAATTCCAGGCTATAAACCATGCCCCCCTCATCCCCCTACTGTCCTCCAAAGAAAATGCTTAAATTGCGCCCATGCTCTTTCCAATTATTGCAAAGGGGCGTCTTCCTATTTTCATTATAGCGATAAAATAAAGGTGCGTATATATCAAGGTTTAATAGAATAACAATCATTGAATACAAATACTCGAAAAGTACCTTTTCTGCATCAGAACGGAAACACTTTTCTAATAAAATTAATTACCTGAACAACCAAAAATGATGAAAATATTTTTAAGTCTCAAGCAAAATTGCTTAAATTGCGCCCATGCTCTTTCCAATTATTGCAAAGGGGCGTCTTCCTATTTTCATTATAGCGATAAAATAAAGGTGCGTATATATCAAGGTTTCATAGAATAACAATCATTGAATATAAATACTCGAAAAGTACCTTTTTTGCATCAGAACGGAAACAGTTTTCTAAGAAATTTAGTTACCTGAACTACCAAAAATGATGAAAATATTTGTAAGTCTCAAGCAAAATTGAACTATTGACTTTTTAACGTCGTTTTAAATTACATTTATTTTTTCCCAGTGTCAATTAAATCCATGCCTCGTGTGTTTTCTTTTGAAACTATGGACTGTAAACTAATCACATTGCACACACACACTTGTTTACGGTTAAGGATGCAGACATCAGACCATGACAGTTCTGAGATAATAGACAGCCTGTTTGATGAAATGTGTATGAACCAAGCAAGATGTATTTCCTTTTGGGAGAAAAAATCTTTAGTGAAAATGTCGATAAAATTTTAAACTTACATTTGCTTTTTGCGAGATTGTCACGCCCGTAGCCATTTCGCCTTCTTGCATATGGACCCTCGTGTTCCCTCCTTACGTATAGGACCTCGAAGAGTCAATGTAGTGAATTACTGTAGGACGTAATTGGTTCTCATTCTCGATTCTGGCCCTTTTGATGGTAGGAGGGTCACATTCTTCAAAATTCTCTTTAAAAAGAAATTAAATTATAGTATCCTTAAAAAATCATTTTTACAACTTTTGAGGGAATTTTGTCTTTGAAACTAGCTAAAAGTTGGTAATTCTTATACCCCTCCCCCTAATTTGAAAATGTATAGACCAAATTGGTTTCTTAACTATTATATTTTCATCCTATTTTATTTAATTTTTGCCGAACTTGACTTCTTTCGTGTGGCATATAATGTATAGTATCAAGTTTCCTTCAGAAAAGCCTATTGAACAGAATGGCACTTAAAAGCCATTATATAGCATAAAATCCTGTAAATAGCTTAGAAATTATGCTTCTAAAAACCAGGGCTAATGAAAAAAAATGGAAGGCAAAAACCCGGAATTATGGGGGGGGGGGGGTAAATTGTCAAGTTTAGATAGCTAGGTAGGCTACAGACCCATAACATAATTTTCAAAATGTTATAAGCTCTAGAAAACAGGGGGTATTAGAAAATTAATGCGATCAGATAAAAAAATGCTAGCTTGTTTACGCTTAAAATAGACTTCATGCGACCCCCCCCCCTCTAATGTGCTAACATATACCATGAACTTGAATATATTGGGTGGTGGGGCTAAAATTCATATGATTATATTTGGAAAGAGCATAAAAAAGGGACATCGAGTTGTATATCCACATTAGTCAATAATATGATTTGGTAAAAATTTACCATGTAAATATCTCAATTGATTATTTATAAACAGAACTTTCATTATAAATTTGTGTTATAATAATTTTTAAATCGGCCATTGATGTTTGCTCATAATGTATTGAAACGAACTGTTACTTTAACCTCGTAACGCTAATAATATAAGCAAAGTCTCAAGGTGGAATTGTGTCAAACAGAAATTGCGTAAATTCAAAAGAAATCTGGTCTGGTGTCACTTCCCGTTAGTATTTCTAGCTCTGTGATTTGAAGGTCAGTGATCTTGTTAGTTTAGTACGTTAAGGGCGCCCTCTTGTTAGTTTTGAAATGGTTACCCTCTCCCTAGTATTGTTTATTTAATTTCTGTTCGTTTTAAGTTTCATTTATTCTTCAATAGCAAAATATTTTTTTTGTGTTAAGCTTGATTTCCATATTGAATCTAAGCATTAATCGCTTTAAGATCTATTTATTCATATATATTATTACTTGTTGTATGTTTTTTCCTATGATTGTTTATTTAATTTCTGTTCGTTTTGGGTTTCATTTATTCTTTAATAGTAATTTCTGGTCGTTTTGAGTTTGAATTTTAACCGGTATTTGTATCTGCTGACCTTAACTTTAAAATGGCCTTTACTTTTCTTTGAAAAACTTATTTTTCGGAAAGTTTTATTTTAATTAATTTTTGTTCGTTTCTGACTGCAAAAAGTTTCAAGTTGTTTAAGATTCCTTATTTCAAAATCAAAATTTTTTAAGAAATAATCAAATGTTCATCAAAATATCAAAAACTGGTATCAAAGTAACAATATCAAAGTGAAAAAATGGGTTTGTGTCAACCTCGGAGTTTTATTATTTGATGTTTGAACTCTTTTTATCAAAATGGCTATCTCAAAAATTTTATCGGATGGGTTTCGGGAAAAAGGGTGTGGGGTGCTAATTAACCTTCGGTCTCATTTGACCCTTTAAACGTGAACTAGAACTTTCTATTTTCAATCAAATGAGACCTCTCTGAAGTTCATACGAGCATCCCTCCTGTAAAAACCATACACACCCCCATAGTGTAACCTACAACGTTTGTCCCTGGGCCCTGGGGGTTTGTGTCGATCCTGGAGTTTTAATATCTGATTTTGGAATTATTTTTAACAAAATGGTCACCACAAAGTTTTATCGGATGGGTTTATCCATCTGATAAACCCAAAGGTGTGGAAAGTAGGAGGGGCTAGTTGCCCTCCGATCTTTTTCACTTTGAGAAAATGAATTAAAACATTTAATTTCCATTCAAATAAGCCCTGTCTGAATTTTATACGAGCATCCCTTTCATAAGCACCATATATAGCCCCAGGATATGGCTTACAATGCCCGCCCCTCGGGCCCTGTAGGGTTCTGTCGACAACAGAGTTTTTGTTATTACCTTTGAACTATTTTAAAAAATGGCTATCTCAAAATTTGTATCGAATAGATTTGGGGGAAAAGGGCGTGGGAGGGGGGGCTAGGGGCCCTCCGATCTCTTTTTACTCTTAAAATTTGAACTAAAACTTTCTTTTTTCATTCAAATCAGCCCTATCTGAAGTTTATTTGAGCATCCCTTCCATAAGAACCATATATGCCCAAAGGGCATAATTTGCAAAACCTGCCCCCGGACCCTGGGTGGTTGTGTCGACACCGGAGCTTTTTTTATCTGACCTTTGAACTATTTTTAACAAAATTGATATCTCAAAATTTTTATCGGATACATTTGGGGGAAAAGGGGCGTGGGGGGATAGTTGCCCTCTAATCTCTTTTGACTCTTAAAAAGTGGACGAGAACTTTTAATTTTCAATCTTAGGAGCCCTTTCCGAAGTTTCTACGAGCATCCCTTCCATAAGAACTATATATGCCCCCAGAGCATTACTTATAACGCCTGCGTACGGGCCCTGGGGGGTTGTGTCAACCCCGAGGTTTTCATCATATGATCTTTGAACTATTTTCAAAAAATGGCTATGTCAAGGTTCTTATCAGATGGGTTATAGGAAAAAAGGGCAGGGGGCTAGTTGCCCTTAAATCTCTTGAATCTTAAAAAGTGAACTAGAACTTTCAATTTCCAATCAAATGAGCGCTCTATGAAGTTTATACGAGCATCCCTTTCATAAAAACCACACTTGCCTTTAGGGCATAACTTTAGGGCAGAACGCCTTCCCCGGGGTCCTGGGGGACTGTATTGACACCGGAGATTTTCTTTTCCGACCTTTGAACTATTCTTAACAAAATGTCTTTTTCAAAATTTTCATCAGATGGGTTTGGAAAAGAAGGCTGTGGGGGGGGGGGGCTAGTTGCCCTCAGATCTCTTTTAACTATTACAAAGTGAGCTTTAACTTTCAATATCCAATCAAATAAGCCCTCTCTGAAGTTTATACGAGCGTCCCTTTCATAAGAACCAAATATGCTCCATAGCATAACTTACAACGCCTGCCCCCGAGCCCTGGGGGGTTGTATCGACACCTGAGTTTTTGTTATCTGACTTATGAACAATCTTTAACTTAATGGCTATCTCAACACTTTATCGGATGCATTTCGGGAAAAAGGGTGTGGGGGGCTAATTAACCTTCGGTCTCATTTGACCCTTTAAACTTGAACTAAAACTTTCTATTTTCAATCAAATGAGACCTCTCTGAAGTTCATACGAGCATCCCTCCTGTAAAAACCATACACACCCCCATAGTGTAACCTACAACGCTTGTCCCTGGGCCCTGGGGGTTTGTGTCGATCCTGGAGTTTTAATGTCTGATTTTCGAATTATTTTTAACAAAATGGTCACCTCAAAGTTTTATCGGATGGGTTTATCCATCTGATAAACCCAAAGGTGTGGAAAGTAGGAGGGGCTAGTTGCCCTCCGATCTTTTTCACTTTGAGAAAATGAATTAAAACTTTTAATTTCCATTCAAATGAGCCCTCTCTGAATTTTATACGAGCATCCCTTTCATAAGCACCATATATAGCCCCAGGACATTGCTTACAATGCCCGCCCCTAGGGCCCTGTAGGGTTCTGTCGACAAAAGAGTTTTTGTTATCACCTTTGAACTATTTTAAAAAATGGCTATCTCAAAATTTGTATTGAATAGATTTGGGGGAAAAGGGCATGGGAGGGGGGGGGGCTAGGGGCCCTCCGATCTCTTTTTACTCTTAAAATTTGAACTAAAACTTTCTTTTTTCATTCAAATCAGCCCTCTCTGAAGTTTATTCGAGAATCCCTTCCACAAGAACCATATATGCCCAAAGGGCATAATTTGCAACACCTGCCCCCTGACCCTGGGTGGTTGTGTCGACACCGGAGCTTTTTTTATCTGACCTTTGAACCTTTTTTAACAAAATGACTATCTCAAAATTTTTATCGGATACATTTGGGGGAAAAGGGAGCGTGGGGGGATAGTTGCCCTCTAACCTCTTTTGACTCTTAAAAAGTGGACGAGAACTTTTAATTTTCAATCTTAGGAGCCCTTTCCGAAGTTTCTACGAGCATCCCTTCCATAAGAACTATATATGCCCCCAGAGCATTACTTATAACGCCTGCGTACGGGCCCTGGGGGGTTGTGTCAACCCCGAGGTTTTCATCATATGATCTTTGAACTATTTTCAAAAAATGGCTATGTCAAGGTTCTTATCGGATGGGTTTTCGTCACAAGATCAAGATTTGCCAGATTATTATAATGCACCTAAAAATAAATATTTATTTGTTCATGATCTTCCACCTTTAAATAATCAATTTAAACGACTGTCATTTTGGAATTGTAGAGGATTAAATAGCAGCTTAAATTTTTTGCATGATTTTCTTAAAGGGTCGTCAACAGATGTGTTAGGAATTTGTGAAACATTTCTTGATGAAAATAATACATTCCAACATTATGAAAATTATAAGTTTTTTCATGCTAGTCGAAAACAGAATAAGAGAGGAGGAGTTGGTATTTTTATACGAGATGTTTTTGCATCTTCTTTACGTAATGAATTTATGGTTTGGAATGTTGAGATGCTATTTGAGAGTTGTGTAGTAGAAGTGAATGATGGAAGAAATACTTTTTTGGTAATTGTAGTATATCGGCCACCATCGTCTAGTATTCAAGAGTTTTTAAGTCAATATGAGTCGTTGTTAGATGCCCTCACTCAGCAACACCATCCATTTTATGTAATGGGGGATTTTAATATTGATTTAATGCGACATAATGTTTCGACATCGAATAAGGGATTAGAATTTCTGAATATTTCATTTTTACATGGTTTGTCACCTACTTGTTTACTACCATCAAGAATCTGTGATAACCATGCAACTCTTATTGATAACATTTTTACATCTGAAAATTGCCTTGATACCCATATTATTTTGAATGATACATCTGATCATTGTGTTGTTGTTTCTGACTTCTCTGGATCAGGAGTGGAACGTGAAAAGAGATCAAATAAAAGTTATAAAAGGATAATTAACCAAACAAGATAGATGAGATGAAAGTAAAAATAGGAGATATAGATTGGAATGATCTCCTAAATGTTGAAGACCCGAATCAGTCAATTGTTTTATTTTATAGTAAATTTAACCAAATATTCGACCAAGTATGTCCTATGGTATTAAGAAAGAGTAAGGATTTGCCTCGTAAACCATGGGTTACTGAAAGCCTGTTAAAGAGTATAAAAGAAAAAAATAGATTGTATAAGGTGAAGATGCAGTACCCAAATGAAATTAATATTGAAAAATTTTTAAAATATAAAAATCGGTTAACTCTTGTTCTCATAGAAGCGGAAGCAAAATATTATCAAAATGAATTTCGCAAATGTGATTCACCTCGGGAAACATGGAAATTAATAAATGAAAAAATGAATAATGTTAAAACAAGAAATATTCCATCTCACATTACAAGTCATTAAGGAGTCAAGATAACTGATGAGAGAGGGATGGCGGAAGCATTTGCTGACCATTTTAGAAAAGTTGGACATAGTCTGGTGGATCAAATTTCTGCTGGAACACATAATCATAGAAAATATTTACCAAATAAAGTAGATAAGACTATATTTATGTACCCTATCCGCTTCTCGGAATATCAAAAAGCCGTTACTAGTTTGAAAAATGAATTTTCGGCAGGATGTGATGGTATATCGACTTCTCTGTTTAAAGAATTAGCTGGTGTACTTTTTCAGCCGCTTTTTATATATTTTCAATTCTTGTATAAAAAATGGATTTTTCCCAGTGTGTCTTAAAGTAGCTAAAATTTTACCTTTGTTTAAAAAAGGTGATAAAGATAACCCAAACAATTATAGGCCAATTACTATTTTATCACCTGCTTCTAAAGTTTTTGAAAAGATAATAAAAAGTAGATTTATTTCATTTCTGGAAAAGAATAAGTTTTTTTTCTCCTAATCAGTTTGGTTTTTTGAGTGGTAGATCAACAGAGCAAGCAGTAGCTGCTTTACATCATTTCTTATCAGAGGCTATGGATGATAGTTATTTGGCGGCAACTATATTTTTTGACATAAAAAAAGCTTTTGATAAAATAGATCATGCAATTCTTTTTGATAAGCTGGAAAATATAGGAATCCGTGGAATAGCTCTGGATTTAATGAGATCGTATTTATCTGAAAGAAGTTTTAAAGTCCAAGTTTGTGAAGAATCATCTCATATTTTCCCGTTAGAAAATATAGGGGTACCGCAGGGATCTGTATTGGGGCCGATACTTTTTTTGATTTATGTAAATGATCTTCCAAATTGCATGCCTTCAGGTGATGAGTTACCAATATTGTTTGCGGATGATACAGCAATTAGTTTGAGGGCGGGCAACGAGGAGGACCTACGATTGTCCTTGGAGACTGTTGCTTTGAATGTAAATTCTTGGTTTCATGATAACCGATTAATACCTAATTTAGAGAAGTCGGAATTTATGGTTTTTGGGAGAAGTTCGAGGTCAGTGAAGCGTGTGTCATTTCAAATTATTAACATTGGAGCTTCCTCCATAAAAAGAGTGGATGTATTTAGATATTTAGGTATTTATATTGATTCAACTCTGTCGTTTAAAACGCATATTAGTAAACTTAAAGCAACAGTGTCCAGGAATCTCGGTTGTTTGCATAGATTAAAGTTTCTGTTTCCATACCAAATCATTAGAACTTTATATTTTTCATTAATTGATTGTTATTTCCAGTATTGTCTGACTGTTTGGATGCTGACTTTCCCTTCATATTTACGAGGACTCCAAATTGTTCAAAATAAATCAATAAGAATTCTGGACCATTTTTTAGCACACCCTAGGAAGACAGAGGAATTATCTGAAATTAAAACATCTTTTCTATTTCTTGATATTCTGGATTTACAACAAATTTTGCACCTTAATTTGGGCATATGGTTTTTGAAAATTCAACATAAAGATCATTTTTTCAATAGTATGAAACTTTTGGTTGAAAATAAACACAGCCATTTATCAAGAGCTAGGATTAAGTTTCTTTTCCTGTTTGTTAAAATTGAGAGATCCAGACTAAGTTTAAGATATCAAATTCCTCATATTGCGAATAAATATAAGTTATTTGAATTAGTAAGTGAATCACCATCACTATACATATATAAAAAGAAATTGAAAAAGATGGTCCTTTCAGCCTACAGTAGCGGGGATTGATTGTATTATTAATTTATTTATAAATTGTTAAGTAAATCCCATCCCTATCTCCGTGAGTCGATAGTTAAGTTATGTATGTTTTTTTTTTTTTTTCTCTCAATTCTTCTTTAAATTTAATTTAAATCATGTTATGTTCTTATCAAATTTTCTTTTCTTTCTGAAGCTATGTTAGCGGGAAGTGTAATTTTTTTTCCCCCTATTGTTTGATAAAGGAGACAATACGAGATTCCTCTCTTCTCCTTTGTATAAAATTTATGTATATGTTTTTGTTAAATAAAGTCAAGTCAAAACTTTCAGCTAAATTGAACAAAATGGCTATCTCAAAATTTTGGATGTGTTTAGGGAAATGGTGGGTGTTGAAGGCGTGTTAGTTGCCCAGCCATTTAAATTTCCAATCGAATGAGCCCTTTTTGAAGTTTCTACTACAATGCTTTCTATAAAAACCTTATATGCCCCAAGGGCATAACTTACAACCCTTGCCTTGAAGCTGTGGGGGGTTGTCATCCTCTAAGACCGGGTTTCCAGAATTTTCAACTACGTTGAAAAAAATGGCTATCTCGAAATTTTGATTGGATGTGTTTGGGAAAAAGGTGGGCGTGAGAGGGGGGCTAGTTGCCCTCCAATCACTTTCGACTATTAAAAAGGGCGCGATCCCTTTGAGTTTCCAATCGAATGAGTCCTTTTTGAAGTTTCTACGACAAAGCTTTCTATAAAAACCTTATATCCCCACAGGGCATAACGTACAACCCAGGTCCTGAGGGCTGTGGGGGAGTCCCCTCCTCAGAAACATAATTTCTATATGGAAATCAACTACGTAAAACAAAATGACTATCTCAAAATTTTGATTGGCTGTGTTTGGGGAAATGGTGGGCGTGGAAGGGGTGTTAGTTGGCAAATATCCCACCAGGGCATAATTTATAACGCCTGACCTCAGGCCCTGGGGGGAGGGGGGTGTTGAACTCAGAGATTTCGTTATATGGGCTTTGAACTATTTTCAAAAATCATGGCTATCTCAAAGTTCTTATCGGATGCATTTGGGAAAAAAGGGCGAGGGGGGCTGGTTACCCTTCAATATCTTTTGACGATTAAAAAGTGAACTAGAACTTTCAACTTTGAATCAAATGAGCCCTCTCTGAAGTTTATACGAGTATTTCTTTGATAAGAACCATATATGCCCCAAGGGTAAAACATATAACCCTTGCCCTGAAGAATATGGGCGGAGTTTCCTGCTCAAAGATGTAATTTCCAGAACTTTCAACTAAGTTGAACAAAATGGCTATCTCAAAATTTTGTTGGATGTGTTTGGGGAAATGGTGGGCGTGGAAGGGGTTTCATTCGCCTTCCAATCACTTTCAACTATTAAAAAAGACACTAGCCATTCAGATGTCCAATTGAATGAGCCCTTTTTGAAGTTCCTACGACAATGTTTTCTATAAAAAACCTAATATGCCCCAGGGTATAACTTACAACCCTTGCCCTAAGGGTTGTGGGTGGGTTGTCATCTTCAAAGACCTAATTTCCAGAATCTTCAACTACGTTGAACAAATGGCTATCTCAAAATATTGATTGGATGTGTTTTGGGAAAAGGTGGGCGTGACAGGGGGGTTAGTCGCCCTCCAATCACTCTCGACTATTAAAAAGGGCACTAGCCCTTTGAATTTCCAGTTGAATGAGTTGTTTTTGAAGTTTTTACGACACAGCTTTCTATAAAAAGCTTAAATGCCCCCAGGGTATAACTCACAACCCTTGCCCTGAGGGCTGTGGGGGTGGGGGGGGGGGTTCCTCCTCAAAGACATAATCTATATGTGAAAATCAACTACGTGGAATAAAATGGCTATCTCAACATTTTGAAAGGATGTGTTTGGGGAAATGGTGGGCGTGGAAGGGGTTTTAGTTGCCTTCCAATCACTTTTGACCTTAAAAAGGGTATTAGAATTCTCGATTTCCAATCGAATGAGCCCCCTTTGAAGTTTATACGATAACCCCTGCCATGTGAAGTGCCTTTTGGGAAAAAAATAAACAATAAAACATTGCAGTCGTATGGCCATTACTATAGGCAACGCTATAGAGTTGCCTCTTATTCGGATGTAGTGAGGCAACAATACTTATCACGCCAATGTGAACAACGCATTACATTTACTTAAAAACTAAAGTTCAGTTTTTATTGACAGATTCCGATGCCATGTTCCGGAATCTGGGCCAATGAATACAGGTAATTTTTTTTACTGATTGAGAGATCCGTCAACGGATGACTGGTCTTTATATGTCTGGTTTCCGGAATCTGGCTTCAAAGCCTGTCGATGAAGACTGACCTTAAACCATGAAATCTTCGTCTAAACAGTTGCTTTAGCACTATTATCAATAGGACAGTTTAATATCCCAATACATCAAAAAGATATGTGAAAAAAAGTCCTTATTTTCAAGAGGATTCATGACATCTTTGTTTACTTTTAGTAGCAAAAGCTTCTCAAACTTAGCATCCTATAAGCGGTTTCTTTTTGCAGTCAATACATCTCCTTTAGCGGAAAATAGGCGTTCAAAAGGTGCCGATGATGGGAGAGAGGGATTAAATTCTTAAACAATCGCCCCCCCCCCCCCCGGCCGAATGAAGCTGACTTATGTTTGCATTAATTCAAAAAAAATCCACAAAATAAGTTTTCCAAAGGAAAGTAAAGAGGTCCATTAAGCCAAAAATGGGCAGAAATAAAGTCAAATAATCTTCCAAGCGTTAAACTACCACAAATCACTGTCAACAAATAAATGAAACCAAAACGAACAGAAATTACAATAAATAGCCGAGTCAAACTCAAAAAGAGCAAAAATTAACATTACTAGGGCTGACAACTCCCATGCCTTCTCAAGACCAGAACATAACTTACGCTTTACTGAAAAAAAAAACATAAAAAAAACAAATGACTGTGGATTGTCAATTCAATATACCAGGGCAGGGGCAGGGGGGCTCCATCCCCCTGGCTGAATGACGCTGACAGATATTTGTACTAATTTAAAAAAAATCCACAAAATAAGTTTTCCAAAGGAAAGTAAAGAGCTCCATTAAACCAAAAATGGGCAGAAATTCTGGTCTTGAGAAGGCATGGAGGTTATCAGCCCTTCTAGTGTTAATTTTTGATTGTTTCGGGTTTGACTCGGGTATTTATTCTAATTTCTGTTCGTTTTGAGTTTCACTTATTTATTGATAGTGATTTGTGGTAGGCTTGCGCTTGGACGACTACTTGACTTCATTTCTGCCCATTTTTAGCTTAATGGAGCTCTTTACTTTTCTTTGAAAAACTTGTTTTGTGGAAATGTTTTATTTAATTAATTTCTCTTCGTTTTTACTGACACAGTCATTTTCATAAAAAAAAAATTATATCTTTTTTTTATACGAATCCGTAGTTTGGCTTGCTATTTGTAAGTTTTTCAACAATTTTTAATCCTGACACAAATAGTATTTTTTAATTTAATTTTATACCTCCTCAAGTTGACCTGAAAAAGGATAGAACTTAATATCATTCCCAAGAGATTCTACCTACGCTCTTTAACAACCTTCATACACTTACACTATATTTATTTAATTAAACTGTAAGAGTAGATGTAGTAATAGTAGTAGCCCCGAAAGCTTCAACCTGATACCCCCAGTCATTCTCGATGTATTGCTGAAGTGTCTTATTGACAACCGCAAACAAAATGCCTTTTGATTTTGTTTTAAAGTAGCATTTATTTACATAGCACAATGGTTAATAGCATAATTGTGGGGGGTTGACATGTCCAATATCCCTAAAGACATAGTTGCTGAACCATTCTACTATGCTCAACAAAAAACTTGTCTCAAAATTTTGAATGGATATGGTTGGAAAATAAATCGGCTTGAGAGACGGGCTGATTGCCCTCTAATCTCTGTTTACTCTTAGAAAGAAAACTAGAACTTTTAATTTTGAATAGAATTAGCTTCTTTAAATGTTTCAATGATATTTCTGGCTATTATAGAGTGGCGCCACCTATGATAGTGCTTGTATGTCTTTTTGAAAACCTGCATGCATACAGTTTTTTCATGAATTGGAACTCCCCCTAAACGCTTCCTAAAAGTTTCATCTTCATACTGTTAGCGTCATTAGTTACAATAACTGAAGTGGTAATATTAAAACTATACACATTGTGCCTTCTGGCTAGTTCTAAATTCCCCACAACTCACTCTTAAAGGTCTAACTTAATAGTATAAGTGGTTCTTGAGATATTGCTTTCTCACCTTTTTGAAAGTCCACATGCTCATAGTTTGTTTTATTTAGTTCAACGTCAACCTAAATATTTCTTATATTTGATCACCGAAGACACTGTTATATTCTCTTCGGACTCTTGATTACATAATGGCTATCTCACAATTTTGATCAATTGTATTTGGGGAAAAGAGGTATCAGGGAGGGGGGCTTATTTTATCTCCATCATGTTTGACTCTTAAAATGGAACTAGAACTATACATTTCCAATCAAATGAGCCTCCTCTAAAGTTAACAAGACCACCCCTTTGTAAAAACCTTACACGCCTCTGGGGCATAACTTACAACACTTACCCCCATACTCTGGGGGGCTGTGTCAACCTCGAAGGCCATGTTATGAGAACTTTGGAAGGTTTTTGAACAAATAGCTATCTAAAAAATTCTATCGGATGCATTTGGGGAAAATATGACGTGGGGGGTATAGCTGCCCTCCGATAAATTTGACTCTTAAAAATGGCACTTAGACTTGCGATTTCCAATCCAATAAGCCCCCTCTGAAATTTATATGACCACCATTTTCATAAAAAACCTTATATGCCCTCGGGACATAACTTACAGCCCTTTTCCCGAGGACTGTGGGGGGGGGGGTCTAATCCTCAATCATAATTTCTGGACTTTTAAACTACGTCAAACTAAATAACTGTCTCGAAATTTCGATTGGAAGTGCTTGGGGAAATAATGGCCGTGAAGACAGGATGGTTGCCTTCCAGTCACTTTTGACTATTAAAGAAGGCATCTTTAAATTTCCCACCGAATGAGCTCGTTTCGAAGTTTCTACGACAACAAATGGCCATCTTAAAATTTCTATCTTATTTGTTTCGGGAAAATACGACGTGTATGTGGGGAGGGGGGATATCGCCCTCTGATCACTCTGACTCTTAAAAAGAGCACTATAACTTTTGATTACCAATCCAATGAGCCCTCTCTAAAGTTTATGTGATCACCATTTCTATAAAAACTTTATATGACCCCAGGGCGTAACTTAAAACTCTTGTCCTGAGGGCTATGGTTGGGGGGGGGGGGGGGGGTGGTATCCTCAAAGATATAATTTCTGGACCTTTCAACTACACTGAACAAAATGGATATTTCAAAAATTCCGATTGGATGTGTTTTGGGACATGGTTGGTGTAAGGGGGGGGGGTGGCTGACCTCCAATCACTTTTGACTGTAAAACAGCCAGTAGAACTTCTGATTACCAATCAAATGAGCCCCTCCAAGGTTTATACGATCAGTCTTTCTATAAGAAAAACCTTATATCCCCCCAGGGCATAAGTTACAACACTTGCCCGGACAATTGTGGGGGGGGGGAGGTCGTCATCCTCAAAGTCATAATTTCCAGACCTTTAAACTACCCAAAACCGGATGGATATCTGAAAATTTTCATTGTATGTGCTTGGGAAAATGATTGACGTAGGGAGGAGAGGGCTGGTTGCCCTCCATGCATGGGCGTAGGGAGGGGGGGGGGGCAGAGGGGCAGATTCCCCCCACTAGACCTTCAAATTTACATTATATATGGCTAAAAAAGCAGATGGTTTGGAAAAAGCAGTTGATAAAACTCCATCACACTAGCTACTGCCCCCCCCTACACAATATGCTGCCTAATACTGCCTACGCCCATGCCTCCATGAGCTCTTTTTGAAGTTTCTATGACATTTCTTCCTATAAGAAGTGCCCTGGTCTAAAAAATTAAAAATAAATAATATATTGCGGCCAAATCGCTCTTACACTTAGGCAGCACTATCATGCTGCCTATCATATTTTATTTTGAGATTTCTATTATACAGCATTGGGTGTGCCGATTAGACAAGGTAAGCCCCCCCCCCCCCCCCTAAAATTCAGCCTATGGGTGCCCATGAATCTTCCGAAACACTAAAAACTGGCAGTTCACTCTCTTTTTCTGTCACTGATGGAGCAGCATACTCCCTGAAAGCTGCTACAAAATTGCCGCCATTATCCGTGACTGTTTTGACTATTTTCGTCTGGCATAAGCTAAAGTCTTCATTGAATGAGTTTAGATGGGAAGTACAAGCAGAAAAATCATGGTTTGCAATAAAACGTCTGTACGCAATTGCAGCCAACTTCCTTACATAATCAGATTCAAGCTGCCTATGTATCTTTTGTGATTTGTGCTCCAAATGTCAGTTTCAAAAATAGTTCAGTAAAGGATCTTTTCATTGTTATATATTTAGATTCAACACACGAATTACGGTTGCATATAGGGCTAACCCTTGAAACAGTTTCCTGAAGGCAGGTTCCTCAACAGGGGTTAAAGGGCAAGTAGACTCAACTGCACAGTTGAGTATCAAATCATCAACTTGGCTTTTATTCAGTTTCACAGTCTCTTTTCAAAAAGTTCTCTACTTGGGGTTCTTGCTCTTTCATAATTTGACAGCTTTTCTGAGCTACTTGTACTTGGAAGAGAACACGAATCTTGTAGTGTTCCCTCTTCCATGCTTTCTTTATTTTCTTCACCATCCATTAGGAGTCTCTTCCTTTCAGAAGACTCTTTTTCTATTTCTTTCTTGTATTTGACAAATGCCTGATGCGAGCGAGGGTGGACACGCTACAAATAATGACTTACCCAATTCCAACTATAAGGATGACAACTCAAATTTCAAATTTCAAAATTGTATGAGGTATTTTGTATTTGGACAAGATTTTCACACATTCAGCAGGCCAGTGACTTCTTCACGAAATATCAGCATTGATTTATATTCAAATTAGCTGCCTCAAAAATAGCCGCTTCGCAATTCTACATAAAAATCCTGTTCTTTATTTATAATAAGCCAAACATTTTGAACTTTTTTTTTTAATTTCGAGACGACTTTAGAGAAGTTCAAGACAAAAATGTACTTGGTACTTAAGCACTGATAACTACACAAAAATGTACATAAGTATGTACTGAAAGTACTGTTCAAAAAAGTCTTTAAGTATGTATTTAAGTACTTGGAACTGTACTTAAGTGCATGTATTTGAGTAATTACTCAACACTGAATGCCCTGGGATCACATGACCCCTCACAGTTCTTTTGCTAAGGATTGTAAATTTGTTTGACTATATCGTTGTTTAAACATAGGATTCATTATTGGGTTGTTGAAAAAGTGTTTTTCAAACCAGTAGGAAAAAAATTCCAAATACTTCTGCTTCACATCTGGAAGACTTTAATTCCTTTGTTTTTCATTTTTCGTTTAAACTATTTTCTTAATACTTTGTTCCCTCTTATGAAGTTTAAAGAAAATGCCAATCCTAGTTTCCCAGAAAATAGATAGTTTTTACAAGCTATTAGTGGTTATAAGCAGACAAGAATGCCAAAAATCAGGAATAAACTATTATTATTAGCATTAAGGACAATATTTTTCTCGTAAACTTTAGGGGGCTCACGGTGTAGTCCTTTATCTTCCCTTTTCCTGCCACTTTTGCTCAAATTTCAGGGTAAAATTAAAAAAAAAATTTGGGTAAGAAGTATTTACAAAAATGCAATATAAAATTGGTTAATATAAATAAAACTGAGTATTTTTCGCTAAGATTGTTACGACGAAGTCGCATCCTAAACATCAAAATTCACCGCAGATTTTACCACATTTCAGTAGAAAGAATATCAGAAAAAACACCTCTTAGTCAATCGACCAAACTGCTTTATGATGCCGGCCCAGTGGCAACAACGGTGGTAAGAAGAGTGGCAATATTTGGCGTTTTTTAGGCGGTTGCGCATTTAATTTTTTTAATCAGTGCATTTTGAGGGGGAGAATTATTCATTCAGAGCAATTTTGCTACAAAAAAGAGCTGTCGGTGCATTTTCACTTTTAGCTGGCACAACATTAGACCAAGCAGCTGGCGACACAAGTGGTATGGTAAGTGCCCAGGGTTGTCACCAAGGTTACGTTCATACCATTTTTGGCACGTTTTAAATAAAACGGTACGTTTTACGTTACGGTCCTAAAAATGTTACAACTTTGTTGCGTTTTTGAATTTATGTTACAATTATGTGACGCTCTTGAATAATGAGGAAGTTTCACATTTTCTGAGTAATCTATTTTTTTCCCCGTGAAAAAATCCGCTGTTCCCATTTTAATTAAACTGACATGAGTATCGACATTTTTTCACATCGCGGTCATTTAATCTAATCAAATAATCACTCAATTATTAGGATGAGAAAATACCCACTTTGCTTACTCGCTTTGTAAGTTAAGATAACATTCTCTCTCATGAGCATACGATTATCATTTGTTTAGTGGCAAGTGAGAATAGTTAGTTAGTCACCTCACCAACTTTCAATTTCATCAGTTGACTTTGAATCTTGTTCTGTCAACATTCATCCTAAAATTATATGGAGAAGGAGCTAGTTTCATTAGTTAATGATAATGAAATAAAACGAAATATGATGAAAATATAAAAATTTAGAGCCAAATTTGGGCTATATATTTGTACATTAAGGGGGGGGGGGTAAAGCATAGTATATATTGAATACGTAACCTAACCTAGGTACTTCCCACCCCCTAAACCCCCAAAAACAATAGTTTAAATATTGTAAACGCAATGAAAAACCACGCTTTGCGATCCAGTGCTCCACTGACTGATATCCGTTTGACTAGTTTCCTTTAGCATGTATCTTGCGTGTATATAAACTAATTGACTAGTACCGATGATATATGTATTATTCTTTCCGTAGCAACCTTACCCCCCCCCCTTCTGATTGGTTTGACATAATATCAGGTTATATACAAAAGTTGCTCTTTTTATATGGGATTATGAACAGCTGGTATTGATAAAATATATGAAACTGTAAAAATAAGCCAGTTTTCGGTTATATCTAAGCATTGAGGAGGGGGATGGATTAGTTGAGCCGGAATTTTTGATTTTATGCCAAACTTTTTCCAAATATCTTGGTCACTTTTTTGACATTATACCCCCCTCCCCATCTGTGGTCCCATATATAACTGCATAAATACATTTCATCGTTGTGTCGAATCTTGTGATGACATTCTTTCGCGTTCTTTCATATTGTAAAGTAAGAATTTTATTGGTTGATTTTTTTAATATATTCCTAGGGCTATATCCCGGACCATCAAGGGGAGTGGGTGTATTTTCAGAAAAGAGGCCATGCTATTTGGAAATAGTATAAAATAAATAATTTAATGGTACTGTTTGTGTGTTTAGCATATTTTCTTCAGAAAAGGACAATCACTAAATATTTGGTTTTAGACAATGACAACTAGACTAATGCCCATTTTATGAAGAAGATAACAGTCTTGTATCTGTATAGGGTAGGCTTACAGTTTTACTTAAAAACTGATTCATGGGGACCACGCAGGCTGGACTTGGGCCCCAACCCCTGAAAACGTAAATTTCTCGGCATTTCTTTATTAAATTATAGGTTTTTATATGATCCCCCTTAATTTTTTTAATTAAATCATTTCCAGTTCATTTTTATTAAATCACTGATCTTTTTGTTCGCTCTCCCTTTTATTTCTTTGTCACACAATTTTTTTTTAATTTATGAACAATTTTTCAACCACTTCCGAATGTTCAGTTACTTCCCACTTTTATCAGTATAGCACAACGGTAAGAGCACATCCCGAGGCTGCGTTAACTTAGGTTGTAATCTTGGATGAGACATTATATATATTTTTTTTTTTAATTGGAAAGTTTGAAAATATTAAATATAAGTGAAAGTTCGGGGCAAAAAATCGTTTCGTTTTTGCACAATTTGATCTTTTTTGTTTGTTTTCCTCAACTCATCGACTTTTTCCGTTTATGCATTTAAAACCTAGATAAATTTGGTGTTTTATGTAAAACCCAGGGCTTTTTGTGCCCCTCATGTTCGCTTATATTCATATATTCTTGACAAAAAAAAAAAAATTATCTACTTTTTAGTTCATTTTGAAAATGAGTTTATTTTTTTTTATCGTTTGACCTCCTCCCCTAAAAATTCTTTGTACGTACCTGGACTTGTGAGACCCATCAAAACAGCTTTAGGATAACATGCTTAGGGTTGAATTGTGTGAACTCTTCTTTTATTTCTGATTTTCTTTTGGTTGGAGTTACGATTCAAATTACAAAAGGGAAAATACACATTATGCAAAATAACTGTTGTTTCGTATAGGAACCTCATCTCACCCCGCATGTCTGCAAACTCCATAACAAAACAAAGGCCAAGGAGGAACTTCTGGAACTATTTACAGAACGAGAGCTTGTTGAAGCTCTGGAGGAAGTGAATGTGAACTTAGCATCTGGAGAGGATGAAATAAGTTACTTGATGTTAACCAATTCAAAGCCGAGATTTAGAAAAGCTCTAATCGATGTATATAACGAATCGTGGAAGCAAAGTACCTTTCCCAAAATTTGGAAGAAGCCAATAATTACTCCTGTGAATAAACCGAACAAACCACCAGAAAGGCTATCTTCTTACAGGCCTATATTACTCTTACCCGTCCTTGGAAAAATTATGGAAAAGATGATAAAGAAAAGGCTTGAATTTTTTTTTGAATATAATGGCCTTTTTCCGCAACACCAGTGTGGTTTTAGAAACACAATTGATTGTATACTCATGCTGCAGGAGGCTATTAAAAATTCTAAAAGTCAAAAGAAGGTCCTCGTAGCAGCATTTGTTGACTTCGAATCTGCTTTTGAAAAAATATTAGAGAAGAAGCTATGTCAGATTTTAAAAACAATGGACTTCCCAGAAAAATTCATCTATTTCATCTCTGATTTCCTTAATAATAGAACATTCAAAGTGAAGATCAATGAAGCCACATCCCCTATTTGTAGACTACATCAGAGTTTACCGCAAGGATCGCCACTTAGCCCACTTCTTTTCCTCCTCTTTCTATCCGAGCTCGAATTTTCAAGTGAGAGTTTAGGGCTAGCAGCCTTTGCAGATGACCTCACCATTTGGGAAGTAGGGTACAGCAATAATGAAGCAATTGGAAAGTTAAACGCTGCTCTGAACGAATTAGTTCGATTCTCCAAAGCATTTGGAATGAGTGTATCAGCCCAAAAAACAAAAGCAATGATGTTCAATAACAAAAACATTTCCACTCCAATGGCTCAAATAATTATCGGAGGAGAGAGACTTGAGTTGGTCAAAGATTGCAGATTACTGGGAATGAAAATAGACCATCAATGGACTTGGAATAAACAAGTAGAGGTGATGAAAGAGGTGTGCCTGAAAAGGATTGTAATTCTAAAAAGACTTGCCTCTTCAAAATGGGGAAACTCACCAACTGTATTAGGAACTTTTTACAAACAATATATAAGGCCAAAAATGGAGCATGGGATAGTTGCTTATGGCCATACCAATAAAAAAAAAACATGTTGAAACTGGAAACTATCCAGAACATGGCACTCCGACTGGCTCTTGGCTTGTACCCACACACTTCTAGTGATCGCACTAGGAAACTAGCAGGAGTTGTCCCAATAAGAAAGAGAATAGCCAAAGCCACTGTTAAATATTATACCAGGATGCAAGCCTACGGGGAGTGGCACCCCATTTTCACTCTTTGTCTTGAGAGCGCTAGGCAGCAGAATAAAATCGGGATTGCATCATGGCAAGCTTTTTCAGCACCCTGTCCAAACTGGCCATTGGATAAAATTCAGCTTGATTCTTTTAAATTTCCTCCTCCATGGAAGTTTTGCCAACCAAATGTCAGCCTAAAGCTTATACAAGACAAAAAGGAGAATATCCCACACCAACTAATTAGGGCAGAATTTTAAGAAAAAAGGCTACAGAGTTTAAAGATCTTCTGCACATTTATACTGATGGATCCCTAGTAGGGAATAAATCTGCCGCAGCAGCAATAATTCCACAGACCTCTCTGTCCATTCAAAAGCCTCTCCCACTGAACGCCTCAGTTTTGACGGCTGAACTGGCAGCAATAGTTGAATCACTAGAGGCGGTCAAAAATATTCCTCTCCATTTCAGCAAAGTAGCAATCTTCTCGGATTCTCAGACTGCTCTTAAACTAATCTAAACCTTAACCTGGAACGCAAAGGACACTGATTTGCAGGAGATAAGAGAACAGCTTGATTCTCTATACAAGATTGACATAGCAGTGGCTTTCCAGCATATTCCTAGCCATGCAGGGATCCACTATAACGAAAAAGTGGACATTCTTGCTTCAGAGACTGCAAAGTCGATCAACCCACAGCTTGCTCAAAATTATTCAATCGCACTTAGAGATGCAATTAGAAACCGCCATCCTTATAGAAAGCCTCCTCCTGCTTTGGCTCCAATTTTCAAAGAGCCTGAAATAAATCGGGCCAACTTTAAAATAAAAAGCTTAGCAGTAATACTGAGAAGAGAAGAATTCAGATGGAAGCAGTATAGTGACCCAAATTGTAGACTCTGCAACCTGACTGAAGAAACTTTGCAACACCTTCTCTTTGAATTCACTGCAAGTATTCCTGGAATTTATAAACTACATACCCTATCCCAAAATTTTATACTTCCACTAGATATTAACCTGATTGTGGATGCTCCCTTGCCAGCCTCCATTGAAAAGAAGTTTTACAGAGAGGCAATTGATGTATTAATGAATTTAGATGTTCTTTGAGTGAGTAATATCTTCTGAAGCATTGTAACTTTTAATGAAGAGGGGTCGACAAGCAAAAGAAGGGGAGGGTCCTGTCGCCAAAGCCGTAGAGGTACCTGCCGAGTTTACTCTTAAATTGCGGGGAAATGGTAGCAGGACCCTACGCTTCCCTTGTTTGGACCTTATGAAAAAGTCAATTTAGTTTTCTCCCCCCCCCCTTGTAAGAATATAAATTTAATGATATGGAGGAGAATCCACAAACTTGGAGGCCAAAAATACACCAAATGATGGAGTCCAAGTGATTTCTAACGAAGATGAAGAAAAGTGCAGTTAGAAGCCGAAAGGAGTCCGTTTAGGATTCTAGGTGCTTATTTTTAAGAAGAAGAAGGAACTGAAGACAAGGATTGAAATATTTTTTGTTCGATAAAATGAAAACAAAACACAAACTCTGTCACTCGGAATTGCTTATATCTTCATGTTGAAACGATGCAAATTTGAAGCTAGAGGAGGTGAGACTGAGAATGAGCCAATCTAAAATATTAGACGGGAAGGGAGCGATTAAAATGATTTTTTGGGACTTTTTAAGAAGCTTGATTTATTAAGATCGTTTTTATTAAAATTTAACAATAAAATAAAAAAAAATCTAGTTGGTTTTCTTCTTTTCTTCAAAACTCTAAAGTGTCCTGTGTTTATTGATTTGCCTTTTATTTTGTACGTATTACTCATCAACTTTTGGTTTAAAACACCAATAATGGCAATTAAAAACAATTACAACAAGATAAGCAAAATTGTAGCCTGAGGTTTTATACACGCATTTGGGGGAGGGGGTTTCTGTTGTGCAGATAAACTGGAAGCAGCACTTACAGTTGGAATAAATAGGAATTTCCTGAAGGTAAAGAAGCATGAATTGTTATTATTATATACTTTTTAGGGACCTTTTAAAATTCGGCGGGAGTATTTTTAATGAGATTACGTAAACATTTATTTTTTAAATTATACAGGCAACAAATGTCCCATCCCCCCTTTAAGTACCGTTCTTGCTAGCGAAATTAAGGCACCCTGCCTTGAAAAGAGACTTGAAAAAAGTTACGAAAAAGTTACGTTTTTAAGAGTTGGACGTTACTTAATTTTTTTATCTTGTGGCAACCCTGTAAGAGCCAAGGCTGGAATGGAAATAATACAGAAAGAATTTGAAGCACTTGAACAAACACACAACCTGACCATTTGTCCCTATAGGTGAATTTTCACAGGTTAATCAGAAACCGTTTCTTGCCACCAGGCATGTATCCATATTCAAATTTTTTAATATACAGAAACACTCCCATTTCAAACTGGGGATAGGCCAGGCTATTAACAACACAATTGGGCAAATAGATCTTCTAGGCTAGGCTAACACAAAAATTAGATAGTAAAATAGAAGGTGTGCTAAATATCTCACACCCATTATTTCCCCAAACACATTCAATCAAATTTTGAAAAAGCCATTTTGTTCAACTTAGTTGAAAGTTCTAGAAATTAGTCTTTGAGGATGACAACCCCCCACAGCCCTCAGGGCAAGGGTTGTAAGTTATGCCTTTGGGGCATATAAGGTTTGTATAGAAAGTGATGTTGTAGAAACTTCAAAAAGGGCTCATTCGATTGTAAATTGAAAGGGCTAGTGCCGTTTTTAATTGTCAAAAGCAAATTGAGAGAAACTAACCCTCCTCTCACACCCACTATTTCTCCAAACACATTCAATCAAAATTTTGAGGTAGTCATTTTGTTCAGTGTAGTTGAAAGTTCTGGAAATTATGTCTTTGAGGAAGACAAGCCCCAAGAGACCCCAGGGCAAAGGTTGTAAGTTATGCCCTGGAGGCATATAAGGTTTTTAATAGCTTTGTCAAAAACCCCCAGCCCTCAGGGTAAAGGTTGTAAGTTATGCTCTGGGGACATATAAGGTTTTTATAGAAAGCGTGGCCATATAAACTTTGGAGGGGGATCATGAGTGTGGGGTTGGGGCTGGGGATCACCCTCCCCCCCCCCCCACACATGTTGTATTGTCCCGAAATGCATCTAATAGCAATTTTGCAATAGCCATTCTATTCAAAATAGTCTAAATGTCATATAACAAGGCCTTTGGGGTTGAAACAAACCCCAGGCATGGGTCCATATTCAAATTTTTTAATATACAGAAACACTCCCATTTCAAACTGGGGATAGGCCAGGCTATTAACAACACAATTGGGCAAATAGATCTTCTAGGCTAGGCTAACACAAAAATTTGATAGTAAAATAGAAGGTGTGCTAAATATCTCACACCCATTATTTCCCAAAACACATTCAATCAAATTTTGAAATAGCCATTTTGTTCAACTTAGTTGAAAGTTCTAGAAATTAGTCTTTGAGGATGACAACCCCCCACAGCCCTCAGGGCAAGGGTTGTAAGTTATGCCTTTGGGGCATATAAGGTTTGTATAGAAAGTGATGTTGTAGAAACTTCAAAAAGGGCTCATTCAATTGTAAATTGAAAGGGCTAGTGCCGTTTTTAATTGTCAAAGTGAATTGAGAGAAACTAACCCTCCTCTCACACCCACCATTTCTCCAAACATTCAATCAAAATTTTGAGATAGTCATTTTGTTCAACATAGTTGAAAGTTCTGGAAATTATGTCTTTGAGGAAGACAAGCCCCAAGAGACCCCAGGGCAAAGGTTGTAAGTTATGCCCTGGAGGCATATAAGGTTTTTAATAGCTTTGTCAAAAACCCCCAGCCCTCAGGGTAAAGGTTGTAAGTTATGCTCTGGGGACATATAAGGTTTTTATAGAAAGCATGGCCATATAAACTTTGGAGGGGGATCATGAGTGTGAGGGTGGGGCAGGGGATCACCCTCCCCCCCCCCCCCCCCCTCACACACATTTTGTATTGTCCCGAAATGCATCTAATTGCAATTTTGCAATAGCCATTCTATTCAAAATAGTCTAAATGTCATATAACAAGGCCTTTGGGGTTGAAACAAACCCCAGGGATTAGGGACAAGGGTTGTAAGCTCTGCCCAGGGGGTGTTTAAGGTTTTTATGGAAGGGATGGTTGTTTAACTTTAGAGGAGGCTCAGTCTTTCTTCCTGAAAAATACTATGTCAATATAAAACAAACAGAAATTAATTAAAAAATACTTTTTCAACAAAATAAGTTTTAAAAAAAGTAAATAACTCCATAAAACCAAAATGAACAAAAATAGAATCAAATCATCTACCAAGAATACAACTACCACAAATCAGTATCAATAAATAAATGAAACCCAAAACGAACAGGAATTTAAATATACAACAGAGTCAAACTCAAAATGAGCAGAAATTAATATGAGTAAGGTTCTAAACCCCAAGCTTTCTAAAAGTGAGAATGTAATTTGTACTTTACTGAAAAAGATCTTTTAAATGTTTTTAGAAATCAAAAATCAATTAAGATTTTATGGAATAAATATCAGCATATGTATATTAAACTGACAATGCACATTTTTTCAGTAAATTCATTTGAATTTTTTCCAGTAAAGTACAAATTATATTCTGGCTTTTAGAAAGCTTGGGGTTTAGAACCCTACTCATATTAATTTATGCTTGTTTTGAGTTTGACTCTGTTATTTATTTTAATTTCTGTTTGTTTTGGGTTTCATTTATTTATTGATAGGCTACTGATTTGTGGTGGTTGTATTCTTGGTAGATGATTTGATTCTATTTTTGTTCATTTTGGTTTAATGGAGTTCTTTACTTTTTTTAAAACATATTTTGTTGAAATCTTTTTAATTAGTTACTAGAAAAGCAGGTCTGTTGTTAGGCTTACTTTATTTACCCAGTACCATTAAAGGACTGTAGAAAACTAAATACTTTGGTTAAAAAATTACTAATTGACATTTAAAAAGTTTTATTTATGTATCAATTCCTACATCTGGAATAAGATGGATGTAAAAGGAAAAATAATGGCTAAAAGATAATGTTCTAGAATATTAAAAGCAAATTGAGAGTCATAAGTGTATTTATTGATTAGATCATGTTTATTTTATGCCTATTTCCTGTTTTTAGGGTCTCTTTGTTGTTATTACAGATTGAAAAAAGAGGACTTTATGCTTAAAATATATACTTTTTCAGGCAAGATTAAATTTATACTCCAATTTTTAACGACTTGGAGTGGTGCCAGCCCTTATCTTGTCTTTTTCAAATTTAATTTGATTATTCATTTTGATATTTGTTTTTTTTTTATGTTTTGTTTATTCATCAATAGTAATTTGTGTTTGTTTTGGGTTTTATTTATTACTTGGTTTTTTATTTTTGCTTGTTTTTGGTTTGAATGCTGTTTACCTTTTTTTTTATAAAACCCTGTATAATCCATGTGATTTGATGTGGATTGGCAAACTGGCCATTTCCATTAAGACTTAAGAACAATTTATTATTCCTAACCTACAATTTTTTCTGTAAGAATTTTTGTTTTCTTAAATTATTTTCAGATAAATGCTAATTCTTTTTTTTTTTTTTTTTTTTTTTTTTTTTTTTTTTTTTTTGTAAACATACATATTAACTGACAGGATCAGGCTATCCATGAAGTTATTTCAGGAGGGTCTTAGTTGCCAAAATCCAGGAAATACGTCAGTAAAAGTGGTTAACTAATAGGTATTTGTACACTTTGTGAGGATCCAAGTTCATAAGACATCCTGCATATGTAGCCCACCTGCAGCCGCATGGGATGTATACCACCTAGCAAAACTACTGGAAATATTCAATGTTAATCAGTCAACTCACTTTGACTAGATATTATCAAGAATAGCATCCTTTCATACTTTCTAAGACATTTTGTAAGGGATTTTGCACCCTGTTTTGTTTGTATTCCATTCAGTATGAAAAACCCCTTAGAAAACGATCTGTAATGACTAAACTTTATGTATTCATTGAATCTTACATCTCACTTTATCTTCCCTGTATTCCTGTCTCCAGTTGCTTTAAGAAAGGCCTAGTGGTGTTTTAGTTGCTAATAAATAACCATGAAAGTATTCAAACAGATGATTAAAAGGAAAATTTAAATGGTAAAATTTAATGGGTGAATGCAAAATATAGGCATACTTGTTGTTTTTCCATAAACAAATCTTTTACTGGTATGCCAATCAGAAAACATTAGAAAACAAACAAGTTTGAAAACAATCAAACGAAATTTCTTTTTCTGATGCAAAAATAAGAAAAATTAATAAGAAACCAAGGTTATAAATTAAAATTCGAGAATGTTTAAAAGTTAAATAACTCACAAAATTAGCTTTTATGAGGGGAGGGCTTTCACACCTGTCATCCCCTCACTAAGCATAGATGAAAAACAATAATGGAATAGCTATTATAGTAGGGATTAGTATTAAATCAGGATGAATCAGAATGGGAAAATTATTTCAGCATAATCCTGTCTCTAGTTTGAACTCAATCTTCAGCCTCTATTTCTGGCTGTAATGTTTTTTAGTTCTGGCTTAATTCTAATTAATTCTATTTCTGGCTGTAATGTTATGTTACGTGTTCAGTTTGTTATTTGTGAAACTCTTTGGCTTAGACCATAGGCACAAAAATCTTTTATTCCCCTCACCTTCCCTTTTTTGGGTTGGACCTATGTCACTATCAGGGATTTGTTGTGTTTTCTTCTAAAGTTTTCAGTTAAATATGCTTGCAAGCATTGAAAGTAACATTTTTATTCTAGGAATATAACCTTAATAAACATTACTAATTCAGATTCGTTTGGAGAAATTGTCAGTGTTGCAGCTGAAAAGGTTCCTGACTCCAACGATAGTGGAGTAACATTTGACTCTAGGTAGGATAGCAATAGTTCTTAGATGCTTTGTTTAGTTCTGTAAATGTTTTACTATAAACACCATGGCATATATGCACATAAGGTACCTAAGAAAGGAACAGTATAAGGTTAAATTGGAACAGCAACTCAAAAAGTGGCAGTTTGTTTTAACTACCTCCAGTACACCTTACGTTTACATAGACACTATTATATATTTGGTTAATTTGTTCTCTAGACATTGTTTTTTTTTTTTTTTTTTTTTTTTTTTTTTTAAGAAAAAGAAAAATATTGGTTGTGAGCCAAATATTTCTTTTCGTTAAAAAAAAAAAAAAATAAATAAACTTGGAACTAAAGAACAATATCTTGATTGAAACAATCAATTAGAAACGAGTAACCTTAAGTCAAACTAGAACAGTAATTCAAACATATGTATATTTAATTGCAATTTACTATCGCTAGGTTTGAAAAATCTTTAAATTAGACATTAATTTGTCCAGTGTTTTTTCTTGTTTTTCTTGAAGGTTATTTTGGAAAAATTCCCCCTTATTATGCAATATAAGCTAGTCTTTTACATATTAAGTATTAGTGTTTTGATGCCTCTAGTTAAAGTACCAAAGACATCAAAATGAAAACATTTTTGCTTCCTGACCCCATCTTGGTCTATTCATTCCTGAAATTTTCTACGTTTTTTATTTTGGCTATTAATTATTAACATCTTTCTCTTTGTGTCCTTTTGCTCCTTTATTGCCACATTGAATCAGGAAGAGAAAGAAACGAAAACTTCTCCTGTTTACAGAAAAAGCCGATAGTCAAATATTTCTATGATTGGTTGGGCATGCAAGCATTTACTGTTTAGCAAATGAATGAATGAATGCATTTAATACCCATCAATGAAAAAAAACAGATGGAGCACAAAAAAGAAAAACGAAACAAAAAAGCACAGGACTAATTCATCTATATAAAAAAAAAAAAAAAAAAAAAAAAAAAAAAAAAAAAAAAAAAAAAAAAAAAAAAAAAAAAAAAAAAAAAAAAAACAGAAACAAATACTGACTGCTGTTAAAATTGACTAAGAAAAAAGTAATGTCTTTCAAATTACAAGAAAAAAAAAGATTTTATTGATATGTCAATAGTCAACTAAAGGGATAAACACAACAAAATAGGATAGCATAATTGGTTTTTATGAAAATTAATTAAAAAAAAATTTTCCACAAAATAAGTTTTTCAAAGAAAAGTAAAGGACTCCATTAAACCAAAAATGAGCAAAAATAAAATCAAATAAACTACCAAGCGTGAAACTACCACAAATCAGCATCGATAAGTAAATGAAACCCAAAACGAACAGAAATTACAATAAATAACCGATTCAAGCTCAAAACGAGCAGAAATTAACATGAGTAGGGCTCAAAACCCCTATGCCGTTCCAAAGCCAGAACATAATTTGCACTTTACTGAAAAAAAATAAATGTTTTACATTTATAACTTTAATAAATCAAATAATATTAACATTTTGATTAACAAATATCAGTATAAGTATATTAAACGGACAATGCTCATTCCATTTGTATTTTTTTTTTTGCCCTACATTGTTCTTATATGCCCTCAGGGCATAACTTAAAACCCTCGCCCCGAGGGTTGTGGGGGAGTGTCCTCCTCAAAAAAATATTTTCTATCTGGAAATCAACTACGCTGAACAAAATCGCTATCTAAAATTTTGATTGGGTGTGTTTGGGGACACAAGAGTGGAGCGTGGGGGGGGGGGTGAACTCCCTACTCAAAGTCTGTTAGAAGTACTTCTTCTCTTCCATTGAAAATTTAAATCTTTTGTAAATATTTATTTCTTGCTGTTCTTTAAAGCGAAATAAGCTTTAGTAGCTCCTGGATGAGCCTCCAAAATGTTTTTTTTCTCGTTTTATCATCATTTAAAACAATTATGTTTTTGATCATTTCAGTTTCCAGATTAGTCATCCAAAGTTACTTTTTCTGTTCTGTGGAAAGTTACTTTGTCATTGTTGAACGGGGAGGGGGTTTACAGACACCTCTGCCGGTATTGGAGAAATCTCAAATGCCACCAGAGTAATCTGGCGATACCCCAGAGCCGAGCGTAACTCCCAAGCGCCACGAATTTCTACGTGCCCCGTCTCTGGCGGTTTGCACAACTGTCAGGGTTCTTTGACAAGTGTACTTTCCCCATGGTATAAGAATGCTACAGTATTTGGCCCCAGGCACCATAAAGATTGAACTCCTCACTTCGCCTTTCTTTCCCTCGAGGAAAGATGTTTTGCTTAGTATAGGATTCTCTTCCTATACCAAGCTAATCTAATCTCAGCCTCTCTCTGGGTTTCAGATCCTAGCTAGGCTAATCAAAAAGAAGTCAAAGGTATAAACGAAAAGAAATCTTACTATATTCACTCTGAACTCTGTACAAGAACTAAAACCAAAAACTCTTAGAATTAATGAAGACACTTTTTGCCACGTCTCCGTGCATGCACCTCTGACCAAAGGCAATGAATGGCCGAATCAAATTAAATTACCCAGTATCATATGAAGCTTTTCGGGCTCTAAATTTAAGCTGTAGGCCTACGAGTCATCGCTCGTCTGTATTTTTCTGGCTTAGATAAATTAGCGAAATCTTTCATGACGTCACATGGTAAGAGCTTGGTTCAAGGTTTAAACATTACAATTGAAGATAAAATAAGTTAAGTTTACGAAAAGGGCATTTTTCTGATAAATAGAGCCAAAGGTCCCAAGAGTCATGATTTAGTGAAATTCAATAAATTAATGTCTGTTATTTGTTATCTGTTATTTGTAACGCTTGTGTGTTTTTTTTTGTTGAAACTTTTGTGTTTAATTCATACCTGAAAACTGTGATTTTCTTAGGTTTTTCTTTCGATTGTTTCGAAATTTTGAAGTTTCTAGAGCAGTACAACCTTTTTGTGCTTGTTTTCTGGTTGAACCGTGAAAATAACTAGTTGAACTGGAAAACACTTTTTGTCCATTACATTAACATAAAGTAGTTGGAAGGGAAAATACTGCAAAGGAATTTGTCAATTATTTTACCATGGCAAGACTTTCAAATTTACTCAAATTAATTTGTTCTGTTTCGGTTTACACATAACTTATTCATCAACCCCAGTACCTTTGAAAATTAATACAAAAGTAATGAATACATGCAATAAATGTAATGAATAAATGCAAATAATATTTATGTTTAGGTTTTTATATAATAGTGTTAGGTTTTTAGGTTCGAATCTACAATAGTGTGGCTCTCCGGCATATTCTATATTTGACCCCATTTTCGGACATTTTTGCTGAATCTGATTGGCGAGTGTTGCGAAAGTGCTATTTTAAGTACGCAAAGTTTTTGCTTCAGGCCCCTCGGTGGTTCAAGAATAGGTACATCGTTAACCGTTTTGGCGTGGTGGAACCGGTTCAGGCCGGGGATGAACAGTTTCAGAAACTGGGTAACCTGTGCTCGTCTCACCTGTGGAAGGGTGCACAATTATAGATTTGGTATTATTAGTAATTTGTGTATATCTCTATGACATGGTTTTTTGTTTTCCTTTCTTTTATTGTACTCCATCGTTTTCTTTTTTGTTTATATATGGGTAATAAAGAACATTCATTCATTCATAATTAGGTCGCGATTGAGAGAAGCTAGATGGCGTTTATCATTAGTTGTTCTAAGATTCTTTTGATGTTTTGAGTCCTATTAGTCTTTTTAGTTTTTATAGTATTTCATGGTTTTTCCTAGTCTTTGGTTTAGAATGTAAAACAAAATTCTTTGTTAACAGATTTCTAATAATTTGCCTTCTTTTTTGAGTTATTGCAGTTTTTACTCTCTGAAATAGAAGCAAATAATTTTGGTACTGTTTTACTTAATGGTACACACCGCTATAGACTCTATCAAGGAGAGACAGAACGGGAGAGATGTAATCAAACGAGAGAGACTGATAACCGGTACTAAAACAGTTGTTAGAGTGGAATGATAAGTGATTGAACTAATATGAATTTTAAAATTACAATTTGGGATTTAAAATAAAATAGGATGAATACATAATAGTTTAGAAACAAATTTGGGCTATATATTTGCACATTAGGGGGGTGGGGGGTAAAGCATAGCATATATTAAATACGTAACCTAAACTAGGTACCCCCCCCCCCTAAACCCAAAAAACAACATTTTAAATATTGTAGACATTTTAGCATTCTGGGCACATAATTGTCATTTGTAATTCTTTTTATTTTGTTCATAAACCATTATAACCGGGTATCTGTCTCTCCCGTTTGACTAGTTTCCTTGATAGAGTCTATAGCGGTGTGTAACATTAAGTAAAACAGTACCCTACATGTTAAGTGTAATTAGTCTAGTTTAGGTTTCGAGGCATTACTTTTGTTTATGCCCCAGCACTGCATTTCGTTTAACTTCAATTCGAGTGGCCTAGTGTAACTGATAATCCTACTTTTAAGAATCTGTCACTTTTCAGAGTTCTGCTGGGGAAGGATTCCGAACAACTAGCATTATCGGCTCGTGTCATTGCTGAAAGACTACACAAAGAAGGTCACATAAATCCCCTTATTCTGTCTTTTGGATATCCAAAGCTAGATTATAACCTTGCTCGAGCTGCTGCAGAAGAACTGGTGAAATTGAAGTGGTGGTAAATGTCTGTGGTAACGACACTGTTTGGGCAGGTAGTCATTGGGCCACCTGGCAGTGGAAAGACTACCTATTGCAAGGCAATGGCCGAATTCTTGAAAAGCATTGGGCGTAAAATAACGCTTGTAAATTTAGGTAAGTAATAGCGCGATGGTGGTCACATCATATTGATAAAAATAACTAGATTAATAAATGATGTGTCCTTGATTTTAAGACTTACACTTGTAATATAGAAGTAGAGAATTGGATTTCCAAGAAATCGGCTTAAAAAGCTTGTATCCACTCTAAATTTGTTCCATACTATTGCGTATTAATGTTATGTCTTTATGTGTTTTTGTGAGATTCATCTTACAGATATGAAAACTAATGTGCAAAGTTTCCATGTTTTCTCATCTCAAAAGATTACACCTTAATTCTTTACTTTTACCGGTCAATTATGCATTTTATAATTGATAGTTAAATCATGTTCGCTCGACAAATTACGAATGGGATGCATAACTGTCACTGTAGTGGTGTGAAATCTTAAATCTATCCATAAGCGTGACTATTGTGTGGGCTGAGCATTAGTCTTATGTATCTTCTTCTAATTTGTAATCTTCTGATTCTTTAATTTATTTTACGTCGTACCTAACCTTCAGTGTATGCTTTAAACGGAAGAGCCATAAAAATGTGGCTTATATTTGGGGATGACTTTCAATTGAATAAACTACATTATATATTGCAAGGGTAATACATGCAAAATAATGAAATTTTAATTGAAAATAAATATAATTGTAGGAAATCAATCAATGGTCGTGCTTTATGCTTCAAACCAGAAGGAAAACTAAACTGTTAGTGCAAGTCATATTGCCAAAATCAGTTTGCATTTCATCCTTTAAATTGTTTACAAGAGAATATTCCATATTGTTATTGTATAAAATTAGGCTAAAAAAATTGAACCAGATAAAGACAACTTTGTGTCTTCTTTTCTTGAAAAAAGGAAAAGGAGAAATTCGTTATATTTAATATTCTTAAAAGTGCTCTGATTTTATGAAATGAGTGATTAATTGGGGGGTCCTCAATAATTGTTTTTTCCTTTCTCTATTTCGACACACTGGAAAAGCGGAAATTTTTTTAATCTACCACACTGATACAATTCAGGCATGTAAAAAATTAATTATCCCATGAAGTAATTAAAGGGGAACTTGAAATCTGTAGCAGTGTATTAAATTTTCTGAAACCACGTACTGTCTGAAACCAAGCTCTGAAGCCAAGCCCTTGGACGACAGAAAAAAAACAACTTTTTTCATCTAACTCCTCAAATCTTCTCAGTTTTCGTAAATTAAAATTAAAACATTGAGACTTGATGTGGAAGAAGTATAGAAACGTGGAACGCAGAACAGTTGCAATAAAAGCAAGTGTTGATATTCCTTAAGAGCCAAGTTTGGTCGTTTTTCGCTCACAGTATCAGTTCACTTTGGTACCACAAACGAAATGTGGAGCTTCTCAAAAAGCTTAATATTTTAAATAAAAGCTATATAGTTGCATAAAAACGTTTATTTACAGACTAAGATCGAATTTCGTCCTTTTTGGGGTTTTGCATTCTTAAAATGTAGCTAACAATATAATATAGAAATAGCAATAACTTACAGTATTAGAGGGGGGGGGGAGAATTGGAATTGTTACGTCAGTGATAAACATATTCATGAAAAATAGTTAACAACACAACTGCCATTTTTTTGCTTCCAAACTGCAATTTCAGCCCCAAGTAAGGCAAAATGTCGTTAAATCAAAATTCTGAGATAGCCGTTCGATTCAAAATTTAAATATTAAATTTCGAAGTTTCTTAGGATATATTCTGACGCAAGCATCTCTTGCTGCAGAGATGATTTCAATGCTTCACGCGCAATTTAGATTCGCCTCGCTTATACTAGACTCCCTTGTCTAAAACTATGCTTGCTCTGCTTGATCCTTGTCCCTCGTGGAAACGAACAGAGTGACTAGTCAATATTATTCTAATACGGAAGAGGCCTTAATGATTAGTTTTCTCCTCTCTGTAAATATTAATTGTAAGAAATGTTGAACTCCATTAAGTGTAAAATGGAAAGAAACCTTCAAGTGTTGCAATCCTATATTACCATCCTTTTTGAGAAAGTTAAAAAAGAGAAAGAAAGTCGCGGATTTTTTCATACAAAATGAAGAATGACAGGTGAGAAATAAAACAAATTAGCAAATAAAATATTAACGTCCTTTAAAAAAAGGCTTTTCTCTGAAAACAATATATGCTAGTGCCTTTCAATCCATCCATAGAAGCCAACCGTAAGCAAAGGGAATTTTTGTCTATAATAACCGGAACTCCGAAGACAGAATTTAAAGATCAATCAAACAGTTTGTAGTAACGAACTGCAAGTAAGGAGCGACCCGGCTCAATTGTAACCAAAACTCTAAAAAACGAAATTTTGGTAGACCGATAGATACATCAAAAGAATTGGATTTTTATGCTGATTTCGAACGTATAAGTTTCATCAAGTTTAGTGTTACCCATCAAAAGTTACGAGCCTGAGAATATTTGCCTTATTTTCGAAGAAGGGTAGGGGGGGGAACACCCCTAAAACTCGTAGAATCTTAATGAAAATCAATCCATCAGATGCAGCGTATCATATAACCCTACTGTAGAGGTTTCAAGGTCCTATATACAAAAATGTGGACTTTTGTATACTTTTTTTTTTCAGAAGAAAGATCACGGATGCGAGTTTATTTGCTGTTGTTTTTTGTTTGCTTTTTTCCCCAGGGGTGATCGTATCGACCCAGTGTTCCTAGAATATCGAGAGAGGGCTCATTTGAACGGAAATCAAAAGTTCCAGTGCCCTTTTTAAGTGACCAAAAAATTGGAGGGCAACTAGGTCCCCTCCCACGCTCATTTTTTCCCAAAGTCACCGGATCAAAATTATTGAGATAGCCATTTTGTTCAGCATAGTCGAAACATCTAATAACTGTCTTTAGGTGTAAAATGACCACCCACAGTCCCTGGGGGAAGGGCTGCAAGTTGTGAACTTTGCCCATTGTTTACATATTATTATTATTATTAACAATTTTATTATCTCTTTCAAAAATTTTAGAATTTTCTTCAATTCTTCCAAATTCACGGGCAATGTTTAATAAGTCATCAGCAAAGCAAACTAGGGAAAGATCTATATTTTTAGAAATGCAAGATTTTATATAATTTTCTTGTGCAGGAATCACGCTATTGTTGAAAGCTGGAGCAGAAGTAGGTACGCCTTGACGAGTACCCTTCTTTACTGGGATTCTAACAGAATGTGTTTGCTTCTCATACTTGATCTTGATTTCGGCCTCGAGGTTTTCATACATATCTCTCAGGGGTAGGAGTGTGTCATATTGGACGCCGCGCTTTGCCATTTCAAGTACAATTTGTTCGTATATTAATGGTTCAAAAGCTCGTCGTACATCATATATGCCAAACCAAGCCCAGGCTGGAAACTGAACTGGAAAGGCGGTGTGTAGCATTTCGTATTAATTTCTTCAATAATCAGAAGTTAGAATATCTTGCAAAAAGTGGTAGATACTGTTATAGGTCGAAACGATATGCATTCCCCAGGAGGCTTTCCCTTTTTTGGTACCGGTGTAAGACTTCCGACGCAGAACGCACTAGGAGCAATACCTTGTGCAAAAATCATCTGGAACTAGAGGGTTAAATGTTCAATAAGCAGAAACGACGGGTTTTGTAGGTAGACTGCAGAAATTTTGTCAATGCCTTGCTATCTCTTTTCTTAAGATGACCGAGGGCGTTCCAAATGTCAGAAACTGATACAACACGATCGGTACGACTTGCATGTGATGGTTGGTTATTGAGATAATATTTGAATTTTGTGTTTTTTTCTGGGCACGGGGGTGAAAATTCTTGTTCATAGTGTGCTTTCCATGACTCTAAGGGGATTGACGATGCATCAGTGGCTGGTTTTTATCTTGCATGGACCTCCAAATATTATTGGGGTTTCGCTGAGCAATTTCCGATGACTTATAAATAATTTTTTGCGCGATGGTTAGCTAGCTCTTTGGCAAATTTACGTTTGGTGCGAAGCCGGATTTCATTCACTATTCCGGTTCGTGGACATCCGCAATCTTTCCATACAGAGAGCCAGAATTTAGCCTTATCACACGCATCAACTAAAGCCGCATTTTCTGACAAACCCTTTACTTGTGTTCCTGTTTTGTTCCAGTTCCACAGCTAGACGAAGTGCACATGACAACTGAGCAGTGTATGTGTTAAGCTGAATTCGCCCTTCCTTTTCGTGGCTAGGAGTGGATCGTATTAGCAGATTGTATGGAACTTTTATTTTTGATATAATGCTATCACATATGTGATTGTAAAGGAAGGGATCCTTTTTGTTCCAATCCGTAAGCTCTACCCATTTCTGCGATCTTTCTTTTTGACTAGTTTGGTGAGGGCTTGAAAAGGGAGGTGCTATATTCAATTCTATTGAGAAGTGGTATGAAGAAAAGCGCGCACTTGAGAGGTCGGAAGCTGTTTTGAACAAATCACATGGTCAAGATCAGATGTGGAACCTGAGCTATGTATGTATGTGAGTTTTGTGTTTTGCCTGACACGATAAACAAGTCATCAAGTAAACCGTAAATCATATTTTCCCGAGCACTAGATTCTATACTATCAATCTCGTTGACATTATCACTCAATGAGTAATTAAAATTTACCTAAAATAACTGTAGGGAGTTTCCTACGTTTAGCTAGGAGAAGGCACTCTGATAGTTTAGCGATACTTCTGGCAAAAAGCGAATCTGAATGGTCATCCCGGTAATCTGTCGGCAGATACACGTTAACTACTACTAAATTACCCCCAATTTGCACTGCAAGGATATTTTCCGTTGAGAATAAAATCTTTGACTCAATATCTCTCCGAACATAAGTTACAAGTCCACCAGAGGGTCGACCAAGGGACTGCTTACGCTCAGCAGGAATAGCATACATCAAATGAAACTGAAAAGTGTCTAACTGATTCACAGACAATGGAAGAGCAAAGTGCTCTTGAACATTTCAGCTATTATTAAAGATCGGTTAGCAAAATTGCCGTTTATGTTCCGAGACACAAGGTTCATTAAATTCGAGAAACACCGGATCTCATATCAGACTTTGTAGACTTGTTTGTAGGACAGCGTACGCTATAGCATGTGTGTCCACTTGAGTTGCAGCTCGTGCAGAAGGCTGGCTGATTGCACTTGTTTAAGGCGATCGGAAGTGTGATCAGTTGATCCACATTTCGAACACTTTGGTTGATTTGTGCATTCGGCTGCAAGATGACCAACAAAATGGCACTTATAACACCATTTTGGCAAAACTACAAAGGGCTGTGCTGATAGTTTCTCGTAGTGTATTTTCACAGAATTACGAAGAAAAAACTCGAGCTCGGTTCGCGATTCGAAATGTACTTTGAAGACACGTGAGGTACCATATTGCAGTATTTTTACGGCATTTGGGATGAGTGGTTTGAGTGACTGTTCATCGAAGTCCTCCGGGACTCGTTTCAGGACACCAATGGGGCTCGGCGAGCAGACAGATGCCGTAACACCCTGACTGTTATTCTTCAACGAAGCGACAACTGCATCTGCTGTTTTTTTAGATTAATTAAAAAAACTTTTTCCACAAAATAAGTTTTTCAAAGAAAAGTAAAGAACTCCATTAACAAAAAATGAGCAAAAATCAAATCAAATAATCTACCAAGCGTGAAACTACCACAAATCAGCATCGATAAATAAATGAAACCCAGAACGAACGGAAATTACAATAACTAACTTAGTCAAACTCAAAACGAGCAGAAATTAACATAAGTTGGGCTCAAAACTATGCCTTCCCAAGGCCAGAACATAATTTACACTTTACTGAAAAAAAAATATAAATGTTTTTACTTTTATAACTTTAATAAATCAAATAATATTAACATTTTCATTACTAGATATCAATATATGTATATTAAACTGACAATGTGCATTCATTTGTACTTTTTTCAGTAAAGTGCAAATTATGTTCTGGCCTTGGGAAGGCATAGGGGTTTTGAGCCCAACTTATGTTAATTTCTGCTCGTTTTGAGTTTGACTCGGTTATTTATTGTAATTAAATAAAAAAAGAAACAAGCTTTTTTAACTGAAAGTAAGGAACGACGTTAAAACTTAAAACGAACAGAAATTATTCCATATATGAAAGGGGCTGTCCCCTCCTCAATACCTCGCTCCTTACGCTAAAGTTTGAATATGTAACACAGCTTTATTTTTTAAAACAATAAAAAACTTTAGCGTAAAGAGCGAGGTATTGAGGAGGGGACAACCCCTTTCATATACGGAATAATTTCTGTTCGTTTTAAGTTTTAACGTCGTTCCTTACTTTCAATTAAAAAAACTTGTTTTTTTTTTATTTAATTTTTGAACATTTTTGAATTAATGCAGGTTTTGATTTTGGCTCACCGTACATGAATAATTAAAACAAAATTTGCATATTAATTTTACTTTTATTTGGTTCAATGGCTTTCTCGAAAGTTGTTTAATTTTATTTACGAACGTTTTCATTAGTAGTAAATATACGTAACTTACGAATTAACTTGCGTAACGAACTTCTGTATTCATATATTTTTAATACGTATATTAGGGGTTCGCCCCCTAGTTAATATCTTGCTCTTTAAGCTAAGGTTCGAATTTTGTTCAAATTCTTTAAAAATGACCGCTCAATCACAAAAACTGTTAATTAGAATAAATAGCTCTTATGAAAGTACTAAAAAATCTTTGGCTTAAAGAGCAAGGTATTGACTAGGGGGTGAACCCATTCATATACGTAATATTTTCTGTTCGTTTTAAGTTTTGATGTTGCTGCTTACTTTTAGTTTTCTTACCTTTTTAATTTCTTTAATTTCTTACCTTTTTTTTAAATAATGCTGGGAAATCTGGCGTCCCCTTCATAGCAATGTCCCTTCCCCCATGAAAAGTTCCTTCATGGAAAGATCCTCCCACATAACCCCCGACCCATCCCCCCTCCCCACTACCAGAAAAAATCCCCCCTGAAAACGTCTGTATACTTCCCAATAACCAATACTATATGTTAACATTGGGTAAAGTTCATAAATTTCAGCCCTCCCCCCGAGGACTTCGGGGGATTAAGTCATCCTAAAAGACATCGTTATCATATCTTCGACCATGCTGAACAAAATGGCTATCTCAAATTTTGATCGGGTGACTTTGGGAAAAAAATGAGCATGGGAGGGAGCCTAGTTGCCCTCCATTTTTTTGGTCACTTAAAAAAGGGCACTAGAACTTTTAATTTCCGTTCCAATGAGCCCTCCCACGATATTCTAGGACCACTGGGTCGATACGATCACCCCTGGGGAAAAAAACAAACAAATAAACACGCATCTGTGATCTTTCTTCTGGCAAAAAAATGCAAAATTCCACATTTTGGTAGATAGAAGCTTGAAACCTCTACAGTAGGGTTCTCTGATACGCTGAATATGATGGTGGGATTTTCATTGAGGTTCTATAGCGTTTAAGGGGTCTTCCCCCTTTTTTCGAAAAACAGCCAAATTTTTTTAGGCGCGTAACTTTTGATGGATAGGACTAAACTTGATGAAACTTACATATTTGAAATCAGCATTAAAAGCTGATTCTTTTGATCTATCTATTGGTATCAAAATCCTGTTTTCTACAGTTTTGGTTACCACTGAGCCGGGTGGCTCCTTACTTACAGTTCGTTACCACGAACTGCTTGATTTCTGTTCGTTTGGGGTTTCATTTATTTATCGATGCTAATTTGTGGTAGTTTCAAGCTTGGTAGATTATTTGATTTTATTTTTGCTCATTTTTTGTTTAATGGAGTTCTTTACTTTTCTTTGAAAAACTTATTTTGTGGAAAAAGTTTTTTTTAATTAATTTCTGTTCATTTTATATTGACATAGTCTTTTCAGAGAATAAGAAAATAATACTTTAAATCTTTTCGTTTTTTAAGAATTTATAGTTTGGCCTGCTATTTGTATGCTGGAGAAAAATTTTCAGCAATTTTTAACAACATACACCCTCTTAAAAATCTGGACACAAATAGTAGTGTTTAATTTAGTTTCATACCTCCTCTAGTTGACCTGAAATGAAAAACTTGATACCATTCGCAAAAAAATCTGTTTTGCTTTCTTTGATAGCTTAGATACACTTACGCTATTTTGATTTGGTCAAATTTTAAGAGCAGAAGCAGCCCCGAAAGTTTGAACATAATACCCTCAGTCGTTCTTGGGATACTGCTGAGATGCCTTATTGGTAATTAGCATTAACACAGTGCATTTTGATTTAATCTTATGGCAACATTTAGTTTTTAAACAAAGTCAAATGGGAGGGTGGGCGTGGGAGGGGGATTAGTTTCCCTCCAATCACTTTCGACTATTAAAAAGGGTATCAGCCCTTTCTATATTCAATCGAATGAGCCCTTTTCGAAGTTCCTACGACAACTCCTTCGATACGAAGTGCCCTGGTCTAAACAACAACAAAAAATAATAAATTATACCCGCATCGATCTTTACTATAAAAATGTCGAGCCTTCCAATCACTTTCGACAATTAAAATGGGCACTAAGCCTTTCGATTTCCAGTCGAATGAGCCCTTTTTGAGTTTCTACGACAACATTTCCTGTAAACACCTTAAATGCCCCCTGGGCATAAATTACAACTCTTATCCTAAGGGCTGTGAGGGTGGTTGTCATCCTCTAAGACCTAATTTCCAGAACTTTCGACTACGTTAAACAAAAAGGCTATCTCAAAATTTTGATTGGGTGTGTCTGGGAAAATGGTGGGCGTGAGAGGGGCGTTAGTCTTTCTCCAATCACTTTAAACTATTAAAAAAGGCACTAGCCCTTTCAATTTCCAACCAAATGAGCCCTTTTGAAGTTTCTACGACAACGCTTTCAATAAAAAACTTTATATGCCCCCAGGGGATAACTTACAACCCTCGCCCTGAGGGCTGGGGGGGGTTGTTATCCTCAAAGACCTAATTTCCAGAACTGTCTACTACGTTGAACAAAATGGCTGTCTGAAAATTTTGATTGGATGTGTTTGGGGGAATGGTGGGCGTGAGAGGGGGTTAGTTACCGTCCAATCACTTTCAACTATTAAAAAGGGCACTAGCCCTCTCAATTTCCAATTGAATGGGCCCCTTTTGAAGTTTTTACGACAACTCTATCATTAAAAACCTTATATGCCCCCAAGGCATAACTTACAACCTTTGCCCTGGGGACTCTGGGGGGTTTGTCATCCTTAAAGACCTAATTTCCAGAACTTTCAACTACGTTGAACAAAATGGCTATCTCTAAACTTTGATTGAATGTGTTTGGGGAAATGGTGGGTGTGAGAGGGGGGGGGGGTAATTACTCTCCACTCAGTTTCGACTATTAAAAAGGGCAATTTCAATTTCCAATCAAATGAGCCCCTTTTGAAATTTCTACAACAACTTTCTGTATAAACCTTATATGCCCCCAGGCCTTAACTTACAACCCTTGCACTGACGGCTCTGAAGGGGTTATCATCTTTAATGACCTAATTTCCAGAGCTTTCGACTTCGTTGAACAAAATGGATATCTCAAAATTTTGATTGGATGTGTTAGGGGAAATGGTGGGCGTGAGAGGGGGGGGGGGTTAGTTGCCCTTCAATCATTTTCGACTATTAAAAGGGCAATAGCCCTTTCATTTTCAATTGAATGAGCCCTGTTTGATGTTTGTACAACATCGCTTTTTATAAAAACCTTGCATGCTCCCAGGGCATAACGTAAAACCCTTGCCCTGAGGGTTGTGGGGGGATGGGTTGTCATCCCTAAAGACCTAATTTCCAAAACTTTCAACTGCGTTGAATAAAATGGCTATCTAAAAATTTTGATTGGATATGTTTCGGGAAAAGCTGGGCGTGAGAGGGGGTTAGTTGCCCTCAAATCACTTTTGACTATTAAAAAGGGCACTAGCCCTTTGAATTTCCAATCGAATGAGCCCTTTTTCAAGTTTCTACGAATAAATACCTTAAAAAAATACCTTCTAACAAAAACCTTATATGCCCCAGGGCATAACTTATAACCCTTGCCCTGAAGACTGTGGGGGGAGTGTCCTGCTCAAAGGTATAATTTCCGGATTTTTAAACTGCGTGGAACAAAATGGCTATCTAAAAATTTGATTGGATATGCTTGGGGAAATAGTGGGCGTGGAAGGGGTGTTAGTTGCCTTACTATTAAAGAGGGCACTAACCATTTCAATTTCCAATCGAATGAGCCCTTTTTGAAATTTCTACGACGACGCGTTCTATAAAGACCTTATATGCCCCAGGGCATAACTTACAACACGTGCTCTGAGGGCTGTGGGGAGTGTCCTCCTCAAAAACATAATTTTCATCTGGAAATCCACAACGCTGAACAATATGAATGTCTAAAAATTTTGATTGGATATGTTTGGGGAAAAGGTGGGCGAGAGAGGGGGGCTAGTTGCCCTCAAATCCCTTTCGACTATTAAAAAGGGCACTAGACCTTTGAATTTCTAATCGAATGAACCCTTTTTCAAGTTTCTGTGACAAAGATTTCGATAAAACTTATATTCCCCCAGGGCATAACTTATAATCCTTGCCCTGAAGACTGCGGGGGGAGTGTCCTGCTCTAAGATATAATTTCGTGAACTTTAACTGCGTGGAACAAAATGGCTATCTCAAAATTTTGTTTGGATGTGTTTGGGGAAATGGTGGGCGTGGAAGGGGTGTTAGCTGCCTTCCATTTACTTTCGACTATTAAAAAGGGCACTAGTAATTTCAATTTCTAATCGAATGAGCCCTTTTTGAAGTTTCTACGACAACGCGTTCTATAAAAACTTTATATGCCCCCAGGACATAACTTACAACCCTTGTCCTGAGGGCTGTGAGGGGGTTGTCATCCTCAAAGACCTAATTTACAGATTTTAAAACTACGTTGAATAAAATGGCTATCTCAAAATTTTGATTGGATATGTTTGGGGAAAAGGTGGGCGTGAGAGGGGGGTTAGTTGCCCTCCGATCACTTTAGACTATTGAAAAGGGCACTAGCTCTTTAAATTTCCGATCGAATGAGCCTTTTTTGAAGTTTCTACGACAACGCGTTCTATAAAAACTTTATATGCCCCCAGGACATAACTTACAACCCTTGCTCTGAAGGTTGTGGGGGAGTGTCCTCCTCAAAAACATAATTTCTATCTGGAAATCAACTACGCTGAACAAAATGGCTATCTCAAAATTTTGATTGGATGTGTTTGGGGGAATGATGTGTGTGGGGTAGGAGGGGGGCTAGCTGCCCTCCAATCACTTTTGACTATTCTAAAGGGCACTAGCCCTTTGAATCTCCAATTGAATGAGCCTTTTTTGAAGTTTCTACGACAACGCCTTCTATAAAAACCTTATATGCCCCCAGGGCATAACTTACAACCCTTGCCTTGAAGGTTGTGGGGAGTGTCCTCCTCAAAAACATAATTTCTATCTGGAAATCAACTACGCTGAACAAAATGGCTATCTCAAAATTTTGATTGCATGTGTTTCGGGAAATGGTGGTCGTGGAAGGGGTGTTAGTTGCCTTCCAATCACTTTCAACTATTAAAAAGGGCACAAGCCTCTCCAATTTCCAATTGAATGAGTTTCGAAGTTTCTACGACAACTTCTTCGATACGAAGTGCCCTGCTCTAAAGGAAAAAAAATAATAAATGATACATTATGCCAACATCGTTCTTATATGCCCTCAGGGCATAACTTAAAACCCTTGCCCCGAGGGTTGTGCGGGAGTGTCCTTCTCAAAAACATATTTTGTATCTGGCAATCAACTACGCTGAACAAAATGGCTATCTCAAAATTTGATTGGATGTGTTTGGGGGAATGATGGGCGTGGGGTGGCTAGTTGCCCTCCAATCACTTTTGACTATTAAAAAGGGTACTAGCCCTTTGAATTTCTAATCGAATGAGCCTTTTTTGAAGTTTCTACGACAACGCCCTCTATAACAACCTTATATGCCCCCAGGGCATAACTTAAAATCCCTGCCCCGAGGGTTGTGGGGGAGTGTCCTCCTCAAAAACATATTTTCTATCTGGAAATCAACTACGCTGAACAAATGCCTATCTCAAAATTTTGATTGGATGTGTTTGGGGGAATGATGGGCGTGGGGGGGGGGCTAGTTGCTTTCCAATCACTTTCGATTATTAAAAAGGGCACTTGCCACTCCAATTTCCAATCCAATGAGCTCTTTTCGAAGTTTCTACGACAACTCCTTCGATACGAAGTGCCCGGGTATGGAGAAAGAAGAAGAAAAAAAAAAATAATACATTGTGCCCACATCGTTCTTTACTTAGGCAGCGCTATCGCGCTGCCTATGATTTTACAACTATTTTCCAATCATTTTTTGATTTGTGAAGCTCATTTATATTGTCACCACTGGGACATAAGGTGTCAATAAACTCCTTTCGGGCAGTAGGAGTGTTCAAACTATCAGGCATGTTCTTAAGAACAACGGCATAGCTAGGTCTTTGAGAAGGCTCGTCGGTCGGTTTGCTAGGCACCCATGGGATAGGCTAATTTTGTGCTATGTGATAAAGTCCATCAACTTTTCGCTTAATTTCGTTTAAGTGACAGATAGCCGTAGCAGATGTGCTTTCATCCACTGCAGGAACGGAGCAAGGCGACAATATGGCAAACGTTGGAATTAGACTTTTGTCACGATTAACCGTTCGAGCGAACCATTTGCAAATGTCTATAACATTTTCTTCCTCCTTCTTACTATGCCTGATTAGGCGAGTTTTGATTTTTAACTCCTGGTGGAGTAAAGTCTTTGCGTCAATAATATCATCAAACGAGAAGAAACTCACGGCTTTTGCAATAATCACTTCCGCTTTTTCCCCCGTTCTCATCGAGCGTGAAATGTATTTCAGCACAGGATTGATAATAATCTTTCCACCTTGACCTGTATCACTTTTTTCGCCCATAATGAACGAAATATCAAGAGTGTCTGGGGTGTCTTCACTCAAAACCTGCCAGTGTCTTCACTCGAAAACAGCCAAAGTCTACTGAATCACACAATACAAGGAACAAGGGAAGTGTCGGGACCCGCTCACCAATTCCCCGCAATTTAAGGGTAACTAAATACCGGCAGGTACTTGCGGTGCTTGCGGCAGCAACCCTCCCCTCTTCTGCTTATTGCCTAATATATGTTATCAGTATTCTGTTCCGGAAACTAGTTTTGAATTTTGGCTTATTTTCGGACGGTATAGAAGGTGGCAATACTGTACTGCAAGGTAATTAGATCTTTCTGTCTGAGTTCAATATTTGTTAGGTCACTAAATCCCAAGGAAATTTAAAATCAAGCAGCAAAAATGTCAATATCAATTAAATAAAATTAGCCGATTTAAAATGTATGTAGGGAATCGCACAGGTGGAAACCTTACTTTATTAAGAGGTTAATATCCAAAACAAGGTGTTGACACAACGAACTCTCAATCAAGACTGGGAATTATACAGCCAATTTTTTTTTTTTTTTGGGGGGGGGGTGCTTGGGGTGGATTTCTAAGGGGAGAATCATCCTTGGGGAGGGAAATTTCTGGGGAGTAAATATCCTAGGGGAAATGTTACACCGGGGGGTTTTGACAGAATCATTATACGAAATATTTTTAATTGTCTTACATTCTCTTTGCCAAATTTTTTATATGGCGATGTTCCGGGGGAATTTTCCAGGGCCTTTTTTCCGCGCGTTTTTTTTTCTGGGAAATAATTTCCACGGAAGGGGCATTCCTGGAGTGATCAAGAAACCGATTAGAGATTAAAGTCTTATTCCAATGAAAAATGCTAAGGAGAATTTTCAGGGTGAATCGTCCACAAGCAATTTTACAGAGAGGGGGGGGGATATTCTTAGCGAGGAGGGAACTGTCTGGAGGAAATTTGACGAGAAGGGGGTGCACTTTATCTTGGATGAAATTTCCACGGAGGAGTTTTACGTGAGGGAAGGGGTATATTTCATAGAGGGTGAATTACCGGCATTATTTGAAAAACGAACAGAAATTATGCCATATATGAAGGGTTGCCCCTCCTCAATACCTTACTCTTTACGCTAAAGTTTGACTGTTTACTAAAATTGAAACACAGGGGCCGTTTAATTGGATAAAAGCCTTTTTTAAAAGTGCCAACAGCTTTGGCGTAAAGAGCAAGATATTGAGGAGGGGGCGACTCTTCATAAATGGAATAATTCAGCCATAATTAATATGCAAATTGTGCTTTAATTTTTCATGTACGATGAGCCAAAATCGAACCTGCATTAGTTGAAAAACCTTCAGAAATTAAAGTTTTCTATAAAAAAAAGAGTTTTCTTTGACTGAAAAGGACCGACATTAAAACTTAAAACGAAGAAAAATTATTACGTATATGAAAGGGGCTGTCCCCTCTTCAACGCCTCGCTCTTTACAATAAAGTTTGACTGTTTTCACAACTCTACTTTTTAAAACAATAAAAAACTTTAGCGTAAAGAACGAGGCATCGAGGAGGGGACAGCCCCTTTCATATACGGAATAATTTCTCTTCGTTTTAGGTTTTAATGTCGCTCCTTACTTTCAGCTAAAAAAAAACTTGTTTTTTTTTATTTAATATGTACATAAAACGGATTCACTTTTTATGCTGATTCTAGAAGTTCAAAAATTCCCAAGCTAAACTTTACATGTTAAGTTATTTTTTAAGAATATTTGTACAGATAAAAAAAAGGGGGGAGGGTACTTACAAAGTAGTCAATCTTGATGGAATTTTCACATAATTAATCATAGAATGAGAGTTCCATACATCTAAATAGAAAAATAGGATATTTTAAATAGCGAATCTTGTTTTATTGAGTTTACGTATTTTACACAAAAGGTGATCGTTTCGAATTTCTGATCGTTGTAAATTGCGAGGGGGTTAACGTGAATCAGAATATGAGCTCTAATGCACTTGTGAAGTCAAAAAGAGATCGAGTCCTATTTATGGCCACTTCGGGCAACGAGACGTCAAATTTGTCTCACTTGTCACCAAAAGGCTGCCAGGCGAAAACTCTGAGACAAAAGTAATTCCAGTACTGCCTGAAAGTCTTGTATAAAACCTGTGATTTTTCACAACAATGCAACTTTATGCTAGAACATTTTGTCCTTTAACATACGTGAACTCTATGAAGTGACATCGTTATGTAATAGGAAATAATTACTCACCAACTTTTAAGGGATATGTCTGAAGTGTATTTTTAAGACCCAAAATGTCTGGCTTCGCTCAGGGAGTTAGTTTAATCAAGTTTGATCATGCAAACACACAGGACAGGGGAGAGGGCTATTGGTACACGCAGTGCTCATATTTTGTGATTTATATAATTTTACCATGATTTTACAGATTTTCATGTTATTTGCCTACTCTCGTTTCAGCCCACAGGAACCAAAAACAAACAGAAATTAAATCCAACAATTTTTCCACCAGTGTCGCCTAAAATAAGGTGGGCTGTAATCCCGATTAAGAGGGGTTTTCAATCGCAACAAACGTCTTTAAATCTGTCTAGTAAGCATCTCTACCCCTTGAGATGACTTTGCAATGAAATGAAACCCCAAACTTTATTTTTCCCTTTTCAATTTCATAATTAAGTAGAAATTAATAAAATAAATCAAAGAAAAAGGGTAAAAGACTGTAGCTAAAAGTCATACAAAATGGAAGAGACGTGCGTATTTTGTTAATACAGAATATCGCCTTGCCCAGGATCTGGATTTCGGTAGGTGAAAAAATGAGAATGCTTCTTCGATGTTTGTAGGTATCTAGATAAACAGACAGTGATTATTTTTCTGAATTGGAACGGTGGGATCAATCCATCAGAGGCATATGTACCATAGGCTGATAATTGATGGTCAAGATGTTGAAATCTCCGTGTCATCTCTTTTTTCTTTGCAGACCCAGCCAATGACAATGTTCCCTTTGAATCTGATATAAACATATCAGAAACTGATAACACTGGAAGATGTCATGGAGCAATTGAAACTTGGGCCAAACGGAGGACTGATATATTGCCTTGAATACTTGGAGAAGAACGTTGACTGGCTTATATCTAAAATCAACAGTTTCAAAAATTCGTATTTTATATTTGATCTTCCTGGACAGGTAAATATTTTGTCGCTATGAGCACATAGTATAGAAAACTAATTGAAGAAAATGCTCAAGTGTGTCTCTGAGAAGAAAAAAAAAACACCAAAAATTAACCAACCGTCATCGATTAGCATTACACATACATTGACTGTAGAACCGATATAAGAGTACTAATTTTTAATTTTTCCATTTATTTGTCTTTTTAATTTAGCTTGCCAATGGATCGGAGATAAAACAACCCTTTTTGCCTAGCATAAGAGCACAATGGATATATCACATTTATTTTTATTTTTTCTTGATAACAAGGCAATATGCTCGTTGTAATCCAACACTAATTATTATAACCAATAGTAGTTTACAGCAAAATAAAGTGTCTAATCTCTTAATTTTAATAAATCATTTTCTTTTTTAAGTTTGATCATTTTAATAAATTTAATTCAGGTTGTTTGAAATATTTGTAATTATGATGGGTAAAACTTCCCTGTAAATGAAGGCACTATTTGCTGTTAGTTCCCGTCAAACTCGTTTGAAATTTTTAATTTTCTCTTACCAGTTTTTACTTTTTAAGAATTATCCTTTTATTTTCTATTTCAGAATAATTTCTAACTTTGGCAGTGTAATATGCGTGAGTAGAGGGATTTAGGTAAATAAAAAGGCGGCATTAGAAAGACATGGTAGAAGTATGAAGTCTCCAACCCCTTGCACAAAAAAGAAGAGCCCATTGCACGGCGTCTTAAGTATAGCATAAGACACTTGTTTACAAAACAAGCAAAGCTATTTATCGGGAAATTATTTAGCAAGGAAAAGAAAACTGTTCTGTTTGACTATCTACCTTAGTTCTAGCCTAGCATGGATGGATGATAGACTATCTATCAACAAGTGAAAATGCTTCATTTTTATACAATCCTGAAAAATGCTTATGCCAATTAGCCAATATTTGCCTCTCGCTCAGACTATCTGTCTTGGCTTTATCTCCAATTAGCCATGGCTTGATGGCAACAGATTTTAATTCAAAAATCAACGGAAAAAAGTTCTAGAATTGTTTGAAAATTAATTTATTTTCTAATTCTAAGGAGATTAATATCCAACTGCAGCAATAATATTCTAAAACCTAAAAAAAAAAAAAAAAAAAAAAACCTAGAAAACAAAGGTAGAGCTGCTAAAGAGCTTAATATTTTTGACCCTGTTTTAAATTTGAACTAGAATTGAATTTAAGATGACGGATGGAACTGGGGAACTATAATTCTAATCAGAACGTGCGATATTTGAAATCTAATTACTAAGTGACTATTTCCTGCAAGACCTTTGTTTAGTATACATGCATGTAGTAACCACAACTAGTAAAAACTACGTCAATGGCTTGTACATTTTACGATACGGCAATAGGGACAAACTGCTTCCCGGCAAACTTTTTCGATATCGTAAAAAAAAATTGTTGATCCAACTGAAACTAACCTTCTTGAATTAATTCCAATATTTAGTGCTGAAAGTACATGAGAGTGTTATTCACCTAGCTCAGTGACCTTCTTGAGCGTAGTAATGAAGGCTTTTTCTTGGAAACGGTGTTTTACCCTATTTCGAATTTCTACTGAATTTTCCGAATCTATTGTTGACATGTAGGTAGCTTATACAAATATTTCTTTTCTAAAGGTCCATAAAGGACCTTTCGATTTAATAAAAAAAAAAAAAATCATAAACTCTGTAGTAGACAAAATATACAAAGGAATCTATGTCGGAGTAGGGGCAAATTAAAAAAAAATAAATAAGGCGAATTCCATGGAAAATGTAGTAAAAAAATCATTAAAGTTTTGGGATATTTGGTTAGTCACTATTTTACTGTACTTCGCGCATTTAAGAGAATGTATGAATTTTAAATCCACACATTTTACTGAGACAAGGGAAGGGGTGGATCAGTGTCACATTGAGTATTCTAACTTTTCATACAGTTTGTGGTAAGAAGTGACTTGGCCTAATAGTAACCGAACTCTAAAAAAAGAAATTTTGATAACAATTAATACAAAAAAAAAATTGCTTTTTATACTGATTCCAAATATAAAAAAATTATTAAAGTTCAATGTTACATTTTAAACGCTACGAGTCTGATAAAATTTGTCTGATTTCAAGAAAAGAGGGGCACCCCCCAAAAGTCGAATTATATAAGTGTAAAGCGTGCCTTCAGATTTAGTATATCAGAGAACTCTATTGTGGAGATTTTAAGTTCTTATCTACAAAAAATAGGAATTCTGTATTTTTCCTTTTTTTGCCAAAAGAAAGATCAGGGATGTGTGTGTATTTTTTTTATTTACTTATTATTTTTTTTTTTCTGTCGGGGCTAATCGCATTGACCCAATGGTCATAGAAGATCGAATAAGACTCATTCAAACGGGAATTTAAAGTTCTAGTGCCCCTTTTAAATGACTAAAGATATTTGAGGGCAACTAGCCACCTCCCTAACCCCTTTTCACCCCAAAGACATTTGATCAGAATTTTTAGATAGCCAATTGATTTCAGCATAGTTCATAGGTCCGATAGCTATGCCTCTAGGGATTACATGACCTCCCACAGCCCCCAGGGAAAGCACTGTTAGTTACGAAATTTACCATTTGCTTAAATATAGTATTTATTATCGGGAACTATACGGAATTCTTTTGGGGGGAGGGAAGGGAATTTTCTGTGGAGGGGATTTTCCATTGGGGAAATTACCCACGGAGGGGGGATTTCCCGGCATGAGTTGAAAAAGGGTCTGAAATTGAATAGACAAAACAGATTTTTTTGCTGAAAGTAAGGAGCAACATTAAAACTTTAGACGAACAGAAATTATTCAGTACATTAGGGGTTCTTCCCCCCTCTTCCATCCTTCACTCGTTGCGCTAAACTTTTTAGTCCTTTAAAAAAGGTTCTTATTTTAATTCAACGGCCTTTGTGTTTCAACAGTTGTTCTTAAAGAATTTTGACAAACATTCCAACTTCAGCATAACGACTGGGGGTGGAGGAGGGGGCAGCCCCTCGTGTACATAATAGTTTCTGTTCGTTTAAGTTCTTAATGTTACTCCTTTCTTTCAGTTGAAAAAACTTATTTGTTTTATTTAATGCATTCAGGTTCAACCCGCGAAATGGTTCTGGAATACTGGCTAAATGTTTAAATAATAAAGGCGCATTTTTGCAAATTGTATGTTTTATCCTTTTTTAAAGTTAATTTCTGCTACCCTGATCGTAATTAATTTGACTAGGCTGCTAGTCTTTGTCAGTTTTTCGCCTTGTAATTGTTTTATTTGCAATTTTTTTTTTGAAAAAATATCTTTTTACTGTTTAGCTATATTTCATCTATATATTTGAAAAACAAAAGAAAAACTTCCTTGTGGAATTTTTTTTAAAATTCTCTTGAACTATTGCTGAAAAGAGCAACATGAGCTTAAAATTTCAGGTTTCTGTTAGTGATGTTTTCTATAGTCTAATGAGTTTTCATTAGGCCAACCAAAACCATGTTAGATGCGGTTCTTTTTCCCTCGGAGTTTGGTCCAAGGAGTTCTGTCCAAAAACAACTAAAAATTTACTACCTAAATATGCCTTTTTCTTGTTTTTTAAGCCTCTTCAGCAAAGACTTTTGAAAAATCCCTCCCATTTGAAAGTCTATACCTGCTAATAATGCGAACATTATTTGCACTTAAATGCCTAAGTTAGGTTTGGAACGTTGCCCTGGCATACAAACTATATCTCACCTGCAGTCAAATTTAATTATAGGCAAACTATCATTGCTTTTGTATCTAGCAAATTAGTTTTTTAGTGTATCTACAACAAATCTTAATGTAGAGATATTCAACAGACAACACAGAAAATATAGACAGTTTTGTTTCCCTTCGCAAACCCTCTAAGAAAACCTAGATAAACATAAGAAAATTACTAGATAAGTATTCATACGAAAGTTAACTGCCTGGCCGTGGAATTGACCGTTCTCCTTTGCAGACACTAAATAATACTCATGGATCTCCAGAACAAAAAATCAATGTTGGTGATTTAATATGATTGTCAGCGAAAAGTTTAATTTGAAGTGCAAGTTTGATATCTTTCTTTACTTTTACAAAATATTTTTACGTTTCTGTATCCGCCTTGAAATACCGTAGGCTACATGTAAAGCATTGGTAGGGACGCCTCTCTTGTATTTGAAGAACGCCAACTGAAATAGTTGGGTCGTATCGTGCAAAATCCACCTGAGTGTCTACCACGTCCAATCTACTAGCTCAACCTCTCAGCCCCTGGAAGAAAAACTCCGAGAACAACTGGAAAATCTTGTGGAACCAGCCAAATCGGGTCTTGAAAATGTTGGTGGTTCACAAAGTTTAGACACTGGTGGTCAACTCAGTGGTTCCTATTCATGGAACAACTGACAAATGATTGTTCAGCGTAGATGAGACAAGTCCCGAAGATTGTCGATGCCGGGCCGGTTGAAAATGTCTAATTTTAAACAAAAGCAAGTAAGCTTCTCTGTGAACCTACTTGAGTTTGTTTTTCTTATCAAAACTATGTATATAGATATTCGAGATAAACCAGAAACATGCTTAGCTATGAACTAAACTTGGTTCGGACTTCATTTTGCCATATTTTAACTACAATTTGTATTGATTATTTTAAAATATTCATGTGTTAAGTTTAGATGTAGGAAAAATCTGCAAACCGACCCTAAATAAACTGTCCAAAATAACCCATTTCAGACGGACTGTCCAAATCATCTGATGGTTTGGAACTGGTGAAAAATGATGTTTTGTTTTTTGTTAAGAATCAAAAAGAAAAAGCAAATTATCTTGAAACCCTTCATATTAATTTTTTTCTGTGACAACATATAGAACTATATTTCTCAGACGGAACCGAGCGTGGTAAAATTGCCTTCAGGGATCACAAATTTAGTTTTTTTCTAAATTTATGGAAGAAGAAACTATGGTTCCTTAAAACTTTAAAGTAAACTTTGATAAATGGTAAAGCTAATCGAGCTTTTTCAGGCTTTAAAAATTGTATAATCAGAGGTATTACTCTGTCTATAGCAATCTGAAGTCCGACATAATTCCGACCTCTCAAACTATTTTTTTTTTTTTTTTTTAAGTAAATAGTTTTATTTTCACTTAATCTTCCTTTTACCAAAGTAAGTTATTTTAATTGTCCTGACATTTCAGCAACTACGGATTTACTACAGTAAGTTAAAAAGAAAGTGAAACTGGTAGTTTTGTGGACGGAACTGAATAAACTGGATTTAGAACTGATTGAAATCCTTTTTTATGGATTTTTTTTCTTTTTTATGGTGGATCAAGGATTTTAGGAGAATGGGGGCTGGGTAGAATTTTGATAGTGTCTCTGTAGTTAGAATTGAACTTCGATTACTGTCTCTTTTTTGCTCCACTTTCCTAATCAAAGCAAGGGGTGTGGTCTCTTGGGGTTTTCTACTGTGAACTGGAGTAAAAAGTAAAAAAATTACTATTTAGTTGAAACTGACTGAAAAGATTCGTTTATCTTGTACCGTGGACTTGATAGCGGCGGGTCAAGGATTTTAGGAGAAGGGGAGCTGGTGGAATTTTGATAGTATCTCTGTAGTTAGAATTGAACTTAGATTACTGTCTCTTTTTTGCTCCACTTTCCTAATCAAAGCAAGGGGTGCGGTCTCTTGGGGTTTTCTACTGTGAACTGGAGGAAAAAGTAAAAATTATTATTTAGTTGGAACTGACTGAAAAAGATTCGTTTATCTTGTACCGAGGAATTGATAGTGGCGGGTCAAGGATTTTAGGAGAAGGGGAGCTGGTAGAATTTTGATAGTATCTCTGTAGTTAGAATTGAACTTAGATTACTGTCTCTTTTTGCTCCACTTTCCTATCAAAACAAGGGGTGCGGTCTCTGGGGTTTTTTTTTGTTTTTTTTTTTTACTGTGAATTGGAGTAAAAAGTAAAAAATTGACTGAAAATGATTCGTTTATCTTGTACCGAGGAATTGGTAGTGGCGGGTCAAGGATTTTAGGAGAAGGGGAGCTGGTAGAGTTTTGATAGTATCTCTTGTAGTTAGAATTGAACTTAGATTACTGTCTCTTTTTTGCTCCACTTTCCTATTCAAAGTCAGGGGTGTGGTCTCTTAGGGTTTTCTAGTGCGAACTGGAGTTAAAAAGTAAAAAAAATATTAAATTCAAGATAGAAATTTTTTTTGACACATTCTGAAGTTTTATAAACGAAGCAAATAAAAGTAAATTAATACCGGGCAAAACTTTAATTCAAAACAGTAAAAACATTTGTTCGTTTTTCTCTGGCGAACAAAATATCCAGACGTGAAATCAAAGGCTTTTTTAGTATATATTCCACTGTCTAAATTAAAATTTTATCTGTTTATTCTGTTTTCACTTCTTGCATTTGTAAATGGGAACGCGGTGTGGTCCAGGTTTGCCAACTGCCGACGTCTCAAAAGAGTGCAAATCAAAGCCCAAAAGAGGGATTTTTGCTCAAAAAGAGTGCAAGTCAAAGCATTTGTGCACGTGCCGCAGTCGCCATGCACGTAGCCCCTCTGACTGTTCAGATCACTCTTGAGTCACTTATAAATAGTTGTAAGTTGTCCTGCGATCATTAAACATATTCCCCTTAAATTTTTCAAATCTAAACAAAATAAAGTCAGGAGGGTATGGACCCCATTCAAAAAAAAATTCTTGGGTCCCTGGTTGGTATGGTCAGATTTTTATATCAGAAAAAAACACTATCACAAGCCGAGATGGGCCATCCGCAGTTTAAAATGGGGCACAGGCCTAAAATATTTGCTGAATTCTATCAGTTTAAGAGTAGACTTTGAAAAGGTTTGTTTTGGTTGTTGCTTCTCCGTCACCTTACTGCATACTCACTTGTCCATTTCCAAGAAGAATGGTGGCGCTCAACAGGTCTTAACTTCTTTTATTAAATAGGAATTTCCACTTTCCCCGTTTCCACTTATTAATTTCACTTTAGCCTACTTCTTCTTAAATGTTTGGAAACGCTGGAAAGGCGACTGAAGGACTATGGGAAGGCAGGGATGAAAGAGATCATACCGGTTAGTGATTTTTATCTTATGCACTCAAATCATTTAATTGGAAGTTTTGTGTTTCGCTGGAACTTTTTCTATCATCATTTCGTAAAAGAGCGCAAAAAAGAGGGATTTTAACTAAAAATTGGCAAAAAGTGTGCAATTCCCGTCCTAGAGGAAAGAGTGGAATGAGGTAAAAAAGGGAAAAAACTACGAAAGTGTGCAAGCTGGCAAGCCTGGTGCGGTCTCAGAACCTTATCATCCTGAAGTTGTGGTGTGTAAGGACATGCGTGACTTTCATGTGCCGATCTTGCCCAGTACCTTCTTTAATAGAGCTGTTCAGAGACATATTGACACGAAGATTCAAACAATTGTAATATACCTATTCTCTCTGACGGAGAAAGTGTAAGAAAATCTTCAGGTTAGCTTGTGTGCTAGATTATGGACACTTCTTAAAAGATTCATTAAGATAACCTAGTAGTTTGACGATAAATGTCAAGAGAATTAGACATACCCAGATTGGCTCCTTAAAGGCTCTGCTGTAAATCACAGTATTTAGCTAGGTTTTTTGGTTTTCTTTACTATAAAAAAAAAAAAAAAAAAAAAACTAATAGGGAACAAATGTGAACTCAACACAAATTATACTGATCATATTTCCGATGTGACTGAAAAAGCGTCTAATTGATTGCTGCTTTTCCCAACCCTAATTAGATAAGGCTTGTTTATTTATTCTTTTTTCTAGGTTGAGCTGTACACGCATCATGGATCTGTTAAAAAAGTAGTTGAAGCTTTGGACAAATTTGGATTGCGTTTGTGTGCTGTTCATTTGGTAGATTCGCATTACTGTAGTGACCAGGGTACAGTAAATTTTTATGATATTTATTGTTTTTGACGCTTCTTTAATGTAATTAGTATTTTATATGCATAGCTTCTTTTTCTTTTACATCTAAGGCCTTCGGCTGCATAAACTTTTTATTCTTGTTATCTAAACTGGTGCTGTCAGTTGACACTTCGTCAGATAAGAGGACATTCATAGGTTTATACACAAGTGCAAGTATATGTGCTAACAAGCCTGGCCCTTAGGGGGATAAAGATCAAATGTTTTTCCTGGAGGTGGGAGATAGAAAACGTTACAAATGTCAACATCCACAGTTTTTCTTGGGGAGAAACCATAATTTCTTTTCTAAGATTGTCATTTTCTGTTATTTTATTGTCATTTTCATTTTCTGTTTTCTGTTATATGTCTTAAGAGTTGCTAAAAATCAGTGACAAAACAAGTAGCTTAAAAGGACCGCAAATATTCAAAATATTCGAAGATGAACTTAAATCCTCAAGATTGCGGCACTGGCTGAAACCTGTAAAACAGCCAAACTTTTCAAATTCCACGCTACTGGAAAAAGATTATAAAATAAGCAATCAGGGCTTACTTGTCATTATCTAATAAAAGAGGGGAATTTTAATGTTTAAAATTATTTCTTCATAATCTGCATTTGTATGCTATAGGTCAATTAAAGGAATAATAACAAATGACGGTATATCTGTATTAAAACCCTCTTTTTATGTATCCATTCGAATTTACTCAAGGTCATTATAGGGCCATAGTTGAAATTAGTTTCAGCTTTCATAGAATTGCAGATATGCTTAAAAGTCAATTTAGTTGATATAGCAACTCTTTTTCTTTTTGAGTTATCGTTTGTCTTAATGATACATCTTTTTTTTTTCAGGCAAATTTATTTCTGTTGTCCTCGCATCTCTGACCACAATGCTTCAACTTTCAATGCCTCAAGTAAATATTCTTTCCAAATGTGATTTGATTGAACGATACGGAAAGCTTCAGTTTGGGCTAGAGTTTTACACTGAAGTCTTGGATTTGAACTACCTAATTTCAGCACTAGACGATGACCCATTTACAGAGAAATATAATAAATTGACTTCTAAAATAGTTGATGTGCTCGAGTCGTACTCATTTGTTTCGTTTTTGCCGCTTTCCGTGGATGACACCAAAGCTTTATTGAAAGTGAAAAATGAAGTTGATAAGGCTAATGGATATGTGTATGGCAGTGGTGAGGAAAGAAATATTCAGAGTTTAATGTCATGTGCAGTTGGGACTGAATTCCAAGCAGAAAAACTAGATAGGTATCAAGAGAATTTATCCTAGGAATGAACAGACAGTTATACGTGTCATTCAATTTTTAACAAATACATTTTGTTTCCATATATTTTTAGAACTTGTTCTTTTTTTTGTGGACACACTGGCGCCAACTCACTAAAATGTACGGGGAGGGCGCAAAATATATTTTTCAAAATTTAGGAGGCACTTACGTTGAATTTCTTCTTTTTTTTCACTGAAAACGCCAAAAAAAGTATTTTTCAAAATCTAGGAGGAGGGGGAGGGCACATGCCCTTTTTCTTAACATTTTTTTTTACGTTGGAGACGTTTAGGATGTTATCAAGCTAAATATCTAATTGCTTATCCATTCCCAAGTTTGATGCCCTAATTACAACATTTGTGACCCGACAGAACATTTCTGTATGGATATAGATATGTTTCGCGCAATTTTAGCACAAGTGTCACAGTTGGAAGTCTCAAGAAGTTTTTTATTCAGATGGAATTCAAAATCTGTAGCTATGAGGTTTGGGTACCATTTGTAAGACCAACTATGAGATATGAAAGCTTTGATAATAGTGCTTGTATGCTAAGCATAGCAATTACTTTCATTTACTAAATTTAAAGGCAGCGAATAAAGTGACAGCAAAACAATATAATCTAAAATCTTGCATTTTCTTGTGTGTTATAGTAATTGATCATTGGGGGAGGTTTTGTCGACATCTAAGGAGAGAAAGTGAAATGAAAACTTACAAAGTGAATAAAACATAATCTTTCCGATTTAGAACAGGCATTGTCTCACCTACCTGTTACTGTTCTCTTTTTCTTGACAGTAACTCTGAAACTCTTTTCTTAAGAATACTTGATGGTGTCTGGGCACACTGCTTACAGCCAAATGGCTGGCGCATCAAGGGTTTCACACTTTGGATTATTGAGTTTCCTAATGTGTTGTGTTGAAAAATCACCCAGAAGTTTTTTTTTACAGCACTGTGAATTTTGTGCTTCTGTCCTCTTTACCTTAAAAAAGAATACTGGATATGCGCATGACGTCACAGCCCCCCCCCCCTCAGATTTTTTTGCCTTCCCCTAGATTTTGAAAACGACCCTTTGTCGGTAATTTCACTGGCATACCTGTATTTTGGAACTTTAATTGGAAAAGAATGTTAACAAAACTCTCCTTCCCCCTTGTCGTGAATTGACGGCTTGACATAAAATATAATCTTCTGAGCCTTATAAGTAGGAAGGAGTGAAGACACAAATTTAGAAATACTTTTCTGGCCTTAACTTGGGCTGTAGTCATTTTCTGACCAAACATTGGATTGGTTGTTATTAAGTTACAGCACCTACAGATTTTTACCACTCTTTTTTATTTTACTTCCCTATACCAAAATAGCTTAAGCAAAGATACCAACTATGCCGTTCATAATAACTGGGCGTTGAAAGTACCCTAATAATAATATCATATTTATGCCTGGGATCGTATATATTTGTTCCTGCAACTGTACGCAAAGTTCACCCTAGTGACTACTGTCATCGCAAGTGCATTCAGTAGGGAAATTTACCACTATTACCGATATCTTTCTTTTTTTTTGTCATAAAAATGTGCAACAACAACGCTATTATTAACATCTTCCCAACAACAAAAAAGACAAAGAACTTCCTTATTCCTTATGATTCTACTATGATAGGACAATGCCAGAAGGCTCTGGACAATGGAAGCGAGGAGCCTGTTAAGATTATTGGCACTAACTTCAGGGGATTGAGGTAGGTTGAAGCTAAGCTGGTCTTAGACTCTTGCCACATAACTTTCTTTTATCTCGGAATACCAATGTATTTTGTGTATTAGTAAACAATTCTTCGACTTTATTTTTGTAGCAGGATCGAGTAGATTTATACGTATTTCCATTTTAATTGTTCTTCTCAGTTTATTGGTTTCATCCAGTTTACTATTTCTGTAAATATTCATTTTGTTCCTAAATAGCACTTTTATAGGTTGATTAATGAAGGGTTCATCACTGGAGCACTTTTTAAAAAAAATTTCTGGGAAAGAAATTAGATATTTAGCATTTAGTGAAGAGTAGCCATTTTTTTATCAAGATTATGGAAATTGAAAATATCGGACCAATCTTCAGTACCCAGCCACGTTCCAAAAGAATGACGGCAAGAATTTTGAAGAGGGAGATAAGAGCCATAAGTTATTGAGAATAAATGCTTAGAACTTGAAGAGGGGGACAAGAGGAGCGAAATATAATAATTCCCACCCAATGGAGGCAAAACTGACGGGGGACTGTAAAAATTATTCATATTAGTTAGAATGAAATCTAGAGAGGTGTTTCCCCTAGCAGTTGGTATTTAAACTATTTGCCTAATTTTAAGAGAGTAGCAAATTGAATCCATCTTAATGTCGTTGGCGTCACCAACTAAAAAAAAGTCCAGGATCTAGATACTAAGAAATAACAAGATCAGCACCGGTCTGCAATTGCTAGATAAATTTGCATTTTGTATCAATATTTCGGTTTGGCGAGAAATAGAAGATAGCTACTGCAATAATATTATGGGGACGGGGAATACTTTAAGCCTGATAGTTATCCAAAGGATTTTATCATACTCAGATAAGCTAGGGACTGGAATAATTTTGGGTAAAGGCTGCATTTAGTAAAAAACAAGACACCACCTCCTTTTTTCCAAGTAGGTGATCTGAAGAAAAGAGATTAATAAATTCTCAATAATTTTGACAAGCGAAGGGACCCTTTGTCATGGAACTGTACTTCTGCAACAGCTTTAACATCAATTTGATTCAATTCCGATAGCACCTTGAGTTCAGTAAGCTTGTCAAAATTAAGATTTTCAGCGTTAGTGACAAAAGGTTTTGGAAATTTAAAGCCATTTTGGAAACGTGGAAGTCTATGAGTTTCAGTAGTATTTTGATAGGGTTTTAATTTTAGGTTATACGATAGGGTGGTTAATTTTTGTGGCGGACAATTTATTACAGGATAATTTTCACATCTAAGAAGTCTCAAACCAGAGTCACATCGGTAGGGTTGCCACGGGGGATAAAATGAATGGGAGGAGGTGTAATGGTTTCATGGTCATCGGACAAGAAGTGAAATTGGGAGTGTTCTTGATAAAAGGACAAAAGACGGATGGTAAGGCAAGATGGTGCTGAGACCTGACAGACCTGGGTGTGCAGCGTGGTTTAGAGCCAGTGGGTAGAGAATGTGGTGTTATAGGTTGTTCAGGACCATCATTCAGAGAACGGAGGGACTAAGAGTTTAAACGTAACCACTCACCACATTGTTTTCTCTCCTCAATATAAATGCCTGCGCATTTGGGATGAAACCACTATTGGTAGCGACTGCATTGAACCATTATGCTCGCAGCACGAAGTCTACACTCTGGGCATGTTAATTTTATAGGTTTAGACAGATTAGTAAAAAAACAGATGTTTACAGGTCAAATGCCAAATGTCTTCAAATCACAGGTCAGGCTAAGTGTCTTCGTAGAACCTCAATGTACCTATGAAGGAACGTTCAAGGATTGAGAAGATATAGCGACGTTTTAATCTAAAATGGCCATACTTATTCAATACGAATGTATTTTATGCCAGGTTCCAAACTAGGGATTCTTTCTAGATTAATGCTAATTTTGACGGCTTTGCGCTAACTTATTTAAGTTCTAGAGCTTCATTGAACAAGACTATTCATTATAATCCTTTCTACTGACTTGTTTGAGTTTTATGATAACCAAACAATACAGGCTGGTGTTGGATCTCTGATGAGCACTGGTTGGTAACATATTATCATAATTTTTTTTTTGGCACACAAAATTTTTTTACGCAAAATTAGTGGGCTAGTAATTCTACTTTCAGTTAACATTCGGTCACTGGCCATACAATCCCAGCACTGGATCGACTAGAGCCAGTAATGGCTGCCAAAAGTATGCCCAGGGAGGGGAATAACTAGACATATGAAGCGCCAGCCATGGCAGAAGAAAACATCCCTCGAGGTAAAATCAAAGGTGAAAAAAAAGAAGTTTTGTGCCAATTAACATGTCAATGATGGCAGGCGGGTGGTGAATGGACTCTCCCCTCTTTATTCAGGCACGAGTGTTTCCTGACCACGCTGGTCTTTAGCTAGCAAGTGGGATTCTCGGGATGAGGAAAAACAATGACGGACAACTTGACACTACCAAGGAAGGATCTTTCCATGAAGGGGGTAAAAAAAATTCACGCCATATCTCGAAAATTCAAGCCCAAGGGGGTGGGGTGGGGGGGAGGGGTACCAATAATCTAGTGGCAGGCACGTACCAAGTTTTCTTTTTTAAGGGGGCCTAATAATAAAAAAATAAATAAAGACGGGCCCAATAGTAATAATAAAAAAAGCTTTTGATAACTTCACCAATAACTGCCCACAACCAAGAAAATTTCGACTTTTTTTGTTGTGGGGGAAGCCTGGTCCCAAAGCCCTCCCCCGCCCCTAAGTCCCAAAGCAGTAAAAAAAAAATTCGTGCAGACAAGTATTTGTGGCCTGAGTCTCGAGTCAGTCTTGTAAGTCCACCCATATAATAATACTACCATACTCTAATAGTAAAATAAATATAATTTTTTAATTCCCCCCCCCCTCCGCCCATAAACACTTTTGAAGTTTAACCTACTGGACCATTTTCTGCCAGCACTCTTGATGGAGTTCTAAAGCAATAGACCCAAATATAACTGTGCATCATTAAAAATGCCCGGATAATAATAAAACGCGTATGAAATTGCTGTAGCTTTCCAAATTCTACCATAATTACTCGTCTGGTCTGTAACCCAAAGACTTTAAATTAACCTGGGGCGAAGCCAAATAATAAAATCGGTTAAACCACAGGTTGTTTATTTTTTTCATTTTAAAATGAAATGTGACAAATCCTAGAGCACAAACTATGACTTTTCACGAGGCCTGGTTCTTATAACTTTTAAATGTTGGAAAACATTCCCCTCCAAAAAAGGGTAGAAAATAAAATCATGGGCCTTACAACCCTCTTATAATAAATAATATTTGAGCGAAATTATTTGTTTTAACCACCAACTAGACATTTGCTTGAGATCTTTGTATTGACAAACAAAAGGAAATGTGTACATAAGCATTTCATTTTTTGGCCAATGGTGACAACTTTTCTATGAGATCGTGAACCCCTTAGGGTTCGCGATCCCCAGGTTTAGAACTGATGTATCAGACCATTCAACAGGACTAATATCAAAATCCTTCATTTTCTCTTCATATATCCACCATTTCCCCCAAAAACCAATGTCCTCAATCCTGTCATAAAATTTTCTAAGAGAAGGTTTCAAATAACCACACTGGGATTCGTACAGTCCTACCTCACGGCAAAAATTATCTTTCCACATAAATGATAAGAATAAACAACTTGTATACCTTATCCTATCATCACTATACAAACTATTAATGTGATCAACATGTTTTTCAGAGACTGGATTTTTTATAGGCTTGCTCACAAGAACCATAGTGTTATTTGCTTCTATATGTCTTTCTTGAAAATCTAATTCTTTAGGATTGAGCCAAATTGCTGCTACAGCCAGTCCAATACCTAAAAATGAAGCGTCATAAAAAGAAAAACAGAGAAATAAATAAAAATAATCGACATAAAAGGGAAAACTTTTAATGATGGAGATTATCCTATACTGTTCAAAAATGAAAGTATTACAGTCACATCAAATAAGATAAGATTTCTTGTTATCACAAACCCTGACATGCTAAATTCACATTTCTTTTTTCAAAACGAACACGAAAAAACATACAAAAAACAGGACCCAGACATGAATAATAAAACGTCAAAGAACAAAAAATTTATACAAAATATATATAGAAAAAAAACAGGCAAAAAAGACAAAAAAGTACAGTTATATCCAAAAAAGAAAAAGAAAAACAGATTCTATAGCAAGCTAATAGGTCGTTAATTTTTTTTCTTCTGCAGGGGACAAACGCTTTTGCATATCTATCAAATAAGATAAGAATTCTTGTCATTACAAATCCTGACATGCTAAATTCACATTCCTTTTCTCAAAAGGAACACAAAAAAAAAAACATAAAAAAAACAGGCACCAAACATGAACAAGAAAACGTCAAAGAACAAAAAAAAAATTCATACGAAATATATATAGAAAAAAAAACATGTGTAAAAGACAAAAATGGACAGTTATATTCAAAAAACAAAAAGATGCTATAGTAGGCTAATTGCTTGTTAATTTTTTCTCTTCTGCAGGGGACAAAGACTTTTGCATACCTTGAGGTTTGGCAAGAGATCAGGCATAAGATAGTTAGAATGTCTGAAGGGGGAAATATTTTGTGTGTAAGGGTTAAGTGGCACATTTTTTTTTTCAAAATGGAGACACAGTCGAAGTTTTCTGTACTCAAAGGATTCTAACCTAGATTGTTCAGTAAGAGGGAGTACAGGAATTTATTATCTTAAAATTTTGTGGTTGGTATGTATTCAATTATATCAAAGTCCACGCCCAGATCACCAGGGTGCCAGTCAGGACAAACATATTCATGTGAAGGACAAACAAAGGAGGTATAAATCTACAAAGAATAAGAAGGGGCAGCTAAACTTATTAAAGAGCTTTAGAAGAGAAAATGTAGCATTGGCTAGAAGGAGGATCAGGAATATCTGGGGGAGGGGAAGGAGATAAGGAGGCAATGACTTAAGGACAGTAATTGCCATTATTGAGGATTTGATGGGTTGATTTATATGTCTAAAGCTGAGGAATCACTTGTAATGTCATTGAGGTTACTCATTCAGTTTTTATAGGAGTAAGAGGGGCTGCTTCGCATTGCAATTACCTCCAAAATAGAGAGCAGTATGGTCACCTTAATGGATTCTATTCAAGTAAAAGTCTTGTTAATTGTGGTGTTCCCCAGAGCTCTATATTAGGTCCTACTCTTCTTTTTTTATTTTCGTTAATGATTTGCCTAATATTGTTACAATTGCTTCTAGATTTAGGGATTTAGTCGATCCTGAATCTTCTGGATCGAGGATCACTACACCCTTATTAGCTTCTGATGCAACATTGATGTATGTTGCTCCAACCAAATGACTGCTTACCTCTACAATTAATGCGGCAATAACCGAGACATGTCTATGGTTAAAGGTAAACTGGCCTGACCTAAATATAAGTAAGTCAAATTTTGTTATCTTTTAACTGTCTCCAAATTATTATTCTGTATTTTTCACTGCTCAGTCCCCCCCCCCCCAACTCCTTACAAGGTATATTTGTAGTTATTTTTAATTGTTGTTAGTAGAATATCTTTGCAAGCAACACTTTTGGTGTGCAACCAATTAATTTCGTTTCTGGTTTTTGAAAATAAATTATCATTACTACTACTACTACTACTACTATAGCAAGGTTCTAAAACTATTAAGTTATCATCAAATTTCCTAGTATCAGGAATATATTTTGAGAGGCTGTTAACACCTGAAAAAGAAAAGACCTAGGAGGTTTTCTTGGGGCACGCCAATGCGGACTGGAATAATGATTTAGAGGCTGGACTGCCTATAACCAATTTTTCATGGAAAAAGTCAGAATGATTTTGTAAGCCAGTCTTTGTACTAATATATTCTGATTAACAAGATCAAATATATTTGGAGGTAAATTGAAATTAGATTAAGCAAAGTATTTAGTTTGTCACTTGAGTTAACAAGGAATCCAAATGAATGGAGTCCCAACAGTTAACAAGGTAATGAGAATTAAATGTTGATTTGAAATCCCCCAATTGCCTCAAGCCAATAAGAGGCAGAATTTTCCCTTAAGTCAGTCTGCAAGGAATGCTTATCACAGTTCAGAGATTCTGAATTTGGATAAACGGGACAAAAAGCATCAAAAACCAAGCTTTCTGTCTTTCTTTTTTAGAGGGATTTTCACAATTTGTCTTCATGACATGGTGTAACATCATACTGTGTAGATTTATTTTGGTTCAACCTTTTTTCCACTTAATCAAATATATTCGCAGTTAAAACAGAACTAACTGAAATCCAACAGCTGAGGGACTTGGGGGTAAGTCTCCCCAATGGGTTTTGGTGAGTACTTCTTAAATTTAAAATGACCCACCCTATTAAGCACAAGATATCTATAATTTAAAATAAAATGATGTAAATTTTACCTAAAAAAGCTCTGCACAGCAGGCACTTAGTTTCTTAGATATTTACTAGTCACACATGATTGTGGATAGCTTGTATAGTATTTACTACAATTTCTGGTTTCCTGGCAAAAGGAAATGGAAATCTTACTTACTACGCCTAACCATGAAAAAAAAAACTGATATGTACTTACCAGTGAAGTATTTTGATGCCTTTGCTGGCTTAGTTCTAATGTTATTGACAGTATCAACAGCTACTTCTTTGTAATCATTAATTACATCAGTCCAAAATCGTTCTAGAACAGAAGGGCAGAGTCTCTTTTAACAGATTTGATTTTTCCTTTTCTTTTTTCTTATTGACAACAACACTCTTTTTCTATTCTAAGAATATTTAAAATATACAGCAAAAATACTTGTTAAAGAGAGACTAACAAAATTTACAGAGAAAATGGATCCTCGCTCTCCCACTTCTTCCATAGAGCTTACTACGCCTAACCATGAGCCTAACTTGAGATGTTGGTATGCTAGGAGGTAAGCATATTCAGAAATGATCCCACAGTCCCAAATAAGGGCCTGGGAAGGTATGTCTTTTCTTCCTGTTACTTGTTGACTCTTAAAATAGCAAGAAGAAAAGAGGTGAGCTACTGAGAATCCACTGAGTATGTAATTTGGATATCTACTAGTCCATGGGGGGGGGGGAGACAGATCCAGGGTTTGGTTTTATGGACATATTCAGGGCTCCAAACTTGCCAAACCATATTTCATTTGAAAGCTATCATGTTCAATGGACATGTTTTTGGCATTTCATGGACAAATTCCTACAAAATAAAAGTGCAGAGGTTAAGAATAGCAGCTCTCCAGAAGAAGACTTGCTAGAACAAAAAGAAAGACATTTTTAGGTTTCTAATTTTATCCTCATTTTTATGGTCTTATTTGCTTCTGACAATCCATAACAGAGCCCCTCCCCCCTTAATGGGCTCATATAGCCCTAGGCTACATAATAACTATCATAAAGATATCATATCTCCAAGTCCACACAGAGTAATCAGTATTACAACAGATCAATGAATAAAAATAACAACAAGCAGATATATTAGGCTATTACGGGTATACAAGTGTCCATCAGGGGGGAAGGGGTACACTATCAGGGTAACAACTATTATGTTTAAAGGAGCATAAAATAAAGAAGGTAATGGTAAAATCTTTATTTTACTTTTTGTATAGCTATAGCCTAGGGTTATATATAGGAAAGAGCCTGAAAACCCTCAAAAATGTTTACAGCAAACATGACATCATTTTTGAATGGTTTCTGGCTCTTTTTAAGAATTTGTGCAAATTTGTTTTCATAATAACATTTTATCATTAAGACTAGGCCGATGAATTAGTAATTAGACTATCATTCCTGAATCAGCTACAAATGGCAATTTTTTCTAACTAGCCAGGTTTTTTTTAGATGCAGATTTTACACTTTTGGTTACTATGGGTTGTTTTGAGCTCTTTAGGGACTCAAAATGAAATTACCCCAGAAGCAAGTATTAAATTATGAAAGAGCATAAAAAAAAGGCATCAAGTGATGTATTTACTTTTATCCTAGTTAAATTATGTTTTCAGCTACAAATTTAGGTTACTGACCTACAAATAAGGTGAGCATACCACTCAATGCCTTTTGTTATGCTCTTTCCAAATATAATAATTACCTTACTCGGAAATTCAACTTTAAGCCCTTTGAGGACACTCAAAGAGGATACATTTCTCTAAAATTTTAGATACTGCCATAGATTTCTTCAGTTATATAAGTAATTCTAATATGCTAAAAAACAACATTATTTGTGTAGATGTTAATGCCTACAGCCTATTGTGGGGGGATAATCCAGCAAATAAAGCTGGTAAGTTTATTGAATGTTTGATTTCAAATAATAATGAATTAGCAGCCACTCCAAATCTAAATACATATTTTAACCCCAAAAGTGGCAATTTTTCCACAACTGATCTACAAATTGTGTCAGTAAATATTTTAAACAAAATGTATATAATGAAAATTAATAACCTCTGCACAGTTCACTTTGTCATAGTTTGTTCTCTAAATGAGCCTGCTGAAATTCTACCACATACATCCAAATATATTAACACCAAAGCAAATTGGATTATGTTCCAAAATAAGCTTAATGATGAGATTACAAGTCTCACCCAAAAATCATGCACTTCAACTGTAACAGCTGACACACATGCAGAAGTTTTGGCATCCATACTAATAAATACAGCTAATCATGCTATAACCAAGACAACACCCAGGAAACCCATCCCCAAACACACTCCCAAAGCATGGTGGACAAATGAGTGCCAAAATGACTGGAGAACAAAAACGGCAGCTAGGTGAATATACTTTAAAAAACCATCTCCTTCTACATATTTAAGGAGATAACAAGCAGAGGCTAACCTCAAAAAGACTATACTAAATGCTAAATACAATTACTGGAATAACTTTGCAAATAGTGTTTCAAGAGAAACATGTCAGCCAATTATACATAAACTCCCCACATTTGTGGGAAAACACTTTGTCCAACCCTCTCCAGTATGAGCTAATACATAATAATATCTGTTATGATAATGATAATGAAAAGGCAAAGTTATTTGCAACTCTTTTTGCAAATAAGCTAGCATCATATAATAAAAGCATCATCTCCCCAATTTTGATAAACCTGATTTACCAGCCTCGTCCAGGATCAGAGTATATAATCTGCCCATTTTCAATTCATGAAATGAATAATGCAATAAAACATTTTAGGGCCAATGCTACTAGTAGCTATGATAACATACACCCCACATGGATAAAGAATCTAACACCTTCATATAAACAGGAACTCCTAAATTGCTATAATCATGCTTGGGCTACATCCACATTCCCCAATATTTGGATGTGTTCATCCCTCCTACCAATTTTAAAGAAAAATAAACCCAAATATGACCCCAAGTCTTAGAGGCCTATAATGATTACTCCTGTTATGGGATATGTAATCAAGAAAATGATTTACCATCAACTCCTTTGGTTTGTTGAGAAAAATAATATGATCCCTCACACTCAAACTGGTTTCAGGAAACACCACTCCTCAACAGATGCTTTTATACTGTTAACAGATGCAATTAATGAATCCCTATCTAAAAATAATGTCCTAGTTGCTGCTTTCCTAGACTTTAAAGGGGCATATGACAATGTGAGCCCCCAGATCCTTTTAACTAAACTTGCAAGCCTTGGATTAGCCCCCAAGCTAGTATCTTTTATAAAATCTTTCATAGAAAATCAAAGATTCATTGTTTGTGTACAGGTTCAGCCTCCTCACCCAAAAATACAATAACCAAAGGTCTTCCACAGGGTGCAGTTCTGAGCTGCCTCTTCTTCACCCTCTTTCTCTGGGACATGAACCTCCCTCACACCAATCAACAATATGCTGATGATCTGGTATTATGGTCAACTGGCAAGACCTTTGAGATAGCACATTCAAAGTTGCAAAAATCACTTTTCCAATTTGAAAATGTTTTTCTCAAAATTCTGATTTACCCATTGCATCCACCACATCAAAAATTATCTAATTTCACCATAAGCAAAATAATATTAATGCAATACTAACTCTAAATGAAATAACTATCCCAGAAGATAATCAAATTAATTACCTAGGTCTCATGCTTGATCAAAAACTTAATTTCCACCTCCACATCACAAATACAATAAAAAAAATCTACAGAAAAATAAGAATAATCAAAAGACTTCTTTCTACACCATGGTTAAGAAATCCAGCCATGTATAGAGGCATTGCAGATGAGTATGCCAATATTCAGAAGAAGTTCCCCATACCAGCAAAGTCTATTGCACCTACTTTCCCCCAATCCCCCCCATGGAATTGGTCAAGTCCCATAATAAATAATGACTTCTCAAAGTGGAATAAAGATTTAACCCCCATTGCTTTTGTCCAGAAAAAATTTGCAGAACTTAATACTACTACCTATAAAAATCACTTCCAAATATTTGTTGATGGGTCAAAAATGAATGAGAAGGTTGCAAGTGGTGTTTTCCTTCCTCACCTGAAAATTGCAATGGGCAAGAGATTATATAATATTTTATCTATAATGTCTGATGAGTTAAATGCCATAATCATGGCATTAGAACACCTTAAGGAAAACCAACCTTTGATTGCAAATTCAAATAATATTATCATATATTCCGACTCTCTATCAAGCCTTGAGTTGCTGGCCTCAGCTCCTCAATATAAGTTGGACATTAAACACTTATCATTGTCTCAGTATTATAGATAATCTTGCTTCAAGTGGCATAAAAACTTATTTTCAGTACATTCCTAGCCACTCTGGCATAAGTGGTAATCATCAGGTTGATGAAATAGCAAAAAATGCTATAAATATTGACCAGCCAAGTGGGAGACCAATCCCAATTAGAGATATTTACCAATGGAGGCTATCAGATATTAATTTTAATATAATTAATCCTATCTTTTCCCCCTTTCCCAATAAGAATCTTTCTAAAATTTATCATAGAATTTGTTCTGGAACAAATGGACTAAATTTCCTTGCATTCTCATATAAGTCTTCTAATTCAAGTGGTTCAATTCCCCTGTCCCCTCTTTGCAGGCATTGTAATATGAATAATGAAACAATTGACCATTGCCTATTTGAATGTAATATGCTGACGTCTGCACAACATATCTTGCTTTGTAAACTGTTAAAATGCTTCAAAACACCACAAAATCTCACTATCAGCCAAGAGCTTAGCCAACTATACATGCACACAGAGCACAGAAATCGATATCTATCATCTTATATTTGAACTCCTTGAGTCAAAAGATCTACTGAAAGATATCTGACAATATCTAATAAATTAGAGACAACCAAGCCAGTAGCTCTGTAGCCCACAGAGTGAAGCAAAAAGAAAAGGGCTAAATAGTATTAACTGAATAGCCTGCCTGCTGTGAATTAGAAGAAGAAGAAGAACCATGGGATTGTAAGGAGAAAACTTTACTCTACTTTTATAAATCATATATACAACCCAATATTGATTATGGGCTCATTGTTTATGGTGCTTGTGCAAAGACCCATGATGCAAAAATTGGAAAGAACACAAAACAATATAATCTATCTAAACCCTTAAGTACTAAAGTTCTGCTCACTGAGAGTGGATTTTCAAAAATAAATGAAAAACAAAGTTTTCTTTTGATAAATTATCTTACAAAAATTGAAACCAATAGCTCACTTACCCTGCATAATTGGTTAAGAAATCCAGCCATGTTTAGAGGCATTGCAAATGAATATGCCAATACCAAGAAGAAATTTCCAGTGCCAGCAAAGTCTATTGTACCTACCTTCCCCCAAATCCTCCATGGAGTTGGTCAATTCCCATAATAAATACTAATTTCTCAAAGTGGACTAAATAACTTACCCCCATTGTTTTCATCTAGAAAAAATTTGCTGAATTTAATATAATTACATAAAATAACCACCTCCAAATTTTTGTTGATGGGTCCAAAATGAATGAGAAGATGGCAAGTGGAGCTTTCCTCCCACACCTTAATATGGCAATGGGTGAGAGAATGTGTATATAATGTCTCCAGAGTTTAATGCCATAATGATGGCATTAGAGCACCTCATGAATAAACAACCTTTGATAGCTAATTCACAAAATATTATGGTTTATTCTGACTCTTTGCCAAGCCTAGAGCTGCTGTCTTCAGCTTTGCAGTATAAGTTGGATATTGACACTTTCATTGTCTTAGCATTATTGACAATCTTACTTCAAGAGGCACAAGAACTTACCTTCAGTATGTTCTAAGCCACTCAGGTATAACTGGTAACCATCAGGCAGAAGAAATTGCAAAAAAATGCTATAAATATTGAACAGCCAAGTAGGAGACCAATCCTCATTAGAGACATTTACTGTTGGAGACTATCAGGGGTACTGTATAATAAAAATTATCCAATTTTATCTCCCTTCCCCAATAAGGATATTTCTAAAATTTATCATAGAATTTGGTCTGGCTCAAATTGACTAAATTTTCAGGCATTTTCATATTGGTTCACTAATTCAAGTGGCTCAGTTCCAGTGTCCCCTCTTTGCAGGTATTGTAATAAAAAATGAAACAACTGACCATTGTCTATTTGATCCTGATGTCTACACAGTATATCCTGCATTGTAAACTGTTAAAGTGCTTCAAAACCTCAGAATCTCACTATCAGCTAAGAGTCTAGCTGACTATACCTGCAGACAGTGTACACAACTCAATGTTTATCTCCTTATATTTCAACTCCTAGAGTCAAAAGACTTGCTGAAAGAAATCTGAGCAGATTCAATTTAAATAAGAAGCAATTAATCCAGTAGCTCTATTCAGCTAACAGAGTGGAACAAAAAGAAAAGGGCTGAATAGGGTAAATATTTACCAAATCATATTATTGAATTACAAATAAAGTGAATATACCACTCAATGCCTTTTTTATGCTCTTTACAAATATAATAATCATTTTTGTCAGAAATGAATTTTACCCCCACCCATATTTATACAATTCAGGGTATATATTTGCACATTAGGGGGGTGGGGGTAAATTTTATTTCTGATGTAAATGAGAGTAAGTTTAAACTTTCCCCCCACCCTTCTAATGTGCAAATATATACCCTGAATTGGTATATATAGGCTAGGGATGGGGGCTAAAATTAATTTCCAATAAAAATGATTATTATATTCTTAGAGAGCATAAAAAAAAGGCATTGAGTGGTGTATTCACTTTATTCCTAACTCAATAATATGATTTGGTAAATATTTACCCTGAATAGTTTTAACTGAATAGCCCCACCTGCTGAAATAGAAGAAGATTAGAAAAAAAAAACTGATATGGCTTAAAATTCTACTCAAAAAACAGGAATTGCATTTTCAGAACTACAACCAGAGAAACAGGAATTGATAACTGAAAATTAAGGTAAAATTTGTTATCAAAATTTTAATAGGGTAAGACACCCAGTAGTCGGCCACCTGCCTATTCTCAGACAGAATGTAACTAACAGGGAACCTAGCTCTAGGCTAATGTGCTTAGAAAGTTTTTATACAAAGACAAAGCTGGTTTCCCTGGTCACTTAGATATCCATATGGATATCTAGGCTAATAGTATCCATAGTAGTGCATTAAAACTTCCTTTATAGCCTAGTATTATAGTAGTGCATAAAAACTTTCTAAGCACATTAGCCAAGAGCTAGGTTCCCTGTTAGTTACATTCTGTCCAAGAATAGGCAGGTGGCCGACTACTGGGTGTCTTACCCTAGGTATAGACCTGTCAAGTAGAGAAATTTCTAAGACTTAGAAATCAGAAGAGGGTTAACATGGAAGCCTGGCAATACCTTCCAGAATATGTTTTTGGGCCTGAATTCTTTACTTACTTTCATTTTCTTAGCCTAACCCCTTCCCAAGGTAGAAAAAAGTAGCTAGACCATGGGTGCCCATAAGCTGAAATTTAGGAGGGGGCTTATCTGATCTAATTGGCACTTCCAATTTTGTATAATAGAAATCTAAAAACAAAATATAAGGCAGCGTCATTCAGCCAGGGGAGCTCACCCTCCCCCCCCCCCTCCTTTAATGCTTAAACATGCAAATATCCTTGGCTTGTAGACCTAGGTTATAATTTAAACTACAACTTTCATTATGAGCTTAATTTTCAAGTGTCTATTTAGCTTTGACCCTAGCATTATGCATGTGAAAAGCAAAGCATAGCATACTCAATTTTACAATGCTATTTGAACCAAAGCGAGAGAAAGCCAGACGATTCATTTTTCTTCTCTTTCTTACGATCTAAAGTCAGCGGCACTGCTGCCTCTTAATCTACATTGTATAATAGTTTGTAAAATTGTGTAAAAGGCAGATTTATGCGGTATCATTCCAACCGACCTGAAGCAACATTTGCGGTGAATTTTGATACCTTTAATACACAGATGTCGTTTCTACATTAACAAATATGTCATTTTTTAGAACATCTTCTTCGTTTTCTTGGAATACCAAGCCTTCTGTAGTCCACTTCGGTCCCCTTTTGGCTTCATGACGGTTTTCAATCTGTGGGTGATGATGGGTCAGGAATAAGTCTTGCTACCATCTGTGTGATCTACTCGAAGATATTATTATGTCGCAAGAAATAAAATATACTTTCGTATAAATGTTAATTAATTTCTTGGAACTTTTTTTTGTAGACGTCATGTAACTAAAGTGTTTTTTTTAAGTGGTACATTTTACCCTGAAATCTGCACAAAAGGAGGGAAAAGACAAAAGAAAGGAAAAGTGACACCCCTGGACCTAGGCCCAAATACTTTGGAAAATATAGAGCTTAATGGCAAATTTAAAAGTTGTTTGGTCAATCTTCGGCATTCCCATATGTTCGTTAGCTCGTCCAGACTTACCGTTTTTTCGAAAACTAGGACAGAAAATTGAAAGCTGGAATATCTTTTTTTCTCTCTTCTAAGCCAGATTAAAAATTAGTTGATCATTTTTTGTTTCCTTTTTAAGGATTTTTTTTTCAGAAAAGCAGTGAATACTTTTATTTCTGTCCCATGTTTTTCGGACCTTGTGATTTACGGGTCTAAAAAAGGGAAAAGATAAAAAAGTTCTGATCTGCAGTCTTAGTTTTTTGTTCCGTTTTCAAATAAAGGAGAAAGCTTGGAAGCGCTCTTAAAATGGGAATGCTAGATATAAAAACTATTGCCGGCTCCACAAATATGCAAAATGACATTTCGTTGTGTTGATTCCTCCCCCCCCCCCTTTTAGGCCACGATGGTAGTTTTTACACTATCTGCTTTCGTAATATAGGTTTAAAAAGGAAAACAGCAAGAATAACTTATTTTACATTGATAATTTTTTACAAATTTCACGGTTTCAGGAGAGTAGGCTATGTCATTTGCTTACTAAAAAAAATTATCACCATGGTTTGTGTTTTGTATTTGTCTACATCTTTAAATCCCCTCCTCGCCCCAAATAAAAAAATTGTTGGTGACGCCTTTTCCAAAAATTACAATTATCCAAGACGAAAGTATAAATTTTCATTTTTCTTGATGGATTCTACCCTCCCCTTTTCCAAAATCTGGCTCCACTACTGGGGATCTCCGGTTAAAAGAATTGAATTAAGCATCGAAAACAAACGCTGAAGACGCCTGAAAATGCGATTATTGGGGGAGGGTGAAGATGACTGGTCTTCGCCACTGAAACTGGGGGAAAAACCTCTAATGCCACTAGAGTAATCTGGCGGTACCTCAAAAGCCAGTGTAACTTCTACGCGCCACAGATTTCTGCTTTTCCCGTCTCTGGCGGCTTAAACAACCGTCAGGGTTCTCTGGCAAGTTTACTTTCCCCGTGGTTTCAGTGTGCCATACTATTTGCCCTCAGGTACCATAAAGATCGAACTCCCAAATTCCCTCTCAAGGAAAGATCTCTGGCTTAGTATACGATTCTTTTTCTATACCAAGCTAATTTAATCTCAGTCTTGCTTTAGGTTGCCGAACCTACCTAGGCCAAGTAAAATAGGTCAAAGATATAAAGAAAGATTTCTTTTCTGTATTCACAACCACATATATCAGACTCAAAAACGGAATTAAAACCAAAACCTCTTACTATTAATAAAACACTTTGAGACGCGCCCTTGCGCGCGCACCTCTGACCAAAGGCGATGAATGGCCGAATCAAATTAAAATCCCAGCATCATTTGAAGCTTTTCAAGCTGTAAATTTAAGCTATATGAGCCATCGCTCACCTGGCTTTTTCAGACACTAGCTAATTAATAGATTCTTCAGTATCTAGCTATTGAAGAGTGAACTCCTATAATCGGATTACTTTTTCAAGTTAAAATGATTAAATTTGATATTGTTTTGGACTTTGCCATTGCGTAATTTGATGCAAGTGTAGACTTCTACGTGCGGATTATAGCATTCATTATGGCTGTCACTCAAGCAACATTTGATGCAGGAATGAAACGGATTCAGGCGTTGCTGGATGAAATATTAACAGAGCAGAAAAGCTTTTCTGTCTCAATAATTTCCCTTCAAGATGAAGTTAGGCAAATATCAGCTGAAAATGCGAATCTACGAGAGGAATCTAAAAAGCTTCGAAATGATCTAGAGCAAGAAAAATTGCAGAATAACGATTTGGAGAGTAAGCTTCTGGACATCGAAGTGAGAGAAAGAAAGTTGAATTTGATTGTTCATGGTCTGCCTGCTGAAAAGCATAATCAATCAGTGACTAGCAACGTAAAGTCTCTTCTTTCTGACAAATTGCAAGTTACCGAGGACATTTCTCTTACCAAGTGTTATCGCCTTGCGAGAAATAGCAGTTCAAACATCACTAGTAGGAAATCTAGTGTTCGACCGGCCCCTGTTTTTATATCGCTAGACACAGATCATAGCATTCAGGTGATTCTCAGTGAGGTGAATAATTTGAAGGGTAGTGGTATTCGCATTTGCACTGATCTCCCACCAAAGCTAAATTTCCTACGGAATGAGCTATTGTCCAAGGGAAAGGACATGCGTGATTCGTGTTCGGTTCATCTTACGCGTATTAAACAAAAAGGGAGTAAATTATGGCTCGAGTGTAAAAAGTCTCCGTCTTCACAGTGGGCTAAGATTGACTAGTTACGGTGATTAATAATGACATTCGTTTGGTGAGATTATTTTTATTACTTTATGTAATGTTTCTCTGTTCATAGGATCTATTATTTTTATTTCTTGTGAGTTTTTTTGCCCCTCTGTAGACTTATTATAAGTTTATTTTCTGTCTTTTTTCTGTGTTTCTATTATTTTTATTTCTTGTGAGGTTTTCTGTCCCTCTGTAGCTTATTATAAGTTTATTTTCTGTCTTTTTTGTGTGTTTCTATTTATATGAAGTAATTGAGTACAATAATTTTTTCTGTATCCGCATTTCATGTTACAATGAATAAGTTCAGTTTCTTTCTCTTGTTTCTATTTATTTTCAAGCAGTTTCTTTTTCTTTCATCATTATTTTCGAGTTCTCGCTGGTTCAGCTGTTTTTGCTACGTTAAAATTCAGACGGTGTGCATTTTGCGTAAGTTTCTGCTAGTCCTAATCATAATTCTGATTATTTACATTGGATGATAATTGTATTGGGGATAGACTGAGAGACCTAGAGTCTAACCCTTTTGACTTTTCCATTTTCCAGAGCCATGATAATTTTTTTGGAAATTAGATAAATGATGGTGGGCTAATTAATTTTCCAAAATGTAGATATAAATTACCTTCCGAGGTTTCTGATCTTCCCAGTACCGGGGTTGTGAGAACAGGATTTTTAAATTGTAGAGGTTTTTTTTAGTTCACAGGATGATCTTGTCGATGTAGTTCATAAGCTATCTTGTCATGTCATTGGATTCTGTGAGACTTTTCTCATAGACACGGCTCCTCATATTGCTTTTCCTGGATATCAATTTACTTTCAAAAACCGACTGACAAGGCGCCAAGGTGGTTTGGCAGTATTAGTTAAAGATGGTATCTCTTTTCGACACCTCGTAAATCTAGAAGGTTCTCATGAGGAAATGATTTTTGAAGTAATGGTAACTGAAATTAGTCTTGGAAAAAAAGATATAGTTTTTTGCGTAGTATACCGACCTCCTTCTTCTCCAGTCAAGTCTTTCCTCTCTAAACTCCATGATTTTTTGCATCAACCTCATTTTCAAAATAAAGATGTTATCCTCTCCGGAGATTTCAACATTGACCTTCTAGAAGCTTCAAATGAAGCTTCTGTTGATTTATTGTCTTCTTGCTTTTCTGCATATCTGCTTCCTACTTGCCTGATACCTACAAGAATTTCACCTAGTTCTGCTTCTCTCATTGATAATATTTTTACATCCTTACCAATGAAAGCAAATTTTGCTGTTTTAAGTGATATATCGGATCATTTCTTGCTGGTTTCAGATTTAGCTTTTACTTATAAAATACCGCAGGTAAGTAGGGAACGTCAAGTACGGTTAATAAATAAAATAACATTAAAGCACCTGAATGAAAGCCTTGGTCTATTGGATTGGCAGGATGTAATATCCACGGAGGATACAGATGTGGCAACTGATACTTTTCTAAGAAATTTCAATTGCTGCCTTGATTCTAGTTGCCCATTTGTTACGAAGAAAATGTGCAGAGAAAAATTTCCTATAAGGCCGTGGATAACGTCTGGAATTTTGATATCAGTTAATAAAAAAAAACAGTTATTTAAATAGCAGTTAAAGAATCCGACTGATTATAATATTAAAAATGTTAAAATCTTCAAAAATAAATTAACCGCACTGATACGATTGTCGAAACATAGGTATTATAAAGAGTCTTTCGAAGAAGCTCAAAATTGTCCTCGCAAAACGTGGTCTTTAATTAATTCTATTATTAAAAAACAAAGGAATTCTAAGTTGCCTGAAGTTATTAGTTTAGAAGATGGATCGACTACTAACAAATTGGAGAAAGTGGCAGATGTTTTGAATACTTATTTCGCTAGTATAGGAGAGAAAATTGTTTCATCAGTAATGAACCAGTTTGATTCACATAGTAATAAACATTTTTCTTCATACCTTCCATCTCCTCAAAGTAATTCAATTTTTCTTACGCCTTTTTCTCGGTCTGAAATAACAAAAATAGTGTGTGATCTAAATCCAGGTAATTCAGCGGGAATTGACGGGTCTAGTTCTATAATTGTTAATGAAATATTGTCTGCAGTAATTTTGCCATTACAGCATATAATTAATCTTTCATTTAAAAATGGAGTTTTCCCGTCTGCTTTTAAAGAAGCGAGGATAATTCCGCTTCACAAAGGTGACTATCCTGAAAACCCATCAAATTACCGCCCTATTTCTATTTTGTCAGCATTTTCTAAAATATTTGAGAAGGCAATTTATAAGAGGATCTATGACTTTCTTAAATCGTTTAATTTTTTCACAAATTCCCAGTTTGGTTTTAGGTCTGGACACAATACTGAGCACGCTATCATTGCTCTCATCCAATATATTCATGAATGCTTAGATAGAGGTGAAATTCCAGCAACAATGTACTTGGATTTTAAAAAAGCATTCGATACAATATCCCATTGTATTCTTTTTCGTAAATTGGATAATTGTGGTGTGCGCGGACCGGCGTTGGATCTAGTTAAATCTTATCTTGATAAGAAGAAGCAACGAATAGATGGAGGTAATTTTCTCTTTTCGCCTGTTCCTCAGTCCTCCATGGTTGGGGTGCCTCAGGGCTCTGTCCTTGGTCCTCTGCTTTTTCTAGTTTATATAAATGATTTTCACCGCGCTTTGGCAATTCCATGTCTCAGCACACATTTTGCTGATGATACGGCAGTTTCAATTTCTGAGAGGAATGACGAGGAGTTGGAGCCAAAACTTGATACTGCATTTTCTAATGTTCTTGAATGGTGTTCTGCAAATTTTATTGCTTTGAATTTATCAAAAACTAATTTCATAATTTACGGCAGGAAGTCAAATATATGCCCTCGTATTACCCGAGTTACTTCTTCAAAGTATCTATTATCAATATCTCGGGTGAATGTGATAAAGTACCTTGGACTTATGATTGATGAAAGATTATCTTTTAAAACACACATCCAAAATATACGCTTAAAGATTTCAAGGTATGTTGGTTTAATACGGAGGTTGAAGCATTATTTGCCCCACTCTGCTTTACGAAGCATTTATTTTGCTCTGATTCAGTCTAATATTAATTATTGTTCTCTAGTATATTTATCTACATTTAAAAGCCATATTAAACCAATAGAGATTTTACAAAATAAAGCAGTAGGAATCCTCAAACTTTTTATTTCATCGCCTATTTCACTTCCAAATAAGTCTTCTACAGCATCTTTATATACTTATTTAGATATACTTCCAGTTTCTGAACAATTTACTTTTGGAGCAATTATTTTCAAATTTAATTATGACATTAAGAAATTACCGCCATATTACCTCAATCAAAGTTTGTTCTCCCGATCACAAGATTTACATCGTTATAACACGCGACAAAAAAAGAGTATCTACATTGACAAGTATAGTACTGAGAGATCTAAATTCGCCCCGTTTGTGTCAATAGCCCGGTGCTGGGATGCTCACAAGGATTTTATTGATAAATTTTCTTCTATCCATTTAATAAAAAGGAATCTTTAATTTCATTTAGTTCAGGATTATTTTTAATTAAGTGTCTTTTTAATATCATTAAGTTATTTGTTTGGATTGTTGTTCTAAGTGAATGTGGGCCTCTCGGCTATCTTTTAGTATGAATTTATATTTAATAATATTGATCTCTCTTTTTTTTTATATATATTTATATTTATATTTGGATCCTGGGCTAGCTGCTACTTTCATATTATTGTTGTATTATTGTATCTTTGCCGTCGTAATTATCTTTGTATTGTAGCGTAAGATTTTTTATTGTATCTCTGTCTAGGCCTAGTTTTTCGAGCTTGTCTCCCCATGGGCCTATGTCAATTATATACATGTATATGTTAATAATAAAATGATTGAACTTGAACTTGAACTTCAGACATATCGTAATAAAAGCTTCCCCGCGATTTAAATATTTAACATAAATGAAGTTAAATTTATAAAAAGGACATTCTTCTGAAACAAAAGGAGCCAAAGGTCCCAACACCTCCCTCCTAAGAAAAATAACCGCCATCACGCCATGGGTCAGAGCACAAAACAGAAAACACAAAATGAGTAACACCAACTTTAAAATCACAAAACTTGTTTATCTTATCTTCTTTCTTCTACCAGTGCCTGTACTTCTACCGCTTGGCTCAGGATTCGTCGTCATCCCCACGTCTCTACCGTAAACCACCATGGGGTCTATCGTATAGCATCCGCATTAGGTTTTGAAAGTTAAAGTCTCCCAGATTCGTAGAAAATGATCGTGCGCAGCACAATCCAAAATACAAATTTTCTCGCTCTCATGAATTATCATTTGAGAGGAGCAGAGAATCAGTTTCTGGCACATTCGATGATGCCAGCCATCATGAAAAATTGGCTGCACTAGCCTCTTAATTTCCATCTGTGGAAACAACCCCACATACAATTAAACTGGTAACTGCCCTCTGGCATAATTTCAAATAATCTAGGGCCGAAAATACAAATGCCAATGACAACGATAGGGGTACAGGGAAATGAAGTAAAATTTTTAGCGAACCATGGATCGCTTTTTACTAGGTCCCATCCCCTAAAATAATCGAATGAATAATGCTCGGCGATGAAGGATGAAGATGTAAAAGTATCACAACTTGTCCGACAGTTGTGCATTGAGGAAAAGGGCTATCTTTCACGTCTTCCCGCAGGAGATCTTCCCCAAGGGATTTCTCCACCTTATAAAGGAACAAACCCTCTTTTGAGTTGATAAAACCAGTCTCAGATTTTCTCCCAATTTTCTTCAATCCAACCCAAAATTCAGTATCTCCCAGTCTTTCCGTAACTCGTTGTTGACAAGTCAATTCTATGTCATAATTATCTGTGGTTTCTCCTAATATGTCATGGGTCTTCTCCTCCCCCCTAAGTTTTTTCGTCTTATTGTAATTTCGTAATTTTCCCAGTGGGTCTTGGACCTCTTTGTCCTCCCTATTATTTATGTTATCAAGGTATAGGCCAGATAATTTTTTATTTTTCTCCACTGCAGGCTGAATCTCCAAACTTTGTCTCTTTTTTACACTTCTCTTTTCATCTCTACTTTTCTCAATTTTGTCATTCGCGTAAAATAATAAATCAGCGTTAAATCTGATTTGGACTCCAGTTTCCACCATCTATAACTGCATAACTTCATTGTAGCTCCGTTTGATATCTCTTTTCTCCCTCTTAGTTTTCTTTACTTTTACCACCGAAACAAATAGTTCGTTATCAAATGGGCCGACATTTTGTTTTTCATATTGTACTAAAGTTTCTCAAACTTTGCGAGGAAAAGCGCTTACAATAAATTTCGTCTCCATTTTCTCTGGTACAGTCAGTGTTTCATTTTGGCAAATGTTTTCCGGTGTCTCGCACTCGTTAAAGGTGTTCTCAAGTTTTCCATTTTCTGGAAATGTTCCCGCAAAACCATTTTCGCGTGTCTCATTTTCATCAAGGATTTCGTTTTTCCGACAGGGCGGCGCAGCCTCCCAATTTGTTTTGTGGCCGGTCCACCTCCCCCCGTATTCAACGAAGTCGTATATTTTTCCGTTACAGCATTTACTGTCTGATATTATTCTGATACTCTCTCACTCCCTGACCTTCCCTTACGGGCTTCACAAGTTTTAGTAAGGGTTTCCATACGAGCCTGATGATATATTTCATTGGCTTGTCTATCTTTTTCAATTTTGTCCATACGGGCCTGATGAAGTATTTCATGGGATTGACTATCTTTTTCAATTTTGTCCATACGGGCCTGATGCAGTATTTCATGGGATTGCCTAGCTTTTTTCAATTTTATCTATCTCATCCTGTAATTTTTTCATATACTCTAGGTACTTTCTATCAAAGGCCTCCATATTAGCCTTTCTTTCTATTTTACTACTTTTTCTATGGGCTTCACTCGCCCTTCTCGGTCTTGAGTTAATCTTATCTCTGTCCAACATTATTTCAAATTCTGTTAACTTCAAAATACCTCTTCGGTCTAAATGAAAATTCTTTTACCAATGTCTCTTTTTATCTTTTCGTGAAAAATTGTTTCGTTTTAATTTGCCGATTCTACGTGAGTGAAATACATCTCCGAAAAGCAAATTAACAGGGGTTGGACGTGAAGCAAACCGAAAAACTGCGCGAATATTCCACTAGTGAATTAGCTGGACAAAACTCAAACAGGGGAACTACCCTGTAAAACAAATCACGTATCCTCCCTGGATACTCGTACTTCAAATATAATCTCCTCCTGGACAGATTACTCAATAGGACAGGTGCCTCCCACCTTCCTTGTCCAATGTGCGCACAAACTAACAAATTCACCAAATTTACCGTCCTCAATACTCTTATAACCTTCGTCACTGAAGATTATACCTAAGTCCGCCATTTCACACAAATAATAACCCAACTTTCAACGTTTTCTTATCTGTCCTTAAACCCTGTAATACTTTTCAATATGGAGATTCCCCCACTATAAATTCAAACTCAATTAATTTCACGTTATTCTTTTTTATTTTTGACTAACAATCCACAGCCCATTATAGACCTTCATATTTCTATTAATTGATTTCGTATTTTTGTCTCTTTATATGTAATCACGATAGGCTAAACTGTAGGCTAAATTAACTTGTCTCTTCGAAAACGGGGAATTCTTTTACTATCAGTGCTGTTGATAGCTCCTTTTCTTGCTGCCACCAGTATTGTAGTTGTAAGCCACAACTGCCACCAGTGTTATACTGGTAGGTTAAAACTGCCACCAGTGTTGGTGTGGTAAGGTACGGGTGTCACCACTTATTGGTGCAAAAAAGGTACTATACCACTTACTAGCGGGGGAGCCCCCTGACAGCACCAAATATTAGTGGGATGCCCGCGCTTAACCCAATGGTTCTGTACCTATCGGATATGTCAGTACCCAATTTACAATATATCCTGCTTTAGGGTATGATAACGTGATCGAACGGTCAAAGTGGCCACTTTAAGGCAAAAGGTACCCGCCCTGGGTTATCGTTAATATTTCTAACTATCTCCTTGGACTCTACCTAGGATAAAAGTCAAAGTTTATATAGTGTAAAAAATCCTACTGCATTCAAACATACATAAAACAGAACTCAAACGGAACTAAAACCAAAAACTCTCACAATTAACAAAACACTTTGAGACGCGCCCTTGCGCACACACCTCTGACCAAAGGCCATGAATGGACGAATCAAATGAAATTCCCAGCATCCTTTGAAGCTTTTCAAGCTGTAAATTTAAGCTCTAGTGTCATCGCTCACCTGGCTTTTTCAGACACTAGCTAATTAATGGATTCTTCCGACATATCTTAATAAAAGCTTTCCCGGGGTTTAGATATTTATCATAAATGAAATTAAATTTATAAAAAGGACATTTTTCTGAAAAAAAAGGAGCCAATGGTCCCAACAGTGATGAAAAGACACAAAAACATTTATCTGTTTTTATATAAAGGTAATGAGTTATGTGTGACCTTATGATCATTTTTTCATAAAAAGAATTTTTTTTCCAATTTTATTGGAGTATCATTGTGCCATATATTAAAGGCTTTAAGATATGGTGTTGTCTGCAAAACGAGACAGGAAAAATGAATAATGGCTTACAAAACACTATTATTATGATCGTAATTAAGTTTTAATGAGAATCATCACATCAAATGTAATGCAAAAAAGAACCATTTAGATGAACAGAGAAAGGTTTATTGGAATACGACAGTCCGTTATTAAGTTCGTTGGCCACGCTATAAAGACATTTTGTTTTGTGGAAATCCAATCAGTCAATGTTGCAATAGCGTTTACTTAAAGGTCCTGCTTAATAAGTCTATTTTAGCTTAATCTTGTTCTAGCTCAACCTTGCCAGGGATAGAATCACATTTTAGCTGACTTTTGAGGCCGCTTTTAATTTTTAATGTCGACGAAAAAGCTATTCAACAAAGATGTTTTTGCTGTCGGTTTTAACTTAATTAAAATACTAAAAAGGTACTTGGCAATTATATTTTACATTCATGATGAAAAAAGTATTGTATAATTTTCAAAATATTTGATAGCCTGACAACTCCTGCAAAATGTTTAATGTAAGTTACGGCACTAATAGACCAATGTCCAAGTGGTCCAAATTTGCCACACCCACATTCTTTTTTAGTCTGAAGTCTGAACATATTTGGAAATAGCCTGCCATCTTTTATCAGTTTTTGAAAGAAAAAACTGCCGCCATACCAGTGAGATGATATTACTCGGTATGAATGGGTAATAAAAACATTGTGATGCATAATTGCATTATGAGGTATCAAGAGAAAATGGTGTGGTATTTCATTTGAAGTCGCGATATTATTCTGCGAAATCTGGTTTAAGTGGCAAAACACACCGTAGGACCTAACAGCAAGGATTTTACTACAAAATTTCCGAAGCCATATGCTGGGGCCCTACATGTGAGTTGGGAGGGGGCCTAAAACATGAGATTTCATAAAAGAGTTTTGTTTTCTTTGTTATAAACTATAACAAAGTCCACTTTGTTACAAAAACAAAAGGGTATGTTTTCAGAGTGATTGATGAGGAGTGATTGAAAGAACAGAGAAATGAGGACAATAACGGCCAGTGAAAAACAGAAGAAAAAACTATGCAAATGCGTTGGTTGAGACCTCCGCTCAACCGTCCTCAGTGCAGAAACAAAAGAAGAAATTGCAGATAAAAGTCCAATGAAAAACATAAAAACCAAACCTCAAAATAAACACTGAAACTAAAATAAGGACCCTTTCGAAGTAACGATGAAAGGGTGACTGAATAAAATATAATACTAGATAACATTTCACAATTCGATTTTATGTCAAGGATTTTTAAAACCTGATCGCTTTCAAGGTAGGGAATTATCAGAGACTCTATTATAATGCGAAATATAATTTTGTGGATGAATATTAAAACATCCACGTTTTGACACAACCTATGTTCCGATAACCTCTCCTCTAATTGCTGTTGGATTCTACCAAAATAAAAACAGCCACAATAATAAGGAATTCTATGAACACCACTACCCAGAATGGGGCTGATTTTATCTTAATGTCACCTTTAAAAATTCAAATACAAGACAGAGCTTTTTAACAACGGCAAAGATAAAGCCAACACCATTCTGGATACTGGTGTTTATAGAATTCCTTGCTCTTGTGACTGTTTTTATGTTGGTAGAACCCAACAGCAATAAGGGAAGAGGCTATCAGAACACAGGTACTTAACCAGCAAAGCCATAGGGCCACACCAAAGGACTGAGACTTTTAATTCCGCATTAGCTCAACATGTCTATGACAACCCACATCATTCCATTTTGCTTAATAATACTTCCATTATTGCCCTTGTTAAAGTTATCATGCATGTTTTCAGGGAGGCAGTTGAAATCAAAAAGCACATTCACCTAAAGGTCACCCTCAACAGAGAGACTGAAGACATTTTTTCTAATGCCTATTTATGATGAACTTGCTAATTCTGGTCAGTTTTATATCCATCCACAAAATTATATTTCGCAGTTTAATAGAATCTCCGATAATACCCTAGCTGGCAAGCGATTATCCTTTAAGAATAATTTATATAAAATGAAATTGTGAGACCTTCAGTACTGTTGTTTTGTTTTTTTTAGTTACCCTTTCATCGTTACTTCGTAAAAGTCCTTGTTTTACTGTCAGTGTTTGTTATGAGGTTTGGTTTTTATATTGTACTTTGGACTTTTATCTACATTTCTTTTATTATTCTGTACTTAGGACGGTTGAGTGGAGGCCTCAACCAAAATATTTGTTTAGTTTTTTCTTCTGTTTTTCACTGGCCGTTATTGTCCTCGCTTTTCTCTCCTTTGTGATTTTTTGTTAGCCAGTGTGGTCTCAAAAATTATTTACTAGCTGATTGATATCTGTTTCAGCGTTCACTTTTTAAGTTCATTTTTGAAATGCATAGATTTTGATGAGTTCATACAAAAATTTCCGCCACTTTTGTAAAATGAAAAAAAATGAGAGAATGTATGTGACATTTTGAAAAAAAATCAAAGTTTACACTTTAGCCAGTTTTGAAGAAAAATGTTAAAAAAAGGCATAAAATCGACTTTTCCAGCTCAGAATTCAGTTTTTATTTTCCTTAGAAGTTGTACTCCTGATAGTTTATTTTCCCTGAACCAACCTAATATTTTTAACATACAATGGCATTACTTGCTGACTAATTCCTATTTGCTGCTTTACTTGACTCACGTATGAATAAGGCCTTAAATGTCTTTACAGAAAAATTGAATTTAAAGTGATTTTAAGCAGCCAGCCATTGTTCAACTAGCCTCCCTCCCACACTCTCTTTTTCCTAAATGCATTTCATCCAATTTTAAGATGTTCGTTTTGTTCAAAATAGTTTAAAGACCAGAATACAAAAACTCCGGCATCGACACAACCTCCCAGAGCCAGGGGGCAAGTGTTGCAGGCTATGCCTCGGGGGCATATAAGCTGTTAATGGAAAGGATGGTCGTAACTTTGAAGGAGGCTTATTTGATTGGAAGTTGAAAGTTCTAGTTCCCTTTTTAAGCGTCAAAAGTGATCGGAGGGCAACTAGTCCCCCCATACCCTTTTTCCCCAAATGTATCCGATCAAAACTGATAGATAGCCATTTTGTTCAAAATATTCCAAAGATGAGATAACAAAAAGTCCGGGGTTGACATAATCTCCCAGATTCCGTGGACAAGTGTTGTAAGTTATGTCCCGGGGAAATTTAAGGTTTTTACGGAAAGGTTGGTCGTGTACACTTCATAGGGGTCTTATTTGATTGGAAATTGAAAGCTTTAGTTCTCTTTTTAAGAGTAAAAAGTGATCAGAGGTCAACTAACCCCCCACGCCTTCTTTTCCCTAAAAGCTTCTCATCAACATTTCCAAATTCTCATCAGTCCAAAGATCATAAAACAAGGCCTCCCGGTTTGACACTACCCCCCCCCCCCCCCTCCCCACCAAAACCCTGGGGGCAACGATTGTAAATTATACCCCAAAGATGTATAAGGTTTTTGTCGAAGGTCTGTTCTAATAAACCTTGGAGGAGGCTCATTTGATTGTAAATTGAAAGTTTTAGTTTACTTTTTAAAAGTCAAAAGTGATCGGAGGGCAACTTGCCCCTGCCCCCTCCCCTTTCGCAATCTTTTTTCTCAAATGCACCCAATCGAAGTTTTGAGATAGCCATTTTGTCCAAAATAAACAAAAGATCATATAACAATGCCTTCGGGGTTGACACAACCACCCAGAACCCAGGGAGAAGTGTTTTAATTTATGCTCCGGGGGCATAGAATGTCTTTTTGTGGACGGGGTGGTCGTATAAACTGTGTAGGCTGTTCATTTGAATAGATATTCAAAGTTCTATTTCCCTTTTTAATATTCAAAAGTGATCAAAGGGCAAATAGGCCCCCACCCTCCTCAACCTTTCTTTTACCCAAATACATATATTCAAAATTTTGTTCAAAATATTCCAATATTTTGAATAGCAATTTTGTTCAAAATACTCCAAAGATCATTTAACAATGCCTTTAGGGTTGACACACCCCCCCCCCCAGATTTCGGGGGGTTACAATTGTAAGTTATGCTTCTGGGGCATATAAGGTTTTTGTCGAAAGGGAGAGTAGTATGTGGTTATGCAGTTTAACAAGAACCCTATCCTACCATACAACAAGAGCCCTATTACATCAAGAGCCCTGTCCCACCATAGAAAAAGAGCCCCCAACATTCCTAGCGGTGCGCTGTCCCACCATACAACAAGAGTCCTATTACAATTGTTGCCCTTAGCCATTACTCTTTTCTTCTACAGTGATTTCTAATCACTAGGAAGGCTTAACGGCGATTTCACTAGTGTTGCCACCTACATAACTAAAGTCATAGATTGTTAACTGCAGTTATAGATGGTGATATGTTTTCTTTTCAAACGACACAGTTTTTAGCTTCTAAGCGGTTTTTCAAAGAAAAAAGTTGACAAATTTCAGTTCAATAATAAAAAAACTAAGTAAAGAAAAAAAACTTCCCTAGAAACATTATTTTTCTAATAGAAAAACTCACAACAGACACAGTGGAGTGATTTGTGTTAATTTTTCATCTATTCTGCTTTTGCCGTATTGGTATTCTAATTTTTTCCTTAGTTTGAAATCTTCTCCAACTACTATTAAAGTTAAAAGAGGCGTAAGTCAAGATGGTGTTTTGTCACCTACTCTTTTTAAAATTTACACTTCTGGCGTGCTTGTGCAAATATTCTCTACGTATTTCTCTGATGTTTCAGATGTTTCTTATCTTGCTTATGCTGACAATTTGTTCCTTATTAGTCGGACAAAGAGTGGTCCATCCAAAATGGTAGCTTCTGTTTCCAATGCTTTTTCTGAAATTGGTCTTTCATTGAATGAAGAGAAATGTGAGTTTTTATCTTTCCCTCCAACTTCTTCATCTGCTCTTAATTGTGATACTTTCTCTATTCCGTCTGTTGATTCTTGGCGAAGGTTGGGCATAACCCTTCCTAATAATCTTTCCAGTTTTGGTCAGCGCATTATTTACAATATTTCTAAAAGAATACAATTTGTATATGGGAAAATTGTTCCCAATAGGGGGAAATATAATAGACAGGTACTGTTAAAACTTGGCTCTACATACTGCGATCAATCAGTCCTTTACATGGCAGGAATTTACCCCATCCTCAGAAAAATTGATTTAAAAAGATTCCGGAGTAGTTATTTCAAATATTGTAATTTTCTCCTTTTCATTCCTCCTCTAAAATTTGACTGAATGTTTTTTGGGAAATGGTGGGCGTAAGAGGGGGGTTAATTACTCTCCCCTCACTTTCGACTATTAAAAAGGGCAATTCCAATTTCCAATCAAATGAGCCCTTTTTGAAATTTCTATAACAACTTTCTATATAAACTTTATATGCCCCCAGGGCATAACTTACAACACTTGCACTGGGGGCTCTGAGGGGGTTATCATCCTAAAAGACCTAATTTCAAGAACTTTCAACTACGTTGAATAAAATGGATATTTCAAAATTTTGATTGGATGTGTTTGGGAAAATGGTGGGCGTGAGAGGGGCGTTAGTCGCTCTCCAATCACTTTCAACTATTAAAGAAGACACTAGCCCTTTTAATTTCCAATTGAATGAGCCCTTTTAAAGTTTCTACGCTTTCAACAAAAACCTTATACGCCCCCAGGGCATAACTTACAACCCATGCCCTGAAGGCTGTTGGGGGGGAGGGGTTGTCATTCTTAAAGACCTAATTTCCCAATTTTTCAACTACGTTGATATAAAATGGCTATCTAAAATATTGATTGGATGTGTTTGGAGAAAAGAGGGGCGTGAGAGGGGGTTAGTTGCCTTTTAATCACTTTCTACTATTAAAAAGGGCACTAGCCCTTTGAATTTCCAATCGAATGAGCCCTTTTTCAAGTTTTTACGACAAAGATTTCAATAAAAAACCTTCTATGCCCTCAGGGCATAACTTATAACCCTTGCCCTGAAGACTGTGAGGGGAGTGTCCTGCTCAAGGGTATAATTTCCTAAACTTTGAACTGCGTGGAACAAAATGGCTATCTCAAAATCTTTATTGGATGTGTTTGGGGAAATGGTGGGCGTAGAAGGGGTTTTAGTTGCTTTCCAATCACTTTCGACTATTAAAAAGGGCACTAGCCATTTCAATTTCCAATCGAATGAACCCTTTTTGAAATTTCTACGACAACGCGTTGTATAAAAATCTTATATGCCTCCTGGGCATAATTTACATCCCTTGCCCTGAGGGCTGTGGGGGGGGGGGAGGTTGTCATTCTCAAAGACCTAATTTCCAGAACTTAAAACTACGTTGAATAAAATGGCTATCTCAAAGCTTTGATTAGATGTGTTTGGGGAAAAGGTGGGCGTGAAAGGCGGGTTAGTTGCCCTCCAATCACTTTTCGACTATTTCAAAGGGCACTAGCCCTTTAAACTTCCAATCGAATGAGCCTTTTTTAAAGTTTCTACGACAAAGCCTTCTATAAGAAATCTTATATGCCCCAAGGACATAACTTATAACCCTTGCCCTAAGGGGGAATGTCCTCAAAAACATAATTACTATCTGGAAATCAACTACGCTGAAAAAAATGGCTATTTCAAAATTTTGGTTGGATGTGTTTTGGGAAATGGTGGGTGTGGAAGGGGTGTTAGTTGCCTTCCAATTACTTTCGACTATTAAAAAGGGCACAAGCCACTCCAATATCCAATTGAATGAGCGCATTTCGAAGTTTCTACGACACCTTCTTCGATACGAAGTGCCCTGCTGCAAGGAAAAATTTTAATAAATAATACATTGTGCCAACATCGTTCTTATATAACCCAGGGCATAACTTAAAACCCTTGCCCTGAAGACTGTGGGGGATTGTCCTCCTCTTTACTTAGTTCCCGTTTCTTGTCTCGTTCTCGAGTGTCCCCGTTCTTTACTTGGGCAGCGCGATCGCGCTGCCTATGATTTATACAACAGCTTTCTATATAAACCTTATATGTCCCCAGGGCATAACTCAAAACCCTTGCACTGAGGGCTCTGAGGGTATTATCATCCTGAAAGACCTAATTTCTAGAATGTTCAACTACGTTGAACAAAATGGATATCTAAAAATTTTGATTGGATGTGTTTTGGAGAACGGTGGGCGTGAGAGTGACGTTAGTCTGCTATCTCATCACTTTCAACTATTAAAAAAGGCACTAGCCCTTTCAATTTCCAATTGAATGAGCTCTTTTGAAGTATCTACGACAATGCTTTCAATAAAACTTTATATGCCCCAGGGCATAACTTACAGCCCTTGCACTGAGGGCTCTGAGGGGGTTATCATCCTAAAAGACCTAATTTCCAGAACTTTCAACTACGTTGAACAAAATGGATATCGCAGAATTTTAATTCGATGTGTTTGGGAAAATGGTGGGGCGTGAGAGTGACGTTAGTTTGCTATCTCATCACTTTCAACTATTAAAAAAGGCACTAGCCCTTTCAATTTCCATTTGAATGAGCCTTTTTGAAGTTTCTACGACAACGGTTTCAATAAAAACTTTATATGCCCCCAGGGCGTAACTTACAACCCTTGCCCTGACGGCTGTGGGGGAGGGGTTATCATCCTTAAAGACCTAATTTCCAAAACTTTCAACTACGTTGAATAAAATGGCTATATAAAAATTTTGATTCGATGTGTTTGGGGAAAAGGTGGGCGTGAGAGGGGGGGTTAGTTGCCCTCACATCACTTTCGAGTATTAAAAAGGGTACTAGCCATTTGGATTTCCAACCGAATGAGCCTGTTGTGAAGTTTCTACGACAAAGATTTCAATAAAAACCTTATATGCCCCCAGGGCATAACTTATAATCCTTGCCCTGAGGGGTCTGGGGGAGTGTCCTCCTCAAAAATATGTTTTCTATCTAGAAATCAGCTACGCTGAACAAAATGGCTATCTCAAAATTTTGATTGGATGTGTTCGGGGGAAAGATGGGCGTGGGGGGGCTAGTTTCCCTCCAATCACTTTCGACTATTAAAAAGGGTACTAGCCCTCTGAATTTCCAATCGAATGAGCTTTTTCTAAAGTTTTTAAGACAACGCCTTCTTTAAAAACCAAATATGCCCCAGGAAAGGGCAATAGCCATTTCAATTTCCAATAGAATAAGCCCTTTTTGAAGTTTCTACGACAACACTTTCTATAAAAACCTTATTTGCACCCTGGGCACAACTTACAACCCTTACCCTGAGGGCTGTGGGGGGTTGTCATCCTTAAAGACCTAATTTCCAAAACTTTCAACTACGTTGAATAAAATGGCTATATAAAAGTTTTTATTGGATGTTTTTGGGGAAAAGGTGGGCGTGAGAGGGGGTTATTTGTCCTCCCATCACTTTCGACTATTAAAGGGCACTAGCCCTTTGAATTTTCAGTCAAATGAGCCCTTTTTGAAGTTTCTACGACAACATAAAAATCTTATATGCCCCCATATCTTATATTTTCTATAAAAATCTTATATGCCCCCATGGCAAAACTTACAACCCTTGCCTTGAGTGTTTTGGGGGAGTGTCCTCCTCAAAAACATAATCTCTATCTGGAAATCAACTACACTGAATAAAATTGCTATTTCAAAATTTTGATTGGATTTGTTTGGGGAAATGGTGGGCGTGGAAGGGGTGTTAGTTGCCTTCCAATCACTGTCGACTATTAAAAAGAGCACAAGCCAATTTCCAATCAAATGAGTCCTTTTTGAAGTATCTACGACAACTCCTTCAATACGAAGTGCCCTGGTCTAAAACCAAAAAAAAAAAAAAATACATTGTGCCAAATTCGTTCTTTAATTAGGCAGCGCTAATGCGCTAACTATGATATTTTGAAATCCATTTTGATTTTGTATTGGATCTCAAATCTGTTGGAACACAGGGAACCAAAAAAATCACAGATAGTGGTTGGTGGTCAATATCATGATCAGTATTATGGACAGTAAACAATCGAAGAATAAATGAATGAAGAGCGCATTACATGGCTAATGTCAGTAGTACTTCCAGAATGATGGATATACGTGAAAGGTAGAGATTTAGGAATGATGCGGTATAGCGGAAGACAATCAAGAACAAAATCCTTTCTAACGCAGTCACCATTGGTATATGCATTAAGATCACCGATCACTATGTAATTTAGAGATTGAAACATTAATCGTTTAATTTATTTTCTCAGCGAAAGCACAAGCCTTCGCAAAAATTGTGATTGAGCGGTTAGATCTATTAATATGTGGAAAATATGAGTTGATCAGAATTGTTGATCCGATACGGATAGCTAAGAAGTTTTCATCATGATGATAAAGGATAGGGCTGGGGAAATATTCCTTACGGTTAAAGATGCATGCCAAACCCCCGGACGGACGACCACCAGTTACCGTGACAGAGGTCAAAAAGCTTATGTGGTTGGGACTTCGGTGCAGAAAATTAAGGTTGGCTGAAGTCAAAACAATGCTCTTGCAAACAAACTAGTTCGTACTGGCTGCATAATTCATCAATGAAAAAGTCTTTGTTCTTAGTTCCATTAATATTGTATGTTAGTATAAACAGTCAAGAAGTTGCTGATGATTTCTCTCGAAATTAAAACTGCAGTTCCTATCGTGAAGTGTTTCAGGCTCCCAACACCGAAGCCCAATTCATTTATTGCAGATCGTTGAAGTCGTAACAACCGTATCGCCCCAGGTCCTGTTTTAGTCTTAGAACTTAGAAGCTTAATTTTTTCATAATGCCCTTTGCCTATATCTGTTTTGTCACCTTTAAAACAGTTGAAATGGGTTACTTTGACATTGATTGTTCTTTTTGCTCTTTTGGATTCCTAAAAAGCCTTCTTGTATTAAAAATTGGTTTTTAATAACAATTTAAAAAAAAACGCATTTTAAAGTTTTTTTTGGCTTCTTTATAGAATATATGTCATGTAGGCTAAGGCTGAACTGCTGCTTTTTTATTGGTTTTGGCTGCTCTTTTGGATATTATTCATTTTTTTATTTTGGGGATTCATTCCAAATTATAAACAGATAAATACCTAATATCAGTCAAATTATAAACTACATCTAAAAGGAGTAAATTTATCAAATTGAAAAATACATGATGAACACTTCATATGAGAACATTTCAATTACAATGAAACAAAAAACACTTAATGGTGTATTCGGTATGAAGAAAAATGAAGTGCCAGCTATTTTCTTAGGCAAAAAATGAAAAGCTCATCCGTTTTAGATGTAATTAAATGAAATAATATGCCGACTGAAGAACCTCCAGGAAGGTGTTAGGATTTTCATCCTAGTTCGTCACTTTTAATCCAAGCAAAATGTTAGGACACTTAGTATCAGTTATTGAGTTTAAGCTTTGATTTCCAAATGGTCACAAAAATTACCAAATTTAAGAAAGTCGCAACAATAAGTCACATATGGTCAAAATACTCAAAGACTCCTCTTTGATCCCCACCCAGGCTCAAAGCTTCTGCTATTGTCATTTCCATGGAAATCTCCAAAGAGTTTCTTTTTAAAACAGCTTTCAAGCGTAGTTAGGGGCATTCAGCCTTTTTCGCTTTTCTTCAAAGCTTTGAAAAAAGTGTCATTATATTCCAAATGTTACATTTGTTATATTTGTGCATATTTTTGGTAATAATTTTTGGGGTGATCGAATTTTTTAAACCAATGTAGATACTTAAGAACGTTGCAACATCTAGTACCCTGAGGTCATAAGACTGTCAAAGACTCCTCCTTGAACCTCCCAAATTGAAAGCTTTTATTATGACCCGGCCTTTTAATGTAACTTGGGTACTGGACAAAGGGCGCCATTGTCACTCGAGCGCAACGTTAGGTGGGGATGTCGATATCGCTTTCGTCACACCAGTTCGTTTTAGTGTGAATCTGCCTGGTACTTAGGAATGAATGTTTTCAAATTAAACCCGTTTCATCAATAAGAAAAAAAACGGGTTGTACGCATATGTCCCTCTCCCTTTGGACGACAAAACCATGCAAGTGTTGTATCAAGTATAACTCAGGAAAATCTTGCCAACTTTTCATTTTTTTGGCATCCCTGCTTTCAATAAAAAAAAATCAAGGTACTATCACTTAAATATAATAATACCCTATGCCCCTCCCCCCCCTCTGGATACGATCTTGATAGGATACCGTCTCTGCTTTAAATACAAAAAAAATAATTAACTTATTGGCACCCCTGCTTTAAAAAAAATCAAGGTATTATCATTTAAATATTATAGCTTACTAACCCCCCCCCCCTCGGGATACCACCTCGATAGGATGCCGTTTCTGCTTTAAATTAAAAAAAATAACTTTCTGGGATCCCTTCTTTCAATAAAAAAATTCTAGATATTATCATTTAAATGTAATACTTCCCTACCCCCCCCCCCCTTTGGATACAACCTTGATAGGATACCGTCTCAGCTTTCATTACAAAAATAATTTACTTAATAATTAACTAGGTCACTTTATGGTTCAAACAAACACGCAAAATAACGTTAAACAGCTTAGTGTTCCTTGAAAAAAATTGAGGGTATGAGTAAAGGGGTACAAAGACAACAACAAAAATGTCGAAATAATTCAGATATACCTCAAATTACTGAAAAACTGAGTCATAGATTCGTCGTGGTATTGAATAAAATCCAAAGAATCTAATTAAAAGGGAGCACACAAAAAAGCCAAATTAGGCCAGTAGCCTATGAAAAATCGCAAAATACCCAAGACAATGAACAAGTCCTAATGGGGGGCCCTGAGTCTATCAAATTATTTCAATAGTTTCCCAGGGAATTTGATATCATTTTCTTCTGTCTCCACTTTAAATGAAAAAATAATTATCTTTTTGGTATCCCTGCTTTAAATAAAAAAAGTGAGGTATTATCATTTAAAAATGATAGCCCCCTATCCCCCCCTATAGGCAATAATTTACGATTTATTTATGAAGTATATTTTTGGGGTAGCTTCCGGTTCAATCTTTAATTCCCCAACCTTGTACATAGCTTAGTCTATAGCTAAATTTTGTCTCAATAGAAGGGTTTTTTTTTTTGGGGGGGGGGGGGGGGGGTAAAAATGTTTCAGAAAGAAGAAAGGATTTTCTATCAGGGTTCAACAACTCAGTATTAAACATTAAGAAAATCTTATCTAGAAACAGCAAAAAAAATCTGCAAATTTACAATTTAGCTGTAGAAACAATCTGTCGGCTGTCAATTTCAAAATCCAACTGAAGGCTGAAGCTGTATAGTAGTGAATGTGTTCTATAATTCTGTTCAACTTGAAAATAAAATTCTTGACTACGAATGATGTAAGAAATAGCGATTAGGAAACTGCATTCGAAATGACTTAAACTCAAATCATAAAGACGATTCTTTTTTGTCAACATATGAAGAACTGTGTATATTACAATATTTGCAATTGCATATTGCATCTGTCTGGTTTTTTTGCAAAGTAACAAAAGAGACGAAAATTAATGAACAAGAGAGTAGTGAAGAATTATGGTATGCAAAGTAATATTTGGCAGGGAAAGTCACTGGTGATAAATCGCTAGGGGTGGCACCGTGATTGCGTGATTTTCGGGGATTCGGGGAACCAAATTTTGTTTCAGGGTGACGCATAGATTTTTGGGAAAATACACGAAAATTTGGGATAGTGCAAGCCCTGCTTGATTTCTAATCAGGCAAATCGAAATTCTAAACCACACGAGAAGAAAAAGCTCCGACTTTGCGGTTGACGCAATAAAGAATTGCCGCAAAATAAAGTTGAAGTTGACTGAACGCCGCCGCCTCTGCCGGCGTGCCTGCAGCACGCCAGTGGTGGTACGACACTTCAGCGGCGTTCGACCGGGCCTCTCGTCGGCGGCGTTCGGTCGATCCGTCGGAGCGGCGCCGGGGTTTAAACCTAATGAAATACGCAAGAAGTACTTTGATCGGCAAAAAGCTGTCAAATGAAGTGACAATATTATCCCACATACCGACCATACTTGTTAAGACAAATTCTCGCTGGAAGATGAGCCTTAAGCTCCCAAAAATATTTTTTTGTTTACATGTTTTTATGAGTTTTGTGCTTTCCCACTAATGTATTCTGTATGAATGCATTAAATAATTTTTTTTGTTCTCATTATATTTTATATTAAATGGCCGCTTTGAAAAAGGTTTACAAATCGTCTTTGGTCAATTACTCAATACGTAAAAAAACTAGTTTCTGATAGTTCAAGATTGACATATTATGGACATGTTATCAACAAAAATGGACATAATTTGACTAAAAATGACACATTTTTGGATGCTCAAGGGACATTTTCGTGGGCCCAAAAGTTAGAAACCCTGCCTGTTACTACCGGAAGAAAGAGAACAACAAAAAAAAAGAAAAAAATGAAGATATTGACTCACAATTTCTTGACCTCTAAGTGCATTAAAGGAGTGACTGCTGGGTATCCTTTGAAAATTATTGTAGGTCATCTCTTATAGCACTTGAGGTTGCGTTAAAATTCTAGTTTATCTTATTTTTGCTATCTTGGAAAGGGGCTAGGCTAAGAAAATGAAACTTTCAGTAATTAATCCAAGGCCAAAAACATACTCTGGGTAGCTGTTGACAAGCTTCAATATTAACCTTGTTGTGATTTCTAAGCTTTAGATGTTTTCCCACTTGACAGGTCCTATACTTATTGGAATTTTGACAAAACAACAACTACCTTAATTTTCAGTTATCAGTTTTATTTTTCTCTGATTTTTAGTGTAAATATTTACCAAATCATATTATTGAGTTACAACTAAAGTGAATATACCACTTGATGCCTTTTTTATGCTCTTTACAAATATAATAATCATTTTTGTTAGAAATGAATTTTAGCCCCCACCCCTATATATACCAATTCAGGGTATACATTTGCACATTAGGGGGGTGGGGGGAAAGTTTAAACTTACCTCTCATTTACATTAGAAATAAAAATACCCCCACCCCCCTAATTCACAAATATAGCCTATACCCTGAATTGGTAGCCTATATGTAGGGCTGAAGGCTAAAATTCATTTCTGACAAAAATGATTAGCCTATTATATTTGTAAAGAGCATAAAAAAGGGCATTGAGTGGTATATTCACTTTAGTTGTAACTCAATAATATCATTTGGTAAATATTTATCATTTTTAGTTTTGAAAATAGGCCTATAGTTCCTGTTATTTGAGTAGAATTTTAAGCCATATCAATGGGTTTTGGTATAAGCCTAGGGTTATACCAGTACATAAGGAACATGTTAAGAAAACAATTCTTATTTCATTCTATATGGAATAATCCTAGTTAACATATTTTACAGAGGAGAGAACCTTTATATTCATGATTTTCTTGGATTTCCAGTTTTTCTATCACATTTTAAATATTTGTGTCTTGAAAATCAATTATAAACCAACACCCAACTGCCATCTAACCTAACTTAATTTATTGGTATTTGTCTATTTATATGGTTATGTGAGAAATAATTAGGTGATACTGATGGTGCTTAATTACATATATAGAGTATTTGAAAATAGAAAAATGCAGTTGAATCCATGTTTATTTTTCAGAATTTTGTTTAAAAAATTGTACAACAGTGAAAGAAATGAAAATAAAGGTTTATCCCCTGCAAAATATGTTAACTTGATTATTCTGCATATTTGAAGTAAGAATTGTTTTCTTAACATGTTTCCTTATACCTTGGCAAAACCCTAAGCTTGTACCTGTTTTTGTTCTTCTTCTAAATTTAGGAAATATGTTTACAGATCTTTGAAACCTCATAAATTGGGATTGAGCAAAGCTGTGAAGCTGAAAGCAGTTTTTTGTACTTCATTTGAGCAGAACATCTGTTTTTTAAGGTTTCACTTTCATGACATAAATATGTTTAAAGGTCATCAAAGGTCACTGCCTTCTAGAGAGAGACAGAGTGGAGGTAGGCACTTCAAAATGCCTTCCTTGGACATACTTTAGCCTGTAGTTTTGTTCTGAAAGTTTCATTTTGCAGCACTTGTTTGATATACCCTCCTACAGCTCAAGAAGTGAAGTTAGGTCAATCCTAACAAAATATACCTAAGTATGAAAAAAATATAATACTTTAGAAACAAATTTGGGATATATATTTGCACATTAGGGGGGGGGGGTAAAGTACAGTGGGTCTGCATGCCTAATGTGTTAGCTTCAATTATCCTGATGTTGTGAAGTAAAAATTGTTTTCTTATTTCACACTGTCCAAATACTGTACCCCACTCCCTCCAAATGTGCAAATATATAGCCCAAATTATATATTTTTTATCTATTCTGTCACTTCTCTTTGTCTTTTTTATGCTAAGTTGAAAGAAACTAGAAAAAGAAACCAGTTTACAGTGTGTCAATGCATAAACAACTTGAGCAGTAGGGGGTATATTATACAAGTACCATGCCTAATGTGTTAGCTTCAATTATCCTGATGTTGTGAAGTAAAAATTGTTTTCTTATTTCATACTGTCCAAATACTGTACCCCACTCCCTCCAAACATGCAAATATATAGCCCAAATTATATATTTTTTTATCTATTCTGTCACTTCTCTTTGTCTTTTTTCATGCTAAGTTGAAAAAGAAACCAGTTTACAGTGTGTCAATGCATAAACAACTTGAGCAGTAGGGGGTATATTATACAAGTACCATGCCTAATGTGTTAGCTTCAATTATCCTGATGTTGTGAAGTAAAAATTGTTTTCTTATTTCACACTGTCCAAATACTGTACCCCACTCCCTCCAAATGTGCAAATATATAGCCCAAATTATATATTTTTTATCTATTCTGTCACTTCTCTTTGTCTTTTTTATGCTAAGTTGAAAGAAACTAGGAAAAGAAACCAGTTTACAGTGTGTCAATGCATGAACAACTTGAGCAGTAGGGGGTATATTATACAAGTACCCATTTTGCTAACCTAACCCCTTTCCAAGATAGCAAAAAGTAGCTAAACTAGAATTTTAAATTGCTTTTCAAATGACTGCCAAAAATAGAACAGAGAAGATTGTATTTTGAATTAATGACAACAAATTAGGCAATCTCACTGGCCTGTAGGAGGTGGTTGGACCTGCTCCCAGATAGTGGAAACAGTTGTCAACAATATACTAGAGAGTAAACACAATACAAATTTAATCTCTGAAAAAGTTTTTGAAATTGATTATATTCACAAAAATCAAGAGAATGACAGAGCAATGTGTTTCTCAAAATTAGGGGAAGGGGCAATTGTTTGTTTTTTAGTAAAAATTTGTCCCTTTATCCCCTTCAGGAATGGTAACTATTATTGTGATTAAGTTTCATGGTAAAATGCTATTGCAAAATCAAATTTACAGGAATAAAAAAGAAAAAAAAAACTATAAAAATAACAGGAATAAAAAGTAGACATTTGGAATTGCTGTGATCAGAACCCCTATGGAACAGAGTAGGGGTGTAGAGAAATGATAAATGAGCCATATAGTACTGCAAAGGTATACCAAAGAAAACTGGTCTGTCTATGTAGATGCTTGAATTATGTAGACCCTATCTTGTTGTGACATGATTTTTGAAGATAGTAAATGTCAGATGGGGCAGCAGTTGCCCCCCCCCCCTGCCTGATAGCAAATTATACCCCTGCAGTAGAAATACTGCCTCCACCTAGAAAAACAAGGAAAATACTTTTTGATGGAAAACACTGATAAGGACACCTTCAAAAATTAATTTTTATTCTTGCATGCTATTTATAAGTTTGACTTTGATAATGACATTAAGGTGCCATATGGTCCCCAAAAATTTCAGAATATGACCAGTGTTATTAATGTACACCATATTATGGATGGAGTGTTTTTTTGTATCATTTGGGAAGCAAATTTCTTGTTTTTTCTCAACTCCTGCAATGAAAATACCAAAAATAGTGTTTTTCAATTGTAATGCTCTAAAATATAACTTAAACTATATAGGCACCAAAAACTAGGGATGGGCAGAGAAACCCCTGTCCTCTACCCAAAGGATTGGCTTTAAATTACTTTAAATTAGAAAATAAAAATACATAGCTATTACATTGAGAGCATCTATCCCCTTAGCATGCAACATTTAGATAAAAGATCTACTTTTTTAGCTTGAAGGGTTCTCATGAGAAGGTCTTGACACTTCATTACAGAATAACAGAGCTATGATGACTGGATATAGAATATGGCATACTTATGGGAAAAATTAAGCATTCATTGTCAACTGGTGCAAAATAACAGAGTAAGTTAGTAGAATCAAAATAGGGCAATGAAAAGCAAGTAAGAATCAATGCACCTTAATAGTAACCAAAACTCAAAAATCAGAGTTTTGATAACAGCAGGGAAATATAGACATTTTATGGGGAGAAAGGAATTTCTGCATGTGGTGGTTTTTCACAGTGAGAATTTTCTGTGGGTAGAGAAGTGTTCTGGGGCAAGATTTCCTTCAAAAATTTTTAAACCAGGGGATTTTGCCAGAACTTCTACACAAAATCCTATTTATTAGTCTTACTTTGGTTTTGCTGACTAAATTTAACCTGTGGATGTGTTCCAGGGGAAATTATTGATGGGGTTAAAATTGTCTGGAGGTTTTTTCCATGGGGGGGGGGGGTTCTGATGTATAAATTCTCCAAAGGGGATTTTTCTGCAGGAGCAACTTTATATTGGGGAGTGGGGTGGAGTGATTTCCTGGAAAAATCTTCCACAGTGGGTGAATTTCCAACATGATTTGAAAAACCCTCACAAATTAAAATCTTTTTTAATTGAAAGTTTGCTGAAGAGAATTTGTCAGATGGAATCATCCACAAGAAATTTACCTGGGAGATTTTCAACAACAATGGAATTATCCAGGAGGAATTTTGGAACATCAATATTAAGAATTCTCTGTGGGGGGGGGAATTTCCCATGCAGCTGGATTTCCTGGCCTTATTTGAAAAAAAGAAGTTTTTCTGCTGAAAGTAAGGAACAACATTAAAACTTAAACAAACAAACGAAAATTATTTTGTATATGAGGGGAGCTGCCCTCTCTTCAATATCTCACTCTTCTTTCCCAAGTCCTTAAGGACAACTCCTGCAACACAAGGACCATTTAATAAGAATAAAAAGCTTTTTATAAAAAAATAGTGCCCACCATTGCATTGAAACAATTTGAAATATAATGTTTTGCATCTAAAAAAGATTCTTAATAAACCTATTCCAGGGTTAGGTCTCAGAATTTTTGAACTCAGTGAACAGTTCTGATTACATTTTGCAATTTGGGGGAATTGCTATTCAATATATATATAGGTGTGAGCAAGAAGCAACTTTTGCCAAATAGTAATCAAAACTAAAAAAAACTGAATTTGGTAATAATACATGTATCAAAAGAATTTGCTCTTTTATGCTGATTCCAAATCTTTATGCTGACTCCATCAGCTTTTTTATGCTGATTTTATGTATAAATCAAGTGTTAATGATTAATGTGTTATTAATTAATCAAGATTAATGTCACACATCAAAAACTACAAGCCTGATTTTCAAAAAGGTGAACACACCTCTAAAAAGTAAAGGGATGTTTATAAAAATCACACCAGCAGATTCAGCATATCAGAGAACCCTACCATGTTGTTTTCAATTGACCAAAAAAAAATGGAGGGCAAATAGACCCCCCCCCCCCCGCCACTCCCCTTGTTTGCCAAGAGTTATCCAATCGAAATTTTGAGATAGCCAATTTGTTCAACATTGTTTAAAAATCTAATAACTATGCCTCTGTGGATGACATGGTCTACCACAGCCCTCTGGGAAAGGGCTGTAAGCTATGAAAGTTGCCACTGTATCTTTACATGAACTATTTGTTACTGGGAAGTATACAGACATTATTTTGGGAAGAGATGGGAAAACTTTCTGCAGGGGAATGGGAGATTTCCCACATGGATAGCTTTACATGGGAAGGAAAGTTTTTGAGGTTTAATTTTCCAGGGGAAACTTTGCAATGGTGAATTTGCCAGGATCCCTATACAATTTTTTTATTTGTCTTACTTTCTCTCTGTTGACTCAATTCTATATGTAATGATGTTCCAGGGAAATATTCAGCAGGTGAATCATTTAGGGAATTATTCCATTGGGAAAGGAATTTTCCACAGGAGAAATTCTCCATGTGGGAATTTTCAGAAGGAAAAACTTTTCATCAGAGGGGAAGGGGGGATATCTGGAAAATATTTGCTTTCAGTATGATTTAAGAAAGGATCAAAAATTAAATAAAAAACAATTTTTTTTTCAAGTGGAAATAAGGGGAATTTCCAGAAAGAAATGTCTGCAGGGTATTTTCACCAAGGGAAGAAATGTCCAGATAATTTTCAGGAGGGAGGGGTATTTTTGTTTACAAAATTTCCATGGAGAGATTTTTCATGGGTGTGGAGGGAAATTTTCTGTAGAGGGTGGAGGTAGATTTTTTGGCATTTTTTGAAAAATGATTGGAAACTAAATTAATTTTTCAACTGAATTTAAGGAGCAACATTAAAACTTAAATTGAATAGAAATTATTACTTATATGAGGGGGGACTGCCCTTTCCTAAGTACCTTGCTCTTTACACATAAGTTTGATTTTGGCCCCAATTCTTTAAGAACAACTCTTGAAACACAAATGCCATTTAATTGAAATAAGAAGATTTTTAAAGTACTAAAATACTAGCATAAAGAACAAGAGATTGAGGAGGGGGCAGCTCCCCCTTTTATGCTGAATATTTTTTTTTTTTTAAATCTAAATGTTGCTCCTTATGTTCAGTTGAATAAACTTGTTTCTTTTCATTTTATCATTACAAGAACTGATACAAGCATAGGTAAATACATCTTTAAGGCAACCAATAGAGTATTCCACAGTTAGAAAAAAGGAGTTCAAATTTTTTTATCACAGCAAAAAGTGCCTAACCAGCCAGCACTTTACAAACCAGTGCCCAGAGCAAGCCACCCCCTTGGCCCCCCCCTTTAGATCTGTCCCTGTCATGAAGCAGAATACAATGTACGTGTCTCCATGTTCATATGTAGAAAAAATATTTTGGGCTGGGGGGGGGGCTTGTAAGCATTTTCCCTGTTGTTCTTATGCTTTTCTAGAATTACTGGCTTTTTTGTGCAAAGGCAATTTTGTTTTTAGTTCATTAGAAAAAAGATCCTTTCTGTCAATGATTGTTGATTTCTCAGAAAAAAAACCCATCAAATTTATAAATCAAAACAAAACCGGATACAAGCTTAATTTGCTTTCATAATGACAGGTTAGAACTTACCTTCATTATTTATTTGCATTGCCACTTACTTACATCTCTTTGTTTTATTGAATGAATTGATTACATTTCCTTTCATTGAATGATGTGTTTTTCCAAAAAGAGGAATAAAACGTGGCGATTTAGTTACTATGCTTGTATTGCATTATGCTGTTTAAGGATTTGTAGTAATATAAACACTGTCCAAAAAGAAATGCCAAAAGAAAGGGGCCATTACCAAAAAGAAGTTTTTTTTACCCTTTATCATTCCTGGTCTAGGCCATATTGATGGTTAATCCAGATAAATCTCATTGACAGGAAAATGGAGAATATGGGCAGTAGTAGTATTGCTTATTTGATAACAAGCTTTTTTGAGCAGATGTTTTACAGCATGAGATTTTTTCTAGAAGCTTCGTCTGTGTCACAAAATTTAATATTCACTGATAATACTTGACAAAGATTGACATTCACTAAGTAGCTTTTAGTGAGTTAAGTGCCTTAGACACTGAAGTCAGTTTCTCAGTGCTAACAACTAAGACACATCAAACGTTTTAACATGAAACAACTAGGCCTATATGAATTTGCGTAGGATTTGTCCAAAAAATGTTAGAAGTGACTTAAGAGGATGCAGAACCTTGAAGGATCTCCATGTCTTGTCCATTATAAGTTTTTTTTTTAGTTTGTTTGGTCAAGCTATTCAGAATTGATTGGGTTGTCTTGTTATAAATTGTTGAGCTTGGATAAGTGACTCAAATAAATGACAAAAAACAAAAAGCCAACACCTACTTTCCTGGAAATCTTAGAAAAACCATTTAGCTTCTTGCGTTTTTTCATCAGAGACTTATGATAAAGCAAAGAACCTTATCATTGATGCAATTAGCTTTATTAATAAGCTACTGTTCAATAACTCCTTCTACTTAATTTTAAAACAAGTGAAAAATTAGATTTAATATTTAAGTCAGACTTAAAATGAACCTAATTGTGAAGGTGATTTTACCCCTCTTAACAACCAGAGTAATTAAATTGGTACAGAATACATCCAGAACAAGACCACTATTAAAAATAATTTGAAATAGAATTTCTTATTGGCATGTTAAACTTGTGCTCCTTTGGACAAGATGAAGCCCACAAAGATTATCCATACCTCACAAATACTTCTTTTTCAACTTTAGAATGGCACTACTTATTTTAGGGACTGTAACAATGTAACCAGGGCTAACAGATAACAGGCCAAGACATTGACCAAGCTAAGAATCATATTGAGCTTCAATGGTACCATCAGGAGGTGCAAATCCACTTATAAAATATTCAATCCAATCACTTTGATTTTTGGTGCTTTGAGGGGTGTTATCAGCAGCTTTGTACTTTATAAACTTCTATACAGCATTAGGGTCACCTTGCAGGACCTGGCTATTATCATTGATCATTTTTACCCAGATTGATTTGTTAACTTGGGATAATTGCAACCTACCTTGGGTCTTGGCTATTCTTTATTTTCTGTATTAAAAAATTGATTAATTGTTCAATTACTTAGCAAAAAACAAGTTTAATTTGGTATAATATAAAATGATGGTATCATTAATCATCTTTCAACTCAATTTCTTTCACAGGGATCAAATTTAGTGGCTTTTTCACTCTTAAGCATAAGCTACTGAAAGCATTTTCTGTGAGCAATGGATGGTCCAGGTTCATTGTATTCTCGTTTAGAAATCCACATCTGTTGGAAAGTTGAGAGGGAAGCTAGGATAGATCCACCAATCCATATAGAGTATTTATTTACGCTCAGGCAGGGCAATAATTTTGATTTTCATGATGGATGATGCAAAGGCAGTGATTTCCTTCTGCATTCTGTTAGCAATGACAGGGTACATGGTGGTACCATCAGACAAAACGGTATTGGAGTAGAGATCCTTTCTGATATTGACATCACATTTCTTAATACTACTGTAGGTAGTTTCATGAATGCTGCAAGATTCTATACTGAGGAAGGGGGGCTAGAATAAGGCTTCTGGGCATTTGAATCCCTCATTACCAATAGTATTACCCTCAGGCAGCTCATAGCTGTTATCAAGAGATATTGAGCTGGTGGCAGTTGTCATCTCCTGCTCAAAGACCAAAGCAGCTTAATAAAGTTTTTCTTTGATATCACAAATGATTCCTCCTCTATATCCTTGCTCAGTTGAAATTTTCATCAAATAATCAGTCAAATCTCACCAAGCAAGATCCAATCTCAAAATTGCAAGTGGAAGGGCATAACTTTTGATGATGGGTAGAGTTTGTGATACACTATCACCAGAGTCAAGAACAATACCAGTTCAATTCCAAACCAAAACAATCAAAAAACACCCAAAACAATCCAAAACAAATCAGAACCAAAACAATAACAATGCAGTGGTTTTGCCAGATGTGGAGAGGGAAAGGATGGTAACCTACATGGTAGGGGTATTAAAAGTTTCAATCATGATGTCAATCTTTTTTTTTTTTTTTTTTTTTTTTTAGTTTGCCTTTTCATTAAAAAAAGCTTCTGTGAGTAAAACTGGGTGCTCTTTTGGGGCAACGCAAATTTCATTGTAGAAGGTATGATCCCAGACTTTCTCCATATTGTCCCAAGCTTCTACACTCCCATGTTCAGCAGGGTACTTAAGACCCAAAATTCCCCTTTCTGTTTGAGCATCATCACCTACATAAGTATCCAAGCTGCCTGAATTGATCATTACCTCCTATTTCTTGGATGTCCAGTCACAGCAGGAAATACTGTTTTTGGGGTATCACCTCCAGAAAATCCAGGTTTACAAAATACCTGATCTATTATCTTTAACAGTTGCAGTTATATCTTCTTTCATTTTTTTTTCTTATTTTTCAGCATAATAATGTCCTCAAATTTCAACCCTTACAGGGTTTTGTAACTTGATTGTTAAATTTTAATCTTTGTATCTTCAATGTTACTAATAGTTTTATATCAAAAAGAACTGGAACCAATAGACTTTATTACTCAAATATTTGCATTTACATTTTTTTTTTTTCAAAAATTTTTAGAAAACAGAAATATTTCTTAGAGAAATATAGTTCAGAAATGTGTATTTAGAAAATGGTATTTTGTTTTAAAAATTACTTTTTTTTAGATAGATAGATATATAGGCCTATTAGAAAATCAGCTCTATTTTCATATCTTTCATTGTCTCTAAGTTTCTTCCATTGACATGATCCAGAATGGAGCATTTTCCCATAGGTTTTATAGTAATTCCTTTCCCCTTATTTTCCCTTTTCTTTTATCTTACCTTTTCTCTTCTTTTTTCCTTACTATTCCTTATGAAAGTATTGTTGACCATAACTTTGACAATTCTCCCTTGAATTGCTTGAGAAGACAAATTTTTTCAGAGATTTTTTCACTCACAGGAAAAGCCTATGTTTTTTTTGATTAGAATGGTAAAAGATGTACCACAGGCAATCATGCACCCAAATCTATCAAATATGGCACCATACCTAAGGGAAAGGACTTTTCAAAAGATATCTGTGTCATATTATCTTGTCAAAACATAAGTGTGTGTTGCATCATCATGCATATAATGACTTATTTTAACACTTCGGTTACCATGGCTTATAGTTTGTTCTTTAATACATTTGTGTTATATTAGCTTGTCAAAAGATAAGTATGTGTTGCATCATCATTGTAACCATGATCATCATCTTTTATATGAAGAAGCAGTCTTTTCATCAAGATTTGATTTTATTTCAAATGTTTTTTGTTTTTAATTATAAAAGCATGTAGGTATAGTCATTTGCTTTAAAATCGTGGTTGTAGCTTCAACCACAATGGGATAGAATTTGCTGAAACCACGATGGGATAGAGTGTGTTCATTCCCATAACTATATATAAATGTACCTGTGTTCAGTTCCATATGTAAACTTGAGTTACATGACTAGACAGATCTTTTGAAAAAGACAGATCTTTCGAATCTTTCGAAATAGACAGATCTTTCGAATTCACAACGTAAACAGTGGTTTTATGTCCTGGAAGAATCAGCACTGTCCAAAATACCTTCTGTAATTCAAATGCTCTTCTCTCAGATTCTTGTTTTTGGAAATCCAGAAGGTCTTTGAAAAGATTCAAAAATCAGTTGGCAGAGGATTTTATTTGGCAAGTGCAACGAATTAATATATCTAAAGATACTACA